>BMAV01016323.1:53387-66284 GCA_019973955.1 Trichonephila inaurata madagascariensis
CCTTCCGCTCGACAAAAAGTAAGCATAAATTTCCCTTCTTTTTTTCGTCTTCTTTATTTCGAGGAAAGGGAAAAATTTTCAACAAGGCGAGATGACCATATCCCTTTAGTGACGATCGATTCCAAGCAGAGGCAATCACCGTCCAGAGAAATAAAAAAAAAGCAAAAAGAAAAGAGAGGAAGAAAGAAAAAGAGAATATGCGAGTGGCTAGCCTTATAATTAGAAATTTAAACTGACTACCCCCTTTTTTTGGTGGCGCGTTCACGCTGAATGGACATAAGATCCACTTTCTCCGCCGTGATCGGGCACCCGAACACCTCTACCAGGTACCTATCGCAATCTTTCATCCGAGTTAAATTTTGTTTCTTTTATTTCATGTCCACGGTGGTTAGTTTCCGACGAGGAAATTAAAAAAGAAAGAAAAAATACTTTGTTTGTGGCTATCGGACCAGCTCTGGTCCACTTAAATACATTTGGTGTTGTCAAATTCCTTTCCCAATTTCGATTAAACAATCAATAATTGGTGTTTGACAAAATTCTTTGGAACACTCGAGTTGAATCATTGCTGAGGTGAAACGAAACGAAACTGTCGAATGATTTATAAACTTGCAGCTTGATTGGGTTTGTTTTATCATTTGAATCCAGAGATTGGTTTTACCAGGAGTTGTTCCTCACAACTCCCCTCTTTTGAAACTTTTTTTTTTCTCTTTTTTCGATACTTATATAGATTAGTCTTTACCTGAAAAATGTTCAGTAATTGTTTTTAAGTTTTTTTTTTTTTTTTTTAAATTAATGTTATTTAATTATATAATTGTGTTGCTCAGTTGTTGTTTTTTTGTCTTTTACTTATCGGAACAGATTTTTTTTTGTAAAAAAAATTCTTGTTCTTAAAACACTCTTTTTTGATTTACTTTTTAACTTACATTTTTAAAAATACAATCTTTTATGCATAAAATTAATTTGCGTTAGATAAACAAACAAATAAATAAAATAAGAAATAAGATACGCGTAAATTTTAATTTCTTATAATTTGATCCCAGTCGTAGATCAGTGAAATCTAGCATCTTCCCCGACAATGTTCAATTTCAGTTTAACGCTCAAATTCTGATTACATTGAAAAACTGTCATTTCGTGCGGCCTTTAACTGGTCTCGAATTTCCTCACATGACGTTTTAGGGATTAATATATATTTTGATTTTAATTCACAGTGCATTGTGGAGCAACGCGAGGTGTATTGGCGACAAATTTCGTACTTTCGAACCACGGAATAAGATACCTGAGTTGTCTCCACCCCTTTGCCAAACTTCCACACTATTCCTTGACAGACTTCTCCTCCACTCGCAGTAGGTTTCAAGCCCGTGACACCAGAACATCGGTCACTAGTTCACGACGATGACCACTCATCTACCGAGCTCGGCACGTACAACGAAGTACAATTTAGATGTCGCATTTCTCATTGGATTAAATATTACTTTCGTTACCAATAGTATATTAAAAAGAGATAAATTATTTAGAAAACATCATACCTTCAGCACTTCTGCAACATTA
The DNA here is from genome assembly GCA_019973955.1 of Trichonephila inaurata madagascariensis. NCBI lineage: Eukaryota > Metazoa > Arthropoda > Arachnida > Araneae > Nephilidae > Trichonephila > Trichonephila inaurata. The sequence continues at coordinate 54,936 of BMAV01016323.1, forward strand.
CAGCATGTTGCACGTATTTGTATCTCTTTTCAGTTTCTAATAAAATGTATTAACTATAAAAATAGCTTAATCCCCATGCATTTTAATTAAGAAAAAAATTAATATTTCTATATTTATTGATAAAAAGGAGCATTGAAATTTATTACTCATTGTGAGTGACTAAATAAGGGAGGGGGGCACGTATTTTACATATGTATACATATATATATGCAGCTCAAATCCAGACTCTTTATTGTGCCCGTAATATACGTTTGCCATTTTTTTTTTCTTTTTCTTTTTTTGGAGAAGGGGTAGCCTTTGTTAAAATTCTTTTGAAAAAAAATACAATCTATTCAATTTGACTTCCCCTCCCCCCTCTAAAATTCATCTCTCTCTCTCTCTCAAGTTTGAACTCTATTTCTTTCAATTCTTTCTAAACCGCTTCTCAACTTTCTCTCAAGACTTTGTGGCTGCTGTTTTTGATGAATCATTTAATGAATTAAGTTTCATTTAATATCTTTGTCCCTAACACTGACCTTCAAGAAGAAAATGCTGGGATGTGTGAACGATTTTCCATTGTATTCATGAACATTAATAATGTTAGTTTCAGTCAAAAATTTTAATTTGTGTCAACACGTAATAAGACATGTCGATAATTATCAGTGAATACACGGGGGTTGGAGGTAGAAAAGAATTGATATAAGACTTAGGGATGTAACCTATATTTTCATAAAGAAGGTAAAGGAGTCTGCAGGGGCGTCTTAAGACATCTTGAGGTCCTGCGCCCCTACGCAAAAGTAGGCCCTGGGTCCCTACGCAGAAGTAGGCCCTGAACCAATACACAAATGAAGGCACATCTATGAGCCTTAAAAGTAGACGGTACATAGTATACGTTGTCAAATACTCGTACAAATAATAACTCGAAACAAATAAATATGCATTATTTACCATCGCACGAACCTGCATGACAGACTGTCACCTTCTGACTGAATGAGTAATGAGGCTCTAAGGAGATATAGACCTAGGCCCAGTAGCTCACACAGGAATTTTTCAAGGGGGGATCCGGGGTCGAAAGTTCACCATTCTTGTACCATGCTCCTTTTGATTGTGTCGATTTTCGGGAACAAAACATAGTAAAAAACTAATTATTGAATAAATAATTAGCATTAATAAAATTAACCATTAATAACAAATGCTTAATTAAATTTTACGTACTATATACTTAGAATTATAATCAATCGGGAAAAAAATCAAGGACTTTGGGGGAGGGGGTCCGGACCCCCCTTGTGTGCGCCACTGCTTAGGCCTATATATGGACAGAGCGGTCATCACATGTAGTCAGTTGACATATCATCCGAAATTTCCAGTTTTTCAGAGTATACAACCGAAAATAACATTTGACCGTTGAAATTATTCGAATCATGATCTTATTAAGGCTGAATCGAGAACGAGATGAGACTAGGGCCTGGGCTCCGGCCCAGTTGGAAAATGCCTTAAGACGTCCCTGTGAGTCTAACCGTGAAGACTCCTTTACGAAAATTTTTACACTCAAAGATACGAGAAATCTTTCCCAGCAGAAAAGTATAATCTAAGTGACAATGGTCATAAAACAGACAAAAGAAGATAGCTCGAATAGCTTTCTTTTCTTTTGACAAAAATAGTGAAAGATCATATGTACGATGTGGCGTACACAAGGGGGGGGGGGTCCCCCGGGGCCGGGGCCCCCCCCCCTCCCAAAGCCCTTGATTTTTTTTTGTGATTGATTATAATTCTAAGTATATAGTACATAAAATTTAATTAAGTATTTGTTATTAGTGATTAATTTTATTAATTAATGCTAATTATTTATTCAATAATTAGTTTTTTACTATGTTTTGTTCCCGAAAATCGACACAATCAAAAGGAGCATGGTACAAGAATGGTGAACTTTCGACCCCGGGGCCCCCCCCCCCCCCCCTTGAAAAATTCCTGTGCCAGGCCATGAACTCTTTTCTGAAAAGATAGTGGAAAAAGCTACATCTGTCAGGAGAAACACATACACAAGGGGTCATTCTTGGGTGAGATAGAGAGATCAATCTGTGACCCCCTGCGGCAGACGGGGCCTAACAATAGCCCGCAGATATCGCTTCCATTCACAACTATCCCCACTTCTACGATGCACCAAATTATCAGTGAGAGGGCAGCTTATCCTCCTGATATAGGGTCGACTCACACATATTTGTGACCTTGGCTGAAGGACTAACTTCATTTTTCTTACAAAAAGTTAGTTATGTTTAATTAAATATTATTTGATTTTGGGAAGTAATAGAATACAAAATTGGATGTTGAAGCGACAAAACATTTTATTGCTATTATTTGCTTATTTCTTCCTATTTGTATTTCTTTGATTGCTGTGGTAAACAGATTCTTCTCTGAGTATAGTCCAGTAACGGGCCTACTGTTGCCCGTGGCCTGATGTACCCCGTTTAGTGATCCTGTTTGCCCCCTTCCCTAAATAAGTATTATAAAAAATTTCGATTTCATTATTTTAAAAAAGATTTTTGTTTTTTACATATACAAAAATTTCTTTAAAAAATTGATTTCTTCTTTTTTAGCATGTACACAATATGTGAATCGTGAGAATTTATGTAATAATTTGATTTAAATTGTTTAGGTTGCGAAAAAAAGGGGAACCCTTTTTGATCGATATGCATGAAATTATTTAAACATACTTGTTTCATTGTCTAAGCTTTAAAAAATTGGGGGAAAAAAATCAATAAATACAGAAACACCCATTTATCTTATTGGTATTAACGAATTTTTAAACTGTGCTAATTTTAAAGTTGTCATTGCATTTTATAGATTGCATTTGTCTGCTAATATTGTTTTCTTTTATGGGGGGACCTCCTAAAAAAAGGTTTCCCATGCCCAGTAGGCAAAGTACAGATTCTCTAAGCAATAAATAAGTAAAAAGCCATTTCAATCTTTAATACTAAAAGTTGAGCAGATAATTCCTACACACAGTATATGATTGTGAAAAATGTATATTCCATCTTTTACTCAAATCAAAATGAAAATATTTTTTCATTCGGAAATCTATTAAATCTAAAAATTAAAAACCCAGTTCCACTTTTAAATGAAAAAGTTCAAAAGAAAAAATTACTCATGCACTTTGCATGAATATAATAAATAGCACCAGATTTAATTCCAAACGCATACATTTTTTATGTGTCCCATAAGCTTTCTTTACAAGAAATTTTATACTTATCGTATTGGTGGATCATTTTGAGTTTTGTAAAAACTTTTAAGAACTTCTTACATTTAATGTAAGATTTCGCTTCTTCAAAGAAAAAACAAAGAATTTTTTTTTTTAAAAAAAAGAAAAATTAATGCATTACTTAAAAGAAACCAGTTTATTGCATCATTTGATGTACAATGAAGTATTCGAAACCATCATCATCAGCATTATTTAAAAATTTACTGTATACTGAATTAAAAAAATTATGAAATAAAGATAAAAATTTGATCTTCCTGAAATAATTTTACTATATAAATTGGCGAAGAGCCTGAGAGTGGTGTAGCCATAATCACATAGAGAAAAATACAGAAAAACTAAATAGTACAGAATACAGAAAACTAAAAGTATTCTTATATTAGAAAGAGAGAGAGAGAGAGAAAGAATCCAAAAATTTGAATATTAAAAAAATCATAAGACAGACTACTCAACAGAGGCCCAGTGGCAGCGTATCGCACTTCTACACCACAGGTTCGGGGTTCTAACTCGGGCTGGGCAAGGTCGACTCACCCTTTCATCCCTTCAGTAGGTCGATAATTGAGTACCAAGCTTGCTTGGGGACTAAAACACTGGGGGTTTCTCTTCAGACTGACCACCTGATCGGGACATCTGCTCATGCACCTCAGCGCCCAATGGTCACGTATACTGAGATGGGCACAGTAGGCCTTGGCCCTCATGGGTTGTTGTGCCACTGAGTTTGAGATTACTCAATATTAGATAAAACATTAAAAGAAATATATATTTATATTATATTTGTAAAAATGAATATATATATTTGTAAAAATAGTTCTTACTTTTAAAATATTTTATTACTATACTAATATATTATGAAAAGTATACATTAGTCATAAAATATTAAAATGTTTATTGATAATGTATTTTTTAAGCAAATTCTGGAATATAATTAAAAAATCATTGATGTAATTCTAATCAGTTAAGTAACAAAAAGAAATTCTAGTTGTTCTTACTTTGAATAGAAAAGACCTAGTCAATATCATCTGTCAAAAAGTTTTAAAATAATGTAATAACAGAATACAGCATTGATGCCTACTTCAAAAATAATAAATAAATTTTAAAAAAATCAAATTAGTTACTAAATTGAATAAGGATAATTTTTCAAAAAAAAATACTAGATGGCATGAAAAAAATAAAAAAGTACAAATTTAAAAACTTAAATGAGTATTATTTTTTAAAAAATATATTTTTTTGTGTTATACATAAGTAAAGTAAGTAATTTAATAAAATTACTTTAAAAAAGGTCACAACACGTTTGAAAATTCAGCAATTTACTTGAAATAAATAATTCAACAGTTTAAATAAGTCTCAGTGCAGAGTGTTTAATTAGTAATAAACCTTTTTATTTAAAATTTATTGATTGACTTACTAACTTTTATCGATTTTATTTATTTTTTTAATTATATTAAAACTTTTGCATTTTTAAATTCATAATTTACATGTATTAAATTTTTCTGCACATGAAATTTGAAAAATAAATTTCTTAGAGTAACTATCTATCAACTTCTGAAAACAGTATTAGCGAAGAAAAAATGGTTATATATATAATCCATTGTAAGCCAATCACATCCTCTATACGTTCCATCGACTGCTTGTATTACAAAAAGGGGAAACTAATCCCAAAAAGGTTTGTGTGTGTGTGGAAACACTCTTTACATCTACGGCTTAGTCATTTACACGTTTCCAACTGGATTAATACATGTCAGATCGAAGTCTATCAAATGGCACTACACCAAGGCTCATTTTGACCACCGACATATTCAAGTACAATTATGCGACAAAGCGAAACTTTTTAAATCTCCATTCGTAGTTCTGCAAATCCTTTGGTGGCAGGGACCTCAAAACGTTTCGATCGGTTTTAAGGTGACCCACAAAATCTCGATGGGGGGTCGTCATGCCCCCAGTTACTGGACTTTCACAGCAGCTTGTGGTGCCACAATAGCAAGGTAGCGCCTTCCGAAAAGAATAAATTGGTTTCATGGGTGAAGGGCGTTCTAGGAACAGATGGAAAGTGAACAAAAGGTCATGTCATAGGGCAGTGTGGTCAACGCGTGACAGGCTGGTGGTCATCGGAATAAAAGAGGAATGGTGAACGTTTAAGTAAGATCTTTCGAGACCGTTTATGGTTAATGTACGAATTCAGAAGGTGTCGAAGTTTCTTCTTGAATCCTTCTTGGCGATTTTATTATAACTGAATTTCGGCATGACATAAAACGATTAGTAATGTTACCCATGTTAACGTGTAATAATAAAATAATTGTTTCACAAAAAAAATTAATCGAAATGATAAATACAAGTTTTAAAAATAACAATTACTTTAAATATTTATATAAAAAATTTCTCATAATCATTCATAAAGAACAAATAAAATCCAATTGATATGGTGTGAAATATAACTACTTTTTTAATTATTCTTATTATAAGATGTAATCTTTAAAAGCATTTACTTTTATCATAATTTATCATATAATGGGATGTTTGTGCTAGGTATTTTTTAGATTGTCTTCTTAGTAAAATGTCAAATTTGAGACAAACACATACTCTGAATTCGTCTACCAAAGATTACACGGCCAAAATCGTCTATTATTATTATTATTTTGTTATTAATTCCGGCATTTCACATTTATGATTTTTAATAATATTCTGAAATGTATACCAATTACAATCACTGCTTTAAAGCTACATGCAGCTTACTAGAGACATTTGCAATTCCTGAACAAACTGCTTGGTCAAGATGTTCCTGAATCGACTGCTAAGTCACTTCAGCTATTACCTCTTTCTCATAACTTGCATGCCTTCTGAGGACTTTTGTTGTCCATTCCATTTAATGTGTAATATTTATCATTATTTTATTTATATCGTGCGTTCAAAATTTTTATAAGATTGGGACTCGTACTTGAGAGTCGACGCCTGAGGACTTAACTAAAGATACAATGTTTCCAAACTATATTATTCCAGTGTTAAAAATTGTTCGTTAGATGTGTAACAATTGGTTAAGAAACATTTTGAAGAGGAAAAATATGTGACATTTCTTTATTTTAAATCATATATATAGCATGTAACTAAAAAGATACTCGATAATAATGATAAGTTCTTATATAAGGAGAAGAAACACAAGTGTGAGAGAAACATCAATCTATAAATTGCACCAATCAATCGATAAGTTCAACAAGGGGCTGAAATTTTTTTCCGAATTCTAAAGCAGAAAAAGGAAACCTTTGTAGTTTTAAAAATAAAAAAGTACATTTACAATTTAAGACTTAAACAAGTATCAAGAGAATATATTAATCAGGAATGAAGCAGATGTTTCTATCTTACATTTTGAATCAAGTATATTTTTTATTTTAATATATGAAAATCAGTTTCCATATAGTGAATTAATTAATAAAGATAAAATAAACATTTTCAAATATTTTCAGAAAAACAACACTCGATTCGAAAATATGTTGTGTTGTACTTCACAGTCTTATTTGGCGACAATTTAGAGAAGTTTGGCGATGAAGTGATGGAAGCTATTGTTGACATTTTATCGAAAGAAGTCTACGCGTGGCAATTGCGTGAAAGCAAACGTGAGGCAGCTGATAGCCTGTTATTTGATACACATAGACCATTTCCATGACTTTGTACAAAGGGAGACGGGTTGTGCAGGAGAAATATTTTACACTTTCTCCTGTTATTGTGCGAATTCAAAGGATAGGAACGAAATTCGTCGACCCCTTTTTGCATTTATGGAAATTAATTTTCGCATCCATTATACATAAATGGGCATATAAAATCGATTTCATGAGTTGTTTGATTAGATTGGACTATAAACTAATTATAAGTTACAGATTATGTGAAAATATTTCCATTTATTGTTGTTGTTTTCAGGGGTAAGCTTTCTAACAAGAGCTTAACTTGTTCCTTGAAGAAAGAATTCCTTTTAATCCATAAAATGAAATCAGTCACTTATATGACGGTGTCATCACTCTGTAATCCTCAGATACATTTAGTGCAATTTGGACTGCAACTCAGTTGAAAGTAATTTCGAACTTGTAGGGAATGCCCTTAAATTCTTTCTTTTGTTTATATGGTGTTGCGAACTTTACTTATTGAAAAGTTTATATTATTTTTCAATTTTTTTCCTTTTCTAACCTGTTACTTGAAAATAAACTTCGAGTTCCATGAAAAATCTTTCCATACATCTTAAAAAATATACACAGGAAGCTATTTCTTTTTGGTCATTTTATTTTTAATAACAATATGATTCATAATAAGCTATTTTCCTCTGTTTCAGTATTTCTCAATCGTCTCGTGTATCTGCAATAGACTGATATAATTTTGTTCCCCTCCCCTGTTCTTTAGCAGAGTTTTTTTTTAAATACTTATAATGATATTGTATTGTTATCTTGTTCGTGCATAATTTTTGTATCATTTCTCGTCTATCACGTGTCAAATTGAACCTGGGTAGTCATTAAAATTCACACACAAGAAAACCATACACATACGTATAAGTAGTATGCAGCTTTGCTTTCCTATGAGCACGATAAAATGCTGATGTAAAGTAGCATTTTGTATATTTAAAATACTAATATATTTTTACTTTTTTACTTGATAACGCCGAACCAAGATTGGGCTCTCTTTTTTTTTTCTTGCACCAGGGCCTTTGGATACCTAGCTACGCCGCTGGCTCGAACTGAACTTGCCGTCCACCAACTTCTAACCGTCACCTCTAGGCTACCGTGGATACATTCTTTCGATTAAAAAGCTTTATTTTATATTAAACCTGCACCGCTCCTCTTGAATGAGTGTAATTTTTATAGTAAATGTAATACATATAAATAAAAGACTATATTATGTAGCATTCACAAGAAATTACCTTTATTGAATAAACTCATTTAAATAATATCCTGGAGTCTGATATAAAAAGTAAGAAATGACAAAATTTTAAAAATAACTTTAAAAAAAAAAAAATCGGAAACTTGAGCATTCATATTATACACAAAAACTATTTCTATATTATAATTTTAGCACCTTCATTTTAAAACAACTAATGCAGTTGTCAAAATGCTAAAGGCTTGAAAGTTAATCTTTTAGGTGCTGTTGTCCTTTATTTAGTTTTTACTATCCTTAAATAAAAGAAATTCAATTAATCTTCTAAATGTACCGATTAATTTGAAAAAAAAAAGTAAAAATTATTTTTAAAAAAACTCTTTTTCTTTCTTTTTTATTTTAAATGATAAACTTATTTCTTTTATATCTTTCAAGAAATGCTGTTAAACTTTCAAAAAACTTTTTAAAAATTAAAGATACACTTAAGAATATAAAAGTACTAAATTTCATACATAACAAAAATATTTATATAATATTATTGTGTACAATTATATCCATGAATTTAATTCTCATACTTACCTCCCTTTTGTTTCGAAAATTCAAAGAATGTTTTTGTGTTTGTGTTTATGTGTTTTCAAACTTACAAGCAAACCATTGCTTGCACATTTTTTATTAAAACTTTGAGATCCATGCTACTATATTTGGAATGATTTTAAATGCTAAAATGTTGAATTTCTACGATTGATATGTAGCTAAAGGTTAGGATGGATAAAAGTGCACGAAGTTTAAAGTAAGGGACAAAAAGAATGACTCCAAATTGTAAATCAGTCTAACAACTGTGCAAAGATACGTGATGTTTTCATTGAAAAAAAATTAGGACAATTGTGTGTGCTGCATTGTCAGACAAATTTTTTTTGGTTGTTGATACAAAGAAATCAAAGGGAGGATTTTACAAATAAATATTTTTCTTGCAGCATTTCTTTTTGCCAGGTCTTTTCCTGCTTAAAACAGTATTATTATTTATTTTGTGTAGATATGTTTATGTATTTGAAGTATGCTTTCCTAAACGTATAGTACACACAAAATTCCATAATGGTAAAACGCATTCTCCCCCCCCCCTTAACCTGTTTTCCTTCAGTTAAAAAGAGATAATTAAAAACGGGGATGAAATTGAAATTAAGGATTTATCCAAGAAATATATTATTCTATCTTGCGCTAATTCTTTTTCCTTATTGCTGGTAAAGTAGATGTATAGGAGACTGACAGATTTTTTTATTAACATTGTACTTCCAAGCTACACGAAGAGTACCGGCGACAGATCTCGTCATTTTGAACCTCGATCAAGTGACGAGGACGGCATCTGAGTTGACACTTCTCTCTCTAAATTTCCTCATCCCTCTATCATAAGAATTTTGTCTCGACTATTTTAACGTGCATCAGCTTTCTACACGACGGGTTTTTAGTAGCACTCAGACTCGAACCCTCAACAGAAGCAATGTCGGCCACGAGTTTGCGACCATGACCACTTGGTTACCGCAATCACATTGTTTGCAATGAGAAATAAATAACGAGAAATTGTTTTAACCCTTAACAGCTGACAAATCTGCACGATTCGCTCCCCAATGCCAGACGTGCATAATCATATGGTGTATAAAGGGAAAAGAAAATCACGCACAAATAAATAAACCCTTCTCTAAAATAGAGTAAATCCCTCGCAAACACTGTCACGATCGTTATAATGTATTTCAAAGCTTTCGGAATAGTTTTACGGATATCAGCGAATGTAAAGGTTCGTACACTGGAAAGGCATATATATACGCCATCAGCAGTTAAAGCACCAACTGAGCGAGGCGTGTATGCAAGCTGACGGCAGTTAAGGGGTTAAACCAGTGCTTCTCAAACTTTGAATACTTGCGACCCAATTTTAAATCATAATTTTCTTCACGCCCCCCCCCTTCCCCATCCAAACAATAACAATATATAGAATTCAATAATAATGTACTTTGACGTAAATCTACAATACGAATTTAATTACAAACCGTACAAATTACCAAGATGAGTATTAAGTTTTTTATATAATTTTATACACGACAAGCCTATTGGGTCACTGGTAATTGCTAAACTTGTTCTTAATTTGGTATTGTTAAATTAATTATCAAATACAGTGTGCAGTACTGATACATTTAGAAATATATTATACCAAAGTAAATGCGTATTTTATTTATTTGTTATCTCAGAACGTATTTTGTTTTGCTTTCTTTCAGTAAACTATAATAATATTTTTAAATAAAGTTTTATTTTCGACTTTTCGATTTGCTCGCGCCCCCTTTGTTGGGTTATCATGCCACCTAGGGGGGCGCGCCCCACAGTTTGAGAAACACTGGGTTAAACTTAAAAGACCTAATATAATAACCATATTCGGTGTCCTAAGAGAATGACTACACTTGCAAATTTTAATTACAAATAAAGAAACACAGATATATATGTGTTTGCTTACGGTTTTTTAAGTTCCATTAAGAAAATAATAAAGTTTTTTTTTTACGTTTTATCGCACGATTTCAATGTGCGAACCATTAGTCGCATGAAGCCCATCGAGTCTATACGAGTAACACTATCGCAGCTTCTTCTAAAGCGGTAATATTTTGGTATTGACAATATGCTACCTATCGCGTCCTAAATCTTTCATGCCACTTATAAATTGAGAATTTTAAAGGTGAACTTTCATTTATAGGTAGTCCGGAATTCAGGCTGTACATGTGTTGCAGATTCAAATCCGATACATCGCGATAACGCTTGTTCTTGCGGTGAAGCCATTTTGAAACGATAAAGGTAACGGTAATGGTTATACATTTACGTGGAACCTTAGAGAAGGCTCTATTATCCACTCATCATAATAAATTGAACAGAGAAGAATTTGTTGGAGTTACATATAAAAATAAAAAGCAGTCCACATTAAATGCAGCGCAACAGCGCTGGTGGAGGGGTAGGGGGGAAACCCCTCTCTCAGTTGATTTAGTTTCTGTTTCGCTTTCATAGGAAAACGAAGAGAAAATGACGTCACATCTTCATGACAGTAAAGTCCGTCTTTCAACTGTCTGCCGCATCTATATATTTCTTTAATAAAGGATTAAGAGAATAATATTTTTAAGTCCGTTACACGATACCTCTAAGATAACTGCGTACGGTTATTGAAAGGAAGTTTTAAATAACCACTTGGAAGAGAAGTAAGGAAAGGTAGAGGAGTTTGAAATAAGATCATGAGGGGTGAA
>BMAV01016323.1:71873-86301 GCA_019973955.1 Trichonephila inaurata madagascariensis
CACAATAAATGCAAAAAGAATTTAGATTTTCGAAGTTAAGTGGTAAAAACTTCATAAAATGTAAATTAAATAACATATAAGATGGAAAAAATGAAATTTACAACTTAAGTATCACATGTTTAGATCCCTTTAAATTTGATTTGATGTATATTTTTATGTTAAAAATTAGTATTGGATACAACAGTATCTAAAATAAATAACATACAAACTCATATTTGATCCATAAATACTCATAAATGAGTGCATTACTCATTCACTTAGCTGTTATATTCTCAAATTTGATCCAGTAACAGTTTCAAAAATGAGTATGTGATGTTTACAATTTTGAGTACGTAGTCGTTGCCAAAGATGAGAATGGGCTATTCTCAAATTTGAGTATGGTTGCATCGGAGCTATTTTGAATATGTGACGTATTCAAAAGTGAGTATTTTTTGTGCTCAGTTCTGATAACCGGTTTTTCGCAGTGTGTTGTTGTCACTAATGCCACCTGATCGAAGGTGTCAGATAGAGGCTCACGAAATTCATCTTGGAAAGGGGCTAGATTACTACGCCTGTCGTTAGCAGAAGCTTTGAATCCCATGCAGGTGAGAGGCTCAACTCCCCTCAGAACACCCTGGGAGGTGGTCAAGGGCCTCCCGCCTCGCTTCACTTTCCCCTACGTCACAATAATACTCGTGGCTCGACAAGTATTTAAAGTGAATCCATGCCGCACAGGCACCATAAATCGAAAATTTTTGCTTAATTTTAATTTTAATTCATTTTGAACACTTGCCGAACTTTCTATTATAACCAAATGAGTTTATATTGATACTGAGAGAATTTTAATCAAAAAAGTGTTCCAAGTTAAAATTTTTACAGAACTTTAATCGAAGATAGCTATAAATAAAACAATCCATACACCATAAAACATGATAAAACAATAACAACATTTACGAGAGGCATAACAAGAGAAAAAAACCCCCTTTCAAATGCGAAAAGGAAAAAAAAAACACGGGTTAAAGAATGAGAAATGTGGCCACGATCTTTTCCTCTTCTTCGGACGCAATATGAGAAGGGAAGAAGGAGAAAAAGTAAACCGAGAAATCACTTTTCCGCAGCACAATCCATTTAGAGTCCACCTGTCTGCAGGCGAGGCTCTTGAACGGAAGCAGATGCCATTGTGGTGAAACCAAGACCTCCCCAGATTACTATAATCATCCCAATGCTCCATTTTTTTAATGCTACCATTTCACCCTCTCCGCTTTGCTACCGGCCGAGAGCAGGGCGCTCTGGTTTGGTGACGGATTCCGTGATTGCGCCAAAGTTGGCGCTTGGTTTTCGATGTCTTTTGCTTAACAACAATATTATTTATTTTAATAAGAAAAATATTTTATATGAACAAAATACATTTTAGTAATAAGTATTTTTTTTGCCAAGTACAGTGAAATACGTTTAACGTGAAAACAAGACGAAAAATTGGTTAATATAAAATAATACAAAGGTCCTGATAAAGTACTAGGTTTTTTCATGCATTTTTTCTCTTAATACGAAAAGATTTCCCTTCGGAGAATGAAAAAAATACCAAAAACACACATCATTGGACTAACTGATTGCATTATCGGAAAAATCCGTTGCAGTAGATGATCATGTGTATACAATCCCAATTATGGCAGACAAACATATTTTGGAGTTTGTTCAAAGCTAAAAAAATGTCATCGATGCAGATTCCAACGATGAAAATGAAATGAATAATGCAACTCCTGTTCCTACACCATCGAAATGAGGAACGTCATGAAAAGTCTGCATAGTTATTTAGACGCATATTCCAATGGTGAAATGGATAACAAAATACACGACATCGAGCCATGTGTTGACAATTTGATGCTAGAGAAACAATACAGAGAAAAGTTTCAGGTTGTTTTTCAAAAACACTATAAATGTTTTGTTTTTCAAAAAATTTAAAAATTGTGTATTATAATTTTTTTTTAGTTTTTGTGAATGTTTTTGTTTTATTAATTGTATTAAATATCTGCATATATACACGCGTATCTATGAAAATAAAATAAACTATAATAAACTTAATTTTGTTGATATATATTGTTAAAGCAATTTTATATGAAAAGTCTCCAATTCGAATGTTACTTTTAATAAAATGACTTCAACTTTAGTGAACGATTTCAAGTAATTTATGTATATACGAGTATCAGAGGCGCCTACAAGGAAGGAGGGGCGGGGGAGGGAGTCTTCGGCTTTGGACCCCTTGGCTCATATACACCTTTGATTTTTTTTTTCGATTGATTATAATTCTGTGTATACAGAATGTAAAATTTAATTAAGAGTATTTGTCATTAGTAATTAATTTTGTTAATTAATGCTAATTATTTATTAAATTATTTATTTATTCTTTACTCCGCACAATCGACAAAATCAAAAGAATAGGTTTGGTAGCGTTGAAAAATTCCTGTGTGCGCTACTGGGTACGAGTATTATGTAATGATAGCAATGATACTTTCTAGAGTCTGCATATATATACTATATATATATATTATATTTTAATATTCATAGAAATATATTTCAAGGCAATACACTAATTAACAATTGTTAATTACTTTGTATGAAACGCCCATTTTCACAGAAACTTTCCTTAAAGGCAAGGAAGTTCTTTAAAATTCTTTTTTTTTTAAAAACCCTTTTTGTACCTGAAATAAATAGTTAGCGGTCTACAAGAGCTGCTTATTCTACTGATAGATAGGGAACAAGGCACGCGGAGAGAGAGAAAAATTGGGGTTGAAACCGGTTGAGGCATCAGCTGTTATGTAGTGTGTGTAAGCTGTATATTTCAATTTATGTAATACGAATACATTACGTGAGAAATAACCGTGTAATGTGCAAATAAAAAAATGTAAATTCATTGATGATTTTGCTTTCATAAATCAAAAGTAAGATACTAAATCAAATTCAATTAGATTAATAATTTACAAGGAGTTTCATACTTGAATAGTTTTTTTTTTAGATAGCAAAAGTCTCTCAATGTAGTTTTATTGTAATTTACATTTAAAGTAAAATGATCCGTTGAAAATATAACAAGTATATAAGTATAACTATCAGTACCGATGTAGAGGAGAGGTACTTCGGTTTCCCCCTCTTTCCTTTTTCTTTTCTTTCAAGGGTGCCTTTGTCAATAAACAGAAAGCTTTAGGTCTTTCCCCAAATGCATAAAATAAAATTTTAAAAGGAAACAATAGATTATTATCTATTTAAATTAATAAATGTGTATCGTTACTTTTTTATTGAATTTTTCTACATTTTGGGGAGTAGTATAGTAAATGGGCATATGTGTGTATCGGTATAAATTTATAATAATATTGGGGTAAGTTTTTTAATATTATTTGAGATTATATTGTGTGTTCTTTAATGTAAGCTTGTTTTTATGAATATCACACTAAGAAGCTGCACAGGGGTTATTAATGACGTACCTCGAAATTCTGAACCTCGTTCAAGTGCCAGGGATGACACATAAGTTGGCAACACACCCATTTTCCAAACTTCCACCCCTCTACATGGCAGGTCTTCAGTAATAGAAATGGCAAAGACTGCCTAGCAATCAAGGTAATGGACTCGTGGCCAGCGTGTCATGAGTTCGAGCCTAGTGCCGTTGAAGACCCGCCGTGTAGGGGGGGGGGGGCGATGCACATGGTGTGGAAGTTTGGAGAGAGAGGAGCCAGCTCAAGTGTCGTCCTCGTTACTTGACCATGATTAAAAATTACGAGATCCGCCGCCAAAAACCCTCGGGTAGCTGAATAGGGCGACGTTAATATTCACTCACTCACTATTCAGAAAACAGAAGGTTTGAAACCCGTGACTCGACAACACCAACCACGAGTTTGCGACATGACCACACTAAGTTACCACGGCTACCTCAATTTTTTTATGGAATTAATTAACTCAAACATAAAATGGGTTTCATATATTTCTCTTATACTGTGTGGTTTCCTTTATATGTTAAAATGTGCATTTAAGGAATGATTCAAATCTTTAAAATGTAGTATAGACAGAAATAAAAATTACAACTTTGCGAAAAATTTCATATTTTTGTGAAAACCTGAGGTGTTTTTTCTGTTTGAAAAACTGTGTTTTAAGCTTAATTCCAACTTTTAGTGAAGACAGCCTTAAGGAATCCATTCACAAACTACTGTAACGATTATTATTATGACATGATGTCTTAATCGGAGAGCGGATGGTGCACTGCCTGAAATTGTAGGGGAGAAGGGCTGCTCAAAATGCCTTTCCCCTAACGTTCCGAAGATAGACTCCTCTAGAGAGGGACAAGTGAGAAGACCGGTTTTTTTTAGCGTTCCGGGCGAGAGGCGGAAGGCAAAAACGTGGTCTGGATGTAAGATGGTTTTTTGAGATGTGCTTGTAAATAAATTGTATATATTTATATCTCTAGCCTGACTGTGAGTATCGTATCCAATACGCTACAGTCTATTAAATGGAGGCACCGACGAGATAAATAATTACTCTAATGTAATTTTAGGCTAGAGATATAATCGATGAATTAAGATTGAGAATAGAAACAATCGCGCCGTCCCGGCAACCAAGGATTTCATCTCATCGAAAAGTATTTGGACCTCCCTGGTCTTGGAAGCAGTACCCGGCCATCGAAAAGTATTTGGACCACCCTGGTCTTGGAAGCAGTGCCGAACGGGAATCGAGAAATGTTTAGACCATCCTGGTCTTAGGAGTAACGCCACCCCGTCAACAACAACAACAAAAGAAAAAAATCCTGCAAGAGGAAAGAAAATATAACCCGATCCTGGTCTTAAACGAAACGCTGCCCCGTCTACAAAGAATTCCTGAAATGGGAACAAAGAAGGTATAAGATCAACCTGGTCTTTGAAGCGTCGCCCGGAAACCAGAAATCTTAACAACGTGGTGCCGACCAACAAAAATATATTTCCTTCTCTATCTGGCCAAATAAATTTGATCATATCTTGTATATTTTTCTTTTTATTTTGAAGTATTATAATTTAGGGAATCAAATTGTCTACTTGAGTATAGATATATATTTTTTTAAAAAAAAATATTGCATGAGCCACATCCTGTGATATAGGAGAAATTGTTTAGTTAAAAGTATATTTCTTTTTTTTTTTTTTTTTTGTGAATAGCATGATTATGTAATATACTGTGTATTTTATTCATTGCATTTCCGGTGTATGAATATTAAATACTTATTTTAAACTACTTTGTATGAAAAATAGAAGGTTTTGTTTTAAACTTGGCTTTTGATACTTTGCAATTTTATTGTTTTTTATGAAAATTAGTTTTTTTTCATTGCAAAAATCCTCCTATAGCATTTGCTAAAATTATTTTTATATCTATAAATAGTGTGTATGTGTTACAAATATTATTAGGTTATCAAATACGTATTGGAGTTTTGCTATTAATGATTAAGTATAAGCATACATTTGCTTAAAATTATTTTTTAATGATTACCAATTTTGAATTCTACAATTCTATTGTTATTTTCTTAGAAAAAGTGTATAAGTGATATTTCATTTTAATTGTGGAGTTGAAATATTTTTATTGTAAAAGCTTCTTGGCTAAAAATGGCTTATTTAGGAAAAGGTCGAATAGCAGAACTAAGATATATTGCAAAACAATTAGGTGAAAAAGTAACTGATGATTTAAAAATTATAGACCTTAAAAATCTTATTGTATAAATAGCCCAAATTACGAAGAATTCGTTAGAGAAATGTTAAATATGATAATTGAGAAAAGGTTAAAGACTAGCACGTCGCGTGTCAGCAAATATTTTGATTTAAATGAAAGATATATTTTAAGCACTTATGAATTAGAAACACTTTTTAAATTAAAGAAACACAACTCAAAAACTTTAGATAAAGGGAAAAGTAAATCCGAAAGCGTTTCACTTAATCCATGTATAATTAAAAGTAAGAAGAATGAAGTTGAGATGCCTGTCCTTAAGGATACAGAAGCCTCATTAGATCTGAGTTTTGAAAAATATGCTGCCTCAGAAATATTTACAGGTGAGCATGCGATTCATGATGATACTATGACTTATCTGCATCCCGCAGAAAGAGAAATTGAGTGTGAGCTAAGACACGTAGTCTCAAAGCCAGTTGTTAGTCTGGTACATTTGGATCGGGTAAAATATTTTTTGGAGGATCAAACAATTGAACTCCTGGAACCGGATTTAGAACAAAATGGTCTACCAAGACCGGAAACAGGGAATGAAATTCCGACTCGCAGACAACGAAGAAAAGAAGCAGAAAAGAGCACACGCCTAGAAAATGTTCAATTTAGATTGAGAGAATGTGTAGTTGAAAATGGGGAGGATTTTGTGCTTTCGTTTACAGGGGAGGGTGACACCTGAACTTCCCCGAGAGAATAAAAGATTTGATTTATCATATTTAGACAATGTGGTTGTCTTTTCAGAGGGCTGGGACTTTCCTATAGATCACATGGATGGAATATTGGAGGGAAACACGTTTAGCGGTCAGGCTAGCGGAATGTGAAGTCCCTCAGGATGGCGTTGAATATTGTGGTCATGTTATGGGATTGGGAAAGCAGTCCTCAGCTCAACTAAAGGTTAGGGCTTTAATACATATTTCAATTTCACGGTATAAAACTCAGGTTAAAGTTTTCGGAGTAGCGGGATATGATCGACAATACATCCCAATGTTTTCTTGTTTCATTAATATGTGTCATAAGGTTTGACCAAGTATACATATATGTTATGTATGCATTTATGCTAAATTTTTTTATAATTGAATGAGATTGATATATTAAAAATTTGTAACACATTTATGGGAGGATTATACTTACTTTCTGTACTTATTTCTATAATGTATCTGTAAATATTAATCACTTCTATGTTTTTATAAACATGTCATATACCAAAATGTTTCACTAAGAGTTATAAGGAAAAATATTTCTCTCTCTAATATAGTGATGTATTCATTTCAGTACTATTATTCTAGAGTAGATTTTATAAGATGTGTAAAGTTTTTGATGTTTTTTTAGTTCATGAATAGGATTTTGATTATGTGTTAAGATGTGTTGTGTAACATGTTTCATGGTAACAGAAATTATATGATAAACTGGTTTCACTAATACTTGTGTATAAACATTTAGTTTCTGTGGTGTAGACTATTATTAAGGTAGACAACTTGTATTAAAGAATCATTTTCATTTAAAACATTTGTAATTTGAGTACATCATATTTAGAGAGATGAAGTATGTGTTTGTGTGTTCGTAATTTCTCTCTTTAAAACGTGAAACTAGAGAATGTTAGTGTTATTTCTTCATACCATTATAATGAAAGAAATGATGCATATGATTATTAATTCTTAGTAAATATGAGATTTGAGTAAATATGATTGAGTTATTGATTGGAGTTATTAACTAGATAAAGTGTAATTTGTATATATCTAATAGATAAGTTGTGATTTTCTTATTTATTTCGATTTTTTTTATATGTTAATGTATTTATTGTAGTATATAATTCTGGCCAGAAGGGAATCGTACACTGTTAAAAAGATAGTGTCATCTAGAACTGATATATCATGTTGACAACTGAAATTATTTTATTTGAACTTCAAGGAACAGAACTTTTCCTTTAACAGAAAAAGTTCTCTCTAGAGGAAGGAGGAGTTTGTAACGATTATTATTATGACATGATGTCTTAATCGGAGAGCGGATGGTGCACTGCCTGAAATTGTAGGGGAGAAGGGCTGCTCAAAATGCCTTACCCCTAACGTTCCGAAGATAGACTCCTCTAGAGAGGGACAAGTGAGAAGACCGGTTTTTTTTTTGAGCGTTCCGGGTGAGAGGCGGAAGGCAAAAACGTGGTCTGGATGTAAGATGGCTTTTTGAGATGTGCTTGTAAATAAATTGTATATATTTATATCTCTAGCCTGACTGTGAGTTTCGTATCGAATACGCTACACTACATTATTATCAGATCTCCCTCAATTCGACTTGAATATTATTCAAATCTAATTGCAGGATTGGATTCTGATTTTACTGTTATACCGCCTTTATAAGGTCTGCAGCAAATTAAATGAATCTGGTCCGAAAAAACTTCATATAGAGCTTTCTAAATAGTAGTAGTGAGAAGAACGATCTAAAATGTATCCTTCATTCTGTAACACGGTTAAAACGTAAGATCTGTCACAAGCAGTGGTGTACAAAGGAATTTTTGAAAAGGGGCGAAAAAGTCCTCCATTCTCGTATCATGCTTCAATACGCCACCCAACATATTCTTTTGATTTTGTCCATTTTCGAGAACAAAAAACAGTAAAAAATTAATTTTTGAAAAAATAATTAGCATTAATAAATAAAATTAATTATTAATAACAAATAATAAAAATTTACGTACTATATATTTAGGATTATAATCAATCGAATAAAAAATTAAGGGCTTTTGAGGGTCCGGACCCCTGTATGCGCCACTGATCACAGGTATTCCTCAAGTAGCTCTTTAGAATTGTAGTATGTAAGCTAAATTAATTTTTTGTATGCGGGAAACCTGATTTTTATAACGCACTACATCACCGAATAGCGTTTTTCTATATAGTTTCCATTACGACGCAGTTATTGGTATGTGATTGAATAGAAAAATGAAGCTTCTATTTCTATAGTTATCATATGAGATTCCATTGAATGTCTTATGAATTTTTACTTATAATAATTTCAAGAGAACTAATATATTAGAAGTATTGTATTCGGTTATAACGAAAAGTATTATAGTTCAACTTATCAGTTTTATATGCAAAAACATTTTTGGTCTGTATTAAATACTCAGGAGGAAAGAAAAAAAAAAGTTTTTCCATCCTTAAATGTTTTTTGAAAAAATGTTTGCTTACATGAGTAATAAAAGTTAGATTTAAATTTACTGATTTAAATGCTGTATATCATAGACCGCCAACTTGGGTTTCGAGGAGACCTAGGGTTCCCTGGAATTATGACAGGAATTCCGCAAGTGACCACTATTTTCTTAACCAAAGGGCCGAAATCGTAGTAAAATTTTAATTTTTATAAAATATTAAATTCTTAAAAACAGTTTGCTTGTAAAATTAACTATAAATAAATATTTTATTGATAAAAGGAAATATATTAATTTCGTGAAAGTCATGTGTTTCTAGCATGAATGAATAAATCCCAAAATTTGCCAATATAAAATAGAAGGCACAACTTATCGATATATTAACAGAGTCAACGTTAAAATCTAAATTTAAGCAGAGACAGTTCCTAAATTGTAGGTTGCAAATTTGTGGAAAACACGGAAGTTTCTCACACAATTATAAACAATTTAATGCCATTCTCTTTACGTGATGAGGAAGCTTTCGGAATTTTCGAAAGATCTTACGCAACATTCTTGGCGGGATCCAAGCGAAGGGATCATGGAGATCTAACTTAGCACTTTAACAATATCAGGTTGTTTGTAAATTTTGTAAATTTGTCAAATTACAGAGATGGATTGGTCATCTGGCTAGAATGAAGGAAGATAGTTGTTGCAAGAAAATCTTTCTGGCAAAACCCATGGGAAATTAGACTTCGGGGCAGACCCCGTTAAGATGGATTAACTGTGTTGAAAAAGACCTAAATATTTTAAAGGTCAAAAACTGAAAAACAGTTGCCAAAAGTAGAGATACCTGGAGAAAACTTCTGGAGAAGGACAGTGCCCACCCAGGGCTGTCGAGCCATTGAAGAAGAATGCCATTCTAAACAATGCATTTTTAAATTAAAAATATTTCTTAACGTATGTGGCAGCAAATACAAAATATTGAAATAAAATAACGCAGAATATGAAATGCATCTACAGATAGCTTCAACAAACCTAGACTTCCATAATGTGTGTAAAAAATACAAACACATATCCCAATTATTAAATATAGTCCAATGGTAGATAATACCTGGAGCACGAATAAATTATATTAATATTATGTTAAAACTTTGAATAAAAAAAGTATTCTCTTCGTAGTCTTTACTTAAAATGCCCATTACTTGTTTTGCTCTACTTTAAATATTATTTTAAGATATATTCTTCTAAAGTTTTCTTTTTTTAATGCTTTTTTATGGATACCTTATAGTTTTAAGGGTTTTGTGAGTCGACGAAATATGAAGACCACTGATAAGTATATTTATCTAAAGAAAAGGAGAGTTGACTCCTTACACTGTATAATTTAAATTTTATTTAATAATAAAAAAAAACGGCCTTCATACACCCAGTTATTGAAATATATGTCTTATTAAACTATCTCTTGAAGTAGTTCTAATAATGCTGAAGCAATAAATGATTTTTTCGTGAAAGAATAATTAAAAAAACTAATGGATTTTTAATGTTGACTGAATTAGGCAATTAGCTTAGTGCGTAAAGAACAGAATTCTTTTATTACAAGTTTGACCGATGCAATTAACTTTTCCTGCACTTCAACATCAATAAAATTAAAAATTGAAAGCAATTAACAACATTGAAACCGCCATTGTTTCGTAATTACGAGTTTATATGTATAATTATGAAATTTCTAATTTTCTGCATTTCTTGCACTCGTTGAAAGAGAATACGTATCACTCGATTTTAAAATGTTGCAACAAATGTTCTTAAATAACCTTTTTTTCCTTTGAGCTATTCGAGAGGGAATAATAAATAACTAAAATTAATTCCTTATATGGGAGACAAAGTGTATTTGGAATATAAAAAAAAGTATCTAGTTTAAAGTAAGATTCAAACACACACACAAGTATTAATTTAAATATTTTAAATTTTAGCCATAATTTTTTTACACTTCCAGAATCAAGCAATGAAATGAAAACTTGAGTTATAATAATAATAATAAAAATAATATAATAAATAATTTAAATGGAAATAATTAATTAATGACTGAAATAATTTTAAATAAATTACTCGCAAAAAATAAATTAATAAAATAACTTGAAAATAAAGAATATGAAATTATAATGGAATAAGTAAAATAAAATAAATGAAGCTGTATAAATGTTACCACAAAAATGCAGAAATCAGTTAATTTGCAGATTAACTAGGTAATCTGCACTTATTACTTAGTGCAATCTGCATAGTAATTGATTTTGAAGTATTGGAACGTTTAACATTAAATTTTTGTTGTGTGACAGAAGATATAAGCCGTCGTAATTTAATTTATTATAAATTAATTCAAGGAATCTTTTATCGAATGCATTTACTGTCTCTGCCACTCTGCAGGGGCGGTTCGAGGATCGGCGGCAAATTTAAGGTCGGCATTTGATAGAATTTGAAAAATATTGTTATAGTTGCAAAAAAATTGATATATTTTCTGAAATATTATTAGATGTGAATTCAGTAATTCATATATTGTATCTTATTTCCTTATTTTGTATGTATGTTTAATGTCAGTTTTCTTTTATCAAGGGTTCGATGGGGAATTAAATGTTAACTCATGAAATTTGATATGTTTACCATCTTTCATTAGTTAACTTTCTCCCTATCGCGGAGTGGGGCCACAACGGACATTCCTTTCACCCATGCCATGTCCGGTGTCAGCTAACCAAAAGGGACTGGGGTAATAAACTTTTGGTAGATAGAGAACAACAGGAAATGTTTTACTTTAATCTTTAGTGTAGATACTATAAATTAAAAAATATATATATGTATATATATAATATATATAAACGCTTGTGATGCTTACCATCGGCAGATTCTTTTCCGAAGAAATTAGCCTTTTGAAATAGACGCGATTCCTTCTCTTACATATTACTCGCTTGAAATAATAACAGGTAATTATGTTCATAATTTCGAATTATATTGCATTTTTTAAGACTTAAAATAATATATGTATTGTTATGCTGTCTTTGCGGGAATCATTCAAATTTTACGGGTGTGTACCTATGTGAATAATTTATTTTTTTTAATCTTAAACTTTTTCTTTGGAGAGGGGCAGCAGTTTCCATTTTTGTTCGGGGGGGGGGGGGTATGTAAAACTGCTAGAGTTGACTCTGCACTGTTTCTAAATTATTAGGATAAATTATTCTGGGACGAGTCAGCGCTTTCAATCAAAATTTCAAACAGATATTAAATGAGAGAGAAGCGAACTTGAGTACTTTAATGATACGGAAACCGCTAATGTGATTACCTAGTTAAAATGCGGAAAACTCTTCCTTCCGCCCTCTAATGGAGCAAATAAGTTAATCTTGCTATTGCTGAATAGGATGTAGTATTATTCTTGGGTTCGGTCAGTTATTCTTCGAAGCTTCACTGAACAAGATAGTCAGGTTATTTTAAGAACTCGAAATATCCTTTTTTCCCCGACCCAGCGGGAGCAATTCCTAAAATATGCTGGGTGGTCTGGTTTCAACAGCTGGTATTAGAGTGCCTTCACAAACTGCAGTTTCTGCTCTCTTTTGACCACAATACATAATCCTTTACATAATAAGCTAGATAGATTATCCAAACTGACATATAATCCTTCACAGGGCCATTTTTTTCTAGTAATGCTATGTTAAAATACTTTGGGATTCAGGTTTATTTTTTAAAAAAAAAAAGAAATTCACATTAAGCTTATTAACTAAAATCAGTTCGAATTTTAAGATAATTTTTCTTTGGTTGGGAATTAGTTTTCCACCGTCCACTAGAAGCTATTCAAATATAGGACATATTAGATTTCTTTTTATATATCGCGTATTTTAAAACATAATTTACAAATACTAAAATATACAAAAGGAATTATAAATTAGATATATTTTGTGTTCAAAAATTTAAGAATTTCAGAAAACATAGATCAACACATAGTGAGGCATTGCAAGCTGTACAAACGCGTATCTTGTTTTCTTTTCATGTGCTTTATTAGTGAGTGAGTGAATGTTAACGCGTCGCACTATTCAGCTATTCGAGTGCTTTTGCGACGGACCTGATTATTTTGAACCATGGTGAAGTGACGAGGACGACACCTGAGCTGGCATTCCCTTCTCTTAACTATCACACCACACCAACGGGAGGACGTTTGAGCTTTGACGAACTTAACATGCGTCTCCACCAAACACAGCAGGTCTTTAGCGGTACTAGGCTCGAACTCATGACACACCGGCCACGAGTCTGTTACCTTGACCACTGGTCCCATTAGAGCAGAAACGGTAATATCTATGTGTTTGCGTGTGTGTGAAGTTGACAAATGGTCACTTACTTTAATCAATCATACAACATTTGGCGAGTTTTTTTTTGCTGATCAGGAAACTTACTGGCCATCCTTTGCTTTTACGACTTCAAAACTTAGAAATCAGTTGCCGTGCTACCCGAAGCGCTAGCAACACAAATCATAAGTGGGAAAATAGCTTCCCATCGACATTTAAAAATTAATGAAGTTGTTGGGAAGTATATTTAACCACAGCCTCATAATGGGTTAAAACAGCACAAAGGATTGAGGATATAATATCGTACTGAAGAGTTAACACGAGTTATTTAAGTGTATGCGCGTTTAATATTTAATGTTTATTTGGGTTCATTTGACCATCACGTCGAATAGAACATATGTTCTAATTCTTTATGGTCTAAGACATTTGGTTCCCAAAATTTTCTAACTCATAGACCACTTGCCATATTTTCTATCTGGGTAGATCCCTGCTTACCTATATTGAATCTTTGCACATTGATCAACATAAATGTCTTCTTGACAGCTGGTACAGAGCTACTTACTTTAAAATATTAAAAAATTTTAATTGTAGTGAAGTATAGTGTTTAAAATTCAAGAAAAACATGTTAACTAATTTTAAATTTCAATTTAATATTACATAAAATAATTGAGCAACAAATAAAAATGCTTTTAATAGAGGGATGAATTTGGCGATTTCAATAAGAAATTTTCAACATTTGGCATCAATCTTGACCTTAAATTTCGTCGATTAGTAGTGATCAGTCTTTTTTGTCTACCATAATCAAAGCATTCCAAATCTAGACTCAAAATCTGAGTAGAGGACATTTAAATGAACGTAAGTTCAAAAAACCATTATCCCAGCAGATTGTCTGTGACAAAATGAGAAACTGAGAAAATTCGCGCGACGTCCAATATTATACCCTAATTCTGGCTAGAAATGCTGAAACGATGGTCCTTGTTTTAATAAAATATATGATTTCACTTTGTAACGTGCAAATTAACCTCTTTAAATTTAGTAAATAAATCTGTTAAATAAATAAAATCTGGTTTCCCCTTGATAACATTTTCTTTCAAATTTAAAGTCACGATGTGATTGAATGAGAGCTTCTGTCGTAGATCCCCATTTACACCTCACGGACCCCTAAATTATTTTTTCACTGACGTGAACCCCTTGCAAGTCGTCATAGACCCCTGTAGGTCTATATAGATCACTTTGGGAATCACTGGTCTAAAATATGTAATGTTCTATATTATGCATTAAAGCACAAGTTCCGATATAC
>BMAV01016324.1:0-116736 GCA_019973955.1 Trichonephila inaurata madagascariensis
ATTCACTACAATTGCAAAAAAAATTTAACTTTTATACTTGTTTATTCGCTTTTTAAAAGGTAGAATGTTCTCCTTTTAAAGCGCAATTACGAATAATGTTTTTGAAAATTTAGTTAAGTGCGTACGAATGATTTTTTTTTTTATTTATGAACGATGAAATTATTTATCGGCTGGAATCTTTTCAATTATTACGTTTTCGCATCTGGAAACGCAGAGCATGCAGAAAATTGATTAAAATATTGCAGCAAAGCAATTTTAATTTTTATAAAGAAAGATTTATACATTGTGAAGACGTTTTGAGATATAAACAGCTTTCGGTCATTGCCGTTAACGAAATGATTTTCGAATATTTTTTGTTGATTTTAATATGTCTTTCGCAATTTTTCAGTTCTTGATATCTCCTTTAACAATTGAAGGGGAATAAATAGGTTTTGGAACAAATTATTTTTAAACGTAGCACTACAAATAAATATATAATTAAATATAGTACTTTTACAACTAAATTGATTTAGAAGCGAAAATATTAAACTCATTATAAATGTGCGTGTAAAACAAATGCAAACACACACAACTTAAAATTTGGATCTAGTATTCTTCTCTGCTGGTAAATAATTGTCGCAGGAAAGATGGTTTGCAGGCACGGAGAAAATGCCGTTTAAAAAAATTAAATTTGTGGCGGAAAATTTGGTCGCCAAACTTTGTAACAAAATTCAAAACCTCAATACAAATCTAAAAGTGTCTAGAACAGGGGTCAGCAACCTATGGAACGCGGAACAATTCAAAGCGGCACTCTACACCACTTTATCTTGTCTATTCTTTTTGCGCCTAAAGCATTTTATCTCCATGCGTTCAGTTCATAGGACCAGTACACAAGTATCAAGTACAATTTCAATCAAAAGTAGAATTTAGTTGGATGCACGTTGGAAGTTATATGCTACTTTTAATTTTACGACACATTCTTAGTTTTATTGCGAGAACTTGTATTTTGTTTAATTATATTCTGACGGTCCATACCTACATATTTATTTCAAACGGCCACCGAAAAGAAAGGGTATTCGCGGTTTTCAAGACTCTTGGACGAATGAATATGGATTCATACAACAAAAATATTTTGCTGTGTGTGTGTTATATCGCAACAGCGTCGTACGTCGCACCTCAATTCTACACAGACATTTTAAAACTAAACATCAGACCACATTTAAGAATACCGATAAGAAATGTCGTTTTGAAAATAGTTGTTACTGGATAGAAGAAACATCTTTTGTCTAACAGTTGGAACCAAACCTAAATCGACTGAATTTGTTTTGTATTTTCTTTCGTAGCCCCAAGCCTTTTGGATGGAAAAAAGGCCTTTTTTCGGATGTAAATAACTATCTTTAAATGATACATAATTGATGTATAATAAAATCAAATCCATATTTTTGACCTCCATTCCCTAAATTTACATGTACACCAAAGGAATCGAATTATTTCTCAAATATTTCCTTCAGGTATGACTCTGGATTATACTAATCGATTGGTTTGGCCCACAGGAACAAAGGTTGCCGACCCCGGGTCTAAAAGAATTATTTGAGGAGGTACTTTCATAATGGCTTTACTGGCTGTGTACAGACGATGTAGGGAAATGAAATTGGAGTGTCAAAATTTGAAAGAGCGACTGCGTTTCATTTTTTTCATTCAATTTTGTAACACAAGATTTATATTACTGCCCCCCAATTGATTAAATTTTCAATTTAGACTTCAGTAGATTTATGCGAATGCGCAAACCTGTTTCCTGCTAAAAGTAAACCAGCGGCACTTACTAAGGAATTCTAGAATAAATTTCGAATTGTACTCCAATTTTGATTCAGTTTTATTACCATTGAGCTCTAAAGCAACATGAAACGCAGTTGGGATGGACATTATACTGTAGAACCTGTTTTTGTGCAGTTCTTTGTTATGCGATTTTATTTTTTTGTGATTTGTTTTATGTGATTTTATTTTTGTGCGATCTTTTTTTATACACTATATGAATTTCAACCGCTTTGGCACCACTGTAATGTTTTCTATCAAAGCACATGTATACACTTCAAGACGCTCTGTTCATTTGTTATCAACAGTCTCTCGACAATGCACGTTCAGTTACTTTTTCTCAACGCACTAGCAGCACGCACTTGAATGAAGACGAACTTTCAATGACAGTGGCATTATCAATAATTTAATAGATAATGTGGAAGGACAAGAAAAACAGGATTCTTTGATAGCGAACAAAATATATGCAGAGATCCAGCTTTCCAACAAACTGGAAGAGCATTTTCTTAGAATAGATACCAATTCCGAAAGGAATTTGAAATTCCAAAAAGATCTTCGATCATGGCATATCTGGTTAACATGACGTTCACAAGCAACTGACCAACTGACTGTCGTCACAAAAAGTTATCACTTTATGGTACCAAAAAATAAATCAATCGAAATTGTATCTTCAAATGACGAGAGCGATTTTGAACTTATTCATCACAGGAAGATGCGCGCATTGGATTACGATGAGTAGCAGTGAATTACGTACGTGCATTTTGAAAATTTCTCTATATATACAATGAGAAGTTAAATATTTTTAAAATGTCTCCATATAGAATTTAATTATTTATTTTATTATGGAAGCATTTTCTCATAAATTTCATAAATAATTGATGTATTTTTATGCGATTTTTTTGTTGTCCCTTCCACCCAAAAAAAACATTTTTTGTAGTATGTCGACAAAGTTGGGAGTTATATATAAGTATTTATGAAATTTTCAAAAATTTTTTGTATGGTCTCTTTTTTTTACGATCCCTATCTACCACTGTACCTTTACTATATGTCCACGGCCCAGCTTCAAAATACGAGGTACCTTCCAAAAATGTTTACCTCCCCATCATAATTAATAAGAAAAAAGAGAATAATTAATTGAAAGTTCCATAAAATTTAAAAGAGATGCTAATAAAATTATTAACAACAGCTCAGAGCTGTTCTAAATGAAAACTTCTCACCTGTAGCTGAGGACATACTACCGGTGAGAGAGCGAGAAACAATTTAATTGGCAAGTATGGAACCTATTTAATGAGGCACCATCCCGGTGGGAGGTGGCAGAAATCTGTGCTCTTCTCTAATTCGTCCTTTCTTTTGCCGAACGAAATGAGAAAGTAGACAAGAATTTGGAAGATAAAATGATAAAATGGAGAATAAAAGCAATTAATGCCGTAGTGCTCGTGGTACATGATGTTATAATAAAGTGGAAGGAGACAAACACTGCTGAATCGTGTAGTGATGACAGGAGGGAGTGTCGCTGAACAGCGAACGAAAAGAGAAGGCGTTGACACTGAAAGTGTCCATAATGTGATGCCATCTTCTGGGAGATGAGTAAAATAAAAGATGATCTACAAAAGATGTGGAAAAAGGAGAATAATTGACATGGAATTAAACTACCACGCAAGACCGATTCAGAAGAATGTGTGTTTAAGTCGAAGTAATTTAATGGAGATGAAATCTTGCACAAAATGACGAAAGCTAAAATTAGAGATTTTTTTTTCAAATAAATAAATAAGAAAATAAAAATTTTGAAAAGAGTTACCAAAGACTATATTCAGGATCTCCGAAGTCTTTTACCTTTACTATATGTATTTTGAATCTCAATAAAATGATGAGAACGGCATCTGATCTGGTACCTTACTTTCCTTAAGTCCCCAATAAGCCAACTTCAGGGCCACGGTAGCCGAGTGTTTAAGGTATCGGATCGTGGCTGGCCTTATCAGGAGTTCGACCCCAATACCAATAAAGACCCGCCGTGTAAGGGTGAGAAGCACGTTAAATCTGTCGAGATCTCAAACGTCCTCCCGTTGGTGTGATGTGGTAGTTAGGAGAGGGGGTGCCAGCTAAGGTGTCATCCACGTCACTTGACCATGGTACAAAATTACGTTGTCCGTCGCCGTGTAGCTGAAGAGTGCGACGTTAATATTCACTCACTAACTCAGGACTTTAAATCACGGCAGGTTTAATGTACATAAGCCTCTTTTCATGGCAAGTGTTCTGTGAAACCAGGACTCGGAAGTCACGACTCGCCAGCTACGAGTTCATGACCATGACTACTCGGTTACCGTGACCACTTCGAACCACTCCAAAAAATTTTAAAAACGAAGTATTAGATTAAACGAGTATGTCAAAGTTTCAACTAAATTTATTGTGAAATTTTCATCCATTTATTTTGGTATTTCCTTTGCTTTATTTCTAGACTTTTTTCTAGCTTGCACATTAAATGATCAATAAAGTCTGAAAAAAAGCCTTATACCTGCAAACACTATCGATAAAATTTCATCAAAATCTACAGTACAGTCTTAGCTCTTCAGTTGTTTTGGTTATCTTCAATCTCATGTACAAACTAGCTCTTCATTTTTTAAAAGCCATCTAAAAACAACTCAATATTAAACAAGTGTATACCGATATAGTTGGCGATAAGACGTGAGAATACAAATAAAAATTGACACTTGGATAACCTTCCAATATTTAGAGATAAAGAAGACTACACTCTACACAACAACGTGGTAAAGTATATCCGCATCTCGGAAATCGATTCAAGACTTTTTTGAAAATAATAGGCACAAAGTCCCTTTAACGCAGCGATGTCGGATATAAAAAAAAAATTTGACTTTTTGTAAGTCAATTTTAAAATCTTTTCATTTCTTCAGGAGGAAAAAAAATGCGAAATGATGTTTATGAAAAACAAATTTTCCGCAAGAAGTGCCACTATAAACCCTTTTTCAAAAACTTTTGAAAAACTGTTTGCGCGTCTTCAAGATAGGAAAAGAGATTTTAAAGAGGGAAGAGGGAGGGAGTTTGTGTTGAATGAGAGATTTATAGAATTCGAAATCTTCTATTTTGTGCAACAAGATGAAATTCATATGCTGAAGTTCTGAAGTTCTTGGAAACATCGACAAATTCGAATTGCGTGTATAATCTTCAATATCTCAAGCGCTTGATTAAATTTGCTAAACCGTAATGCCGTCACGCGGAAACAAACTTAGAATTTATTTTTAATAAGAAACTTTATGACCTTATCTCTTTTATTAGTAACTTCGAGGATCGGTTTTTCTTTCAGATGTAAAAAATTACGAGATACTTAGAAGTATATATATGGCACCGTAAAAGAAAGTTTATTGCAACTTTTTCCTTGTTAAAAGGTTGTTCATCCCATGAAGTCATAGTTTAAATAATGCCTGACTGTATCAAATGGGTTCAATACTTTTCTATGTAATATTCTCTACATTTTTTGTTCTTCTAGACTTATTTTTGCTAACGATCCTCCGAAATTCTTTCAGAAAATATTATGATTTCTCGCACATCAGCTTCGTTTTTATAAAGAATGATAATCCTGTGCAAAGAACAGATGTGTGTGTGTGTATGTGAAGGCTTCTCTTACAAAAAAAATGCACATTATTTTCAAAGTTACCACTAATTGAAATAATTATTAGTGTTTTTTTCTCAAAATTGCTCCCTTCTGTTGTAAAATATGGATAAACCCACTTCTAAGTTATATATTTCAAAAATTCTAGTTGAGCTTCTGTAGAGAGGTCTGAGCTATATACAGGCAAAATATTATTATAATAGAAGCATTTTTCACAAAAGGAGAACATTTTCAAAAAAATTATTCTTAATTTTGTGCCAAAATATTGTATTTAAATAAATTTTTTTTTGTCAAAATGTCCTTAAAACAATTTTGTACATGTATTCTAATCTAAGTGACACTAAATATCATGAAAATTATCTATTTATTCGCTTTTGCAAAATCGCGGTTACGAACGTAGTCGGATACCTTAATCAGTAAAACAAACCAAAAATAAAAAATATGTGAACACAGTAAAATATGTTTAACTCGAAAACGCTTAAGACGAAATATCGGTTTACAAGAAATAATACAACGGTCTCGACAAACCACTATGTTTTTTCAGGCATTTTTTTCCTCTCAACGCGAAAAGATTTCCTCTCTGGAGAAGGAGGATATTGTGAAACTGTGAGCCGGCCCTTAATAAAATGTTTGAGGAAATTTCTGTATTATTGGACTGTCCTACTATATCATCAAAAGAATTCCTTGTAGCAGATGATGATTATCTGCGTTCCGCCTTAATTATGGCAGACGAAGACATTTTGGAGTTTGTTTAAAGCTCCAAAAATATCTTTGATGCAGATTCCGACGACAAAATGAAATGAATAATGCACTCCCGTTCCCACGTCATTCGGAAATAAAGAACATCATGAAGAGTATGCGCAGTTATTTAGACGCTCTTTCCAATAGTGAAATAAATATCAAAATGAATGACATTGAACAATTTGTTGACTATTTGATGCTAAAAAAAGATAATGCAAAGAGAAATATCAGATTATTTCCCAAAAACTCAATAAGTGTTTTGTTTTTCAAAAAAACTTAAAAATTTTGTATTAAATTTAATTAATTTCTTGTTTTATTGATTTTTATTAAATACATGCATATATAATATCTATGTAAATAAAATTTACTCTAATAAGCTTAATGTTGTTGAATAAATGATTTTTTTAGCAATATCCTTTAACACGAATAAATGTTTCAGTTCCTTCAATTTCGACTTGAGCGATTTTCACTGTTAATATATTTATGCGTCTTAAAATCCATTTCATAAACATTTCATAACCATTTCGACTAATTACTTCGATCACTGTTAAAACCAATACCAGAAGATATTTTTATGCATGTAACAATTTACTAAGCTATGTTTCTCATTGTATTTCATGAAGTGCTTCTTGGAAGGTGTTTTTCTTTAAACTTGCTATGAACCATCGTAAATCTCCATTAATGATCTCGTGAATGAAAATTAACGGTTTACGGTTGTATTAACAGTTAAGCGTTAAAATAGTTATTGGGTGCTCTGATCTTCTGGCTTTATTAACTCCAAAAAGAACCATTAATTATTTTTATTGGTTTATGAAATTAATTTTACTTCAGAGCTCTCTTTCAAAGTTATATTATTAATTTAGTTAAAGCTACATAGTATCCATTTCCAAAAGAAAAAGAAAATATTTTTGGAAGGCAAAAATATTAAAAGTAATTAAAGAGTTTTGATTTTTTCAGACATATTATTAATTTGGTTCTGTAAAAAAACCGTTTGGCAAGCCATTACTTTAAAAATAATTTTCTAATATTTTTTTAGTTTTTTCGAGTAATACATGTATATTTGAAGGATTGGGAATAAATCTTAATGTGGAATTGAAAATATCAATCTTTGTTGAATTTATAATATTTTTCGCAACTAAACTAAAAAACCAATAAAACTAACTTTAAATTTGATAAGTTAACTAATTAAGTTAAAAATTTTAAAATATTAACTTAAACATTAAAAAAACATAAAACTCTTTGACCTAAATAGATTCTAACTTTTATAGTACATTTATATGAAATATATATACGTATAAAATATTTCAATATTGCTGCATCTTCAACTGAAAAAAAAAGTCTTAGGGAATAGAAAATACTTAAATCGACAAAAATAAAATATAGAAAAAAAATGCATTTGAAATTCGTAAAGGCATAGATTTTGATACTGAAAACATTCTAGAAAAACTTCAAATATCATCAAAACTAATAGGATATTAGATCTAATATTTGGAACCAAGTTTCTCAACCAGATGCGCCACTAAAAAATACGAAAAACTTATTTTATACTTCAGTAATTTTTTTATTCGAAATATATACATATGAGATTAATAGTACTGTGATTACTTATTGTTTTTATATTGGATGATGAATTAAAATTGATTTAGCTCTAGCTGAAAAATAAATATTCAGTATTATTTGCTGGAAAAAAATTACCAATAGTGAATGTCTTCTTTTATCCATCTAAAATCTATCTATTGATTGTAAAAATATTTCTGAATGTATATATTTTTATAGCAACCACCATTCATTAATATTATTCGTTTTCAAAAGATTTTTTAAAAATAACATTTTAAAATTTTATAAGTATTTTTTAATTTGGAGGAATATATAATACAAGTTTAATTTTTCTTTATGTTTGTGGCATCATAATAATCTTTAGTAAATTATTACCATGTTATTTTCTTATAGACATGTGAAAAATTAAGAATGAGATGTTGGAAAATTTAGCTTGAATGCTGTGACAACACGATAAAAACATCCTGTGTGAGTACTTACAATACCAAATCTAAATGAAGAACTTATTATTTATAAATAACATGTATGTTAGTTTTTTGAGTTTTTATATGACGATTTTAATTTAGAGTTATAAAAATTTATTTCATGTCTAAAGCAATAAAAACCCCTTTAGCATATTTTAAAATTTTCATTTTTAAAATCTATTCATAAAAAACATTTTTTTTCTATTTTTATATGCATTAAGATATATCTGGTCTGAGTTTTTAATATTACATTTAACCTCTTTCAGTTTTTCCATTACCATTTCCCTTTTTGTTACTCTTTCACACAAATAGGTTTTTTTTTTAATTTTATTTTAGTGGACTATGCATTTTAATTTTTAAAATTTTATTTCGATATTTATTTGCAGATATCAACGCCATCATTTTCTTAATTTATTAAATGTACATTCTTAACATTTAAATTAACCCAAAAAAAGAATCTTCTAATTGACTATTTTTTTAAAACACAGTAATAAATTACGAACAAAATAATAAAACGTCTTAGAGTCTTACATTTATAGAAAAAAATAGTATTCCTTTCGATTTACATCAGTTATTATTAAAAGTAATTTAAGTTTCTAAAAGAATGACTTTATTTTAATCTTTTAAAACCAGAAATAAATGATAGTCAAAAAGAAGAATTAATATAGGAAAGTTTAAGAAGAGCTTTATGTTCGAAGCATAGGCATTTGAATCTTTTTGACCAATTATATTTTTTTACTCTAACAATGTATTCTTGAAAAAAATCGCCTGGTTTACAGAGCTTCGATTTTTTTATAGAAGAATCCATTGGTATTTAATTTAGGTATTATGGAGGATTCTGTAGACGCATAAAATTTACAGATTTTTGCTATTTTTAAACCATTTAAATTTGTATGGAATGAATAAAATCTAAAATAATGTGAAATGGAATTTTGTGTGAGACATTTTATCACATTAAAAAGACTTTTCGTTTTACTTACTATAATAAAATAGTGATTCGTTAAGTCAGCATTATTCTGTAATGTGATTCTAGAAAATGTAAAAATATATATAATGATATCTTAGGGAGTTAAAATTTAATTATATAAACTTATATATTTGATTTGATGGAAAAATATTCCAAAAGGAAGAACTGGAATAACTTCGCAGTTTGTTTCAAGAGAAGAAAAATGTGGTACAAAAGTCGTTTGCCAAAAAGTCATTTTAATTATTTTTTAAACAAAATTTTTCCTCTGCTCAACATTAAAAATTTTTTTAACTAAAAGAATATTTTATCAGTATGAGTTTTTAAAAATATGGTTGCAGTTTCCAAGATACAACTCAGCTATTTTCTTCTTATATTATTCATAGAGGTTCAGTAACCATTTAAACAAATTGAAGATGACATAATACTTGACTTCTGTAATCCTGGAAACGAAAATAAATATTTCATTGGAATAAATGTCTCATTTACATCAGAGTTAATAAAGATCAACGCCTAATATCAATATTAATCAGGTAAACTAAGTTACATCTCCTCAAATAATAAAGCAGAAAAATGATTTTGAGTTATTTCAGCTCTGAATTAGAATCTATATCTCTCATAATAGTAAAATATTCAGCTCCGTTGATATGCTACTAATAACATGTCGCCCTTAGTCAAATGTTTTAATAAATATTCTTAGTGAATTCTGTATGATCGTGTCACATAAAATTAATGTATATAGTATCTCAGTTTCTAGTAAAATATTTGGATAATTTTTAACTCGTTCGTTGGGTTTTTGCCAGGTCACATTTAAAGTTTATTTTACTCGGCATTCTTAATTTGGCTAAATAATTAATAATGGAATCTTTAAGTTATTTATTTACTCATCGGAAAAATACTTTAACTGTTAGCTGTAATATAATTTTAGTTAAACTAATTTATTAACAGTAACTATATATATATTTTTGCCTGAGTTGGAACTCTATGTAAATCAGAAAATAAGATTTAAAAAAAAATATTCGCGATGAATTGAATAATTGGAGTCAATATTTATCATGAATATAAATTTCAGAAAACAATTTGAATCACTTATAAATTTCAGGTTATTAAAATTGGTTTTTTCCCCTACACTTTTATATAGCATATACACTCAAGGACAAAAAAATTAGCGCACCAAGAAGGGAAGTCGTCAAAACGAAACATACGCAATGACTACTTTGATATAAGTAAATGATTAGAAAATAAAAATAAGGATCATTTATTTCAGAGAATAAGGTAAAAGAACGAAGGATTTAATACCCTGTTGAACCCCTCTAGTGCGAATGAACGATGCGATACGATTGGGTATTGAGGAATACAAGTTCTGTGTGATGTCTTGAGACATTTCGTTCCATATCTACTGTACCTTGCCTCTAGTTCGTTCTAACTCGTGGGATGCCCAACTCGCCATCCCAAATGATCCCAGATATGCACGATTGGAGACAAATCTGGGGATCGGGCAGGCCAAGGAAGGGTAGTAACAGTGCGGAGACAATCTTGTGACATCCTTGCCGTGTGAGGACGAGCATTGTATTGTTGTAAAATGGCTCCTGGGAGACGTTGCATGAGTGACAACTCATGTGGTTGCAGGATGTCATGGACATACCGCTAGGCTGTCATGGTGCCACGAATCAATACTAGGGGTGACCGTGCATTGTAGGTAATGGCACCTCATACCATCACACCAGCTGTGGGAGTGGTGTGTTGCTGTAAAGCAAAGGCAGGATTGAGGCGTTCACCACGGGGTCTCCACACACGAACGTCAAGGGCAGCACACGTAATGGGCGCCGCAATCCCAAATGTCCTTCAGCCAGGCGCCTTCGTATGGTTCGAGAAGACACAGGGACCCCTAGTGAAGGTGCTACCCGTGCCTGAATGGCGGCCGATGAAGCAGTTGGCTGTACGCGTGCATTTCTTACGATGTGGTGGTCTTCTCGACGACTGGTCTGTCGTGGGCGTCCTGAGCCTGGTCTTCGTGTAAATGACATCTCTCGGATCCAATGGTCCCAACACTTCCTCACAACACAATCACAGTGGCCAAACTGACGAGCTACTCGCCTAGCTGACCACCCAGCTTCCATCGTGTCGATGATTCTCCCCCTCTCAAACTGCGACAGCTGCTCATATTGTCTTCGAAAACGGCGTAATGGCATGTCTACTGCTTTGTAAACGATTTAGCACACCCAAACAATATTTGGTTAACTGTTTTATACTGTACGGAGAACGACGTTAAGCGCCCTCTACCTGCTATACGTAATGTGCAATCACGCTGCATTTCTAATCATTTGCATATCTCCCCGACATGTACCTTCATGCCAAGTTTCGTTATGCTCCCGCAATTATTTCTTGGTGCGCTAATTTTTTTTGTCCATGAGTGTATTTTATAACTTTTGATTTATCTTTTGGATGCATTTCATTTACTTTGAAATTACACCAACTCTGTTGATTCTGGTAAAGTATTTTACTTTCATATATAATCTTATTTTATGTATATATTATTCAAGGAGATATTTCACTTTTATGTGCAAAAAAATCTTAGCTATATATCTTTAATATTTTAAAATAATTTTTTCAGTTGTAAAATGTAATATGTGTTCTGCACGCTTATTAAATTACATTTTTTCAGTTCCTACTATTAGTTCATACTCTCCCTATATATATATATATATATATACATATATATATATATTGTTCAAATTTTCAATCGTTAATAAAATACTTTCTATACATTCATTCAAGTTCAAATATATTTTTTAAACTTGTAGTGGATGTCGACGTGAATACAGTCTTTTCAAATATTAATTCATTAATTAAATTAAAAAAAATTAAAATAAATGTCTCATTTATAATTCTCAGAGTGTATAAGATCAATAATATGAATTTGTGGGTAAATCTAAGTTATATCTCTCAAAATAATAAAGCAGAAAAATGATTTTGAGTTATTTCCCCAGCCTGAATTAGAATCATATCTCTCATAATAGTAAAATATTCAGCCCAGCGATATGCTACTTAAAGGACACGTCTTTTAGTCAAAATGTTTTAATAAATATCTTTGTGTGAATTTGTACGATCGTGTCATATAAAATCTAATGTATATAGTATCTCAGTTTCTAGTAGTAAAATATTTGGATAATTTTTTAACCTGTTCGTTGGTTTTGCCGGGTCAAGCATTTAAAGTTTATTTTACTCGGCATTCTTAATTTGGCTATAAATAATTACGAATGGAATCTTTAGTTATTTATTTACTCATCGGAAAATACTTTGAACTAGCCGTGGCCACACGCTTTTTCGCTTTAAACTTAATTTATTAATAGAACTATAGTATATATTTCGTCTGAGCTGGAACTCTATGTAAAATCATTTCAGAAAATAAGATTTCCAAAAATATTCAAGGAATGAATTGAGTAGTTCAAGCCACATTTACTATGAATATAAATTCCCTAGAAAACAATTTGAATCACTTGTAAATTCTTAGGTTATTAAAATTGGTTTTTTCCCCTAAGCACT
This sequence comes from Trichonephila inaurata madagascariensis, assembly GCA_019973955.1. Lineage (NCBI taxonomy): Eukaryota > Metazoa > Arthropoda > Arachnida > Araneae > Nephilidae > Trichonephila > Trichonephila inaurata. The sequence continues at coordinate 12,689 of BMAV01016324.1, forward strand.
TTATATATATATATAGCATATACACTCAAGGACAAAAAAAAAAATTGAAGCGCACTAAGAAGGAGCCGCCAAACGAAACACATACTACGCAATGACTACTTTGATATAAGTAAATGTTTAGGAAAATAAAAATAAGGACTATCATTTCAGAGAATAAGGTAAAAGAACGAAGGATTTAATACCCTGTTGAACTCTATAGTGCGAATGAACGATGCGATACGATTGCATTGAGGAATACAAGTTCTCGTGATAGTCTTGAGACATTTCCTTGTTCCATATCTACTGTACCCCTTTGCCCCTAGTCTGTTCTAACTCGTGGATGCCCAACTCGCTATCCTAAATGTGATCCCAGATAGCGTACCGATTGAGATAAATCTGGGGATCGGCAGGCTAAGGAAGGGTAGTAAAGAAAGTGAGGAGGACAATCTTGTGATATCCTTGCCGTGTGTGAGGGACTGGATATTGCATTGCTGTAAAATGGCTCCTGGGAGACGCGTTGCTGTATGGAGGATAACTCATGTGGTTGCAGGATGTCGCGGACATACCGCCAGGGCTGTCATGGTGCCACGAATCAATACTAGGTGACCGTGCATTGTAGGTAATGGCACTCATACCATCAAGCACCAGCTGTGTGGAGCGGGTGTGTTGCTGTAAAGCAAAGGCAGGATTGAGGCGTTCACTACGGGTCTCCACACGAACGCTCGGCGGGCAGCACACGTAATGGGCGCCGCAATCCCAAATGCGTCCTTCAGCCAGGCGCCTTCGTATGAGTTCCGCTGAGAAGACATAGGAACCCCTGTAAGAAGGCGCTACCCAGCCTGAATGGCGGCCGAGAAGCAGCGGCCGCTGTATGCGCATTCTCTCATGATGTGGTAATCTCTCGACGACTGGCCCTGTCGTGGGCGTCCTGAGCCTGGTCTCGTAAATGACATCCTCGGGATCCAATGGTCCCAACACTTCCCTTACAAATACAATCACAGGAAAGTGGCCAAACTGACGAGCTTTCACTTCCGCCTAGCTGACTACCCAGGCTTCCATCATCGTACCGATGATTCTCCCTCCCCAACCGCGTGACAGCTGCTCATATTGTCTCTGAAAACGGCGTAAATGGCATGTCTACTGCTTTGTAAACGATTTAGCATACCTAAAACAATATTTGGTTAACTGTTTCATACTGTACGGAGAACGACGTTAAGCGCCCTCCTCTACCTGGCTATAATGTAATGTGCAATCATTGCATTTCTAATCATTTGTATATTCCCGTCATGTACCTTCATGCCAAGTTTCGTTATGCAAGCCTCCTGCAATTATTTCTTGGTGCGCCTAATTTTTGTCCATGAGGTATTTTATAATCTCGATTTATCTTTGATGCATTTCATTTACTTTTGAAATTACACTGAACTTGTTGATTCTAAAGTATATTTTACTTCTTCATATATAATCTTATTTTATGTATATATTATCTATGAGATATTTCACTTTTTATGTGCAAAAAAAAATCTTAGCCATATATCTTTAATATTTTCCTTTTAAAATAATTTTCAGTTGTAAAATGTAATATGTGTTCTGGTACTTATTAAATTACATTTTTCAGTTCCTACTATTAGTCTTTATACTTCCCATATATATATATATATATATATACATATATATATATATTGTCTAAATTCTTCTAATCGTTAATAAAATACTTTCTATCCATTCATTCAAGTTCAAATATATTTTTTAAACTTGTAGGATGACGTGAATATAGTCTTTAAATAATATTAATCTACTAATTAAATTAAAAATAAATAAATAGTAAAAATCAAAAACAATAGTTCAAGAGCATATATAGAAAGTAAAACCGTTCCTTATGTCACTGCAGTGCAATCGATAGCGCGTTGAACTTCTAATCCAAAGGTCGTGGGTTGTCTGAAACCTAATTTTTGGGATGGCCTCCCCATTCTGAGAATGTGTGATTTCTTTTACTATATACTATTTTGTTGGAATAGTTAAATTTAATTAAGGAATAAATAGTAACAAATAAATATACTAATCTAACACCCTATACAGATAGAAAAATGGAAAATAGCAAGGACAATCACTTCGTATTTTGCCACTTAGAATTGTGATTCTGTCGTATATATATATATATATATATATATTAACTGTAATTATTTAATAAAAAGCAACTAAAATAAAGTTTTTCTTTGTTAACTCTATTAGAATTGACTTTTTTTGTTACTTAGTATTGTGAATTCACATGTTACAGATATTCTTATTGTTCAGAAACGCTACTCTTAAAATAAAAATTTTATTCAAAAATTTTAAAATTTTCCTTTTTTTTTTTTGCTTATTAACTAACATAATACGATTGAGATACAAGCAAAATGTATGTGTTGTTTAGTTTAGTGGTTTCTCTGTAGTTACGGTTGCCTAAAGAGAATCATAGTCGTGAACTCGTGGATGGCGTTGATGCTGTCGGGGCGTGGGTTCGAGTCTTGTATTTTTGTGTAAAGGGGCAGAATGCACATAATTTCGTCGAGGCTTAAAGTCCTCACGTTCAGCGGGAGGAGGAATTTCGGAGAATGAGGTGACATCTCAGTGCCGTCCTTCACTTTGATTGTACCATTATAGTAAAAAATTCCTGGTTTATATTATAGATAAATGATGCTGTGAAAATGCAATTGACAAAAAAATATCAATAAAATTCCGATTATTAAGGGCCGTGAAAACCCCTATGCTAATTTGATCTTTATTTTATGTAATAGAAATGTAGAAACAAAGTTAAATTTCCATAAATAAACTTTCCTAGTAGGATTACAGAAAATGTAATAAAGAACTCCAGAAATGTTTGAGTGGTTTTTGTCTTATCATCAAACCTGCATTGAATTTGATTTTTTATTATCTCATAGAGTATATACTCAGTTTTTAAATTTATATTTTTAAGTATTTAACCAGAAAGAATACATGTCTTTCTTATGTGGACATGGTTGCCTAATGGTTAACACGGACTTGTGGCTATCGTATCATGATTTCGGACTCTAATAACTCTCCATGTACTATATTGTTCGAATTAATTAGGACAAATGGGAAAAGTGATTTTCTCTAAATCCTTAGCTGTTTATAATTACATACCTTAAACAGACTGAAAATATATGAAAAGTAAAAGTATATGTCTTCCCTTTTAGCAGAAAATGACTTTTCTACTCCATCTTGCATTGAATCCACTAGAGTAGCATTACATGTTCTTTTATTCTATCATCTTGAAAATACACTAGTATAACCCTTTTTATCATTTGCTCTGTTGTCGCCTGCGATTCATCTTAGCGAAACGATTCTTGAGAATATGCCATCAGTTTTGAATAGGGTTTAAGTCTGGGGAGTTTTCAAGCCATTCGAGTACTTTAATTTTATTTTCCGCATAAAAGCGTTAACCAATTTCTCGAACTGTTACAAGGGACTAAGTCATGTTGAAATGTTCCATCAAATTTTTTCATCGATGGGGAACAATCATATTACATAATATTTCTATATATTTGACAAAATTCATCGTGTATTTCAGATGAACAAAGCTTCCAGCGTCATTTGTTGCGAAAAAACCCAAAACATCTGCTTTGTTTCCTTAAGGCCACCTTCCAGAAGCCTTTTCCGTGCAGTTGAGGTACTCACTTCAACATCATTGTCCAATACTATGATTGTCTTTCTTGGATTTATTTTGCTACTTCTTATTATTAATCAGTTCCTGAAGTAGTTTTCTACTCTTGTGTCGCATTTTTCTTTTCTTTTTCTTTGGAGACGTTGATCCAGAATTTTGGAAATATTCTTAAAACACTTAATCTGGATCAGCACCAACTGCTACAGTTATATTTCCTCTCTACAGCTTCATAGAATTGTGTCTATATTAAGAGTGTTTTATTTTAAAACGGTTCCCAGTAGTATCCATCTTGAAGAAGTAAAAGGTAATACGTCTTATGCAGAACGCAAAATTGAAATTACCAAAGGCCGTCTCTGCACCGGAAAGGCCTTTTGGCAACTGAGCCCTGATACATTAAAATGAATAAATTATACTAAAAATCGATCTATCACATTACCTAAAGGCAGATATAACGGGTTTGAGATGGTTCAGAACATCACTAGTAATCACATACCAACTCAAACAAGAAAAACGTGTTTGCCCCAATTAATTCGAACAGTGTAGTAGAGGGGCTTAAGCTAAATCCGTCGAGGCTCAAATCAATTGGTGGGGTGTGGAAGCTCAAAGAGGGGATACTAGCTCAGGTGTCGTTATCGTTGCTTGACCATGGTTCAAAATTACGAGGTCCGTCGGCGTGTTGCTTTATAGTTCACCACGTTGATAGAACACTTACTCATCCATACATTTCTTATTCATATAAATACAATGTTCTATTTTTAAAAAGAAATTTAACTTAACGGGATTCTCATCGACAATAAAGCAAAAATCTTTGTCAAACAAAGACTCTGGCGCATTTTAAAAATTGTTATACAACTAAATACTAATTAAAACACAATTTATGTTCGCACCCGCAAATTCCAAAATTCCACTAAGTCTTTGTTGATGGCACTGTGCGTAAAGCCGGGGAAATCTATCAGCGCACACAATGGCGTTTTTATAGAATGTAAATACCCGTAATCTGCCCTCGTTACAGTTGCCACTTTTTTTTTCTCTTCCAAAGTTATCACATGAAAAGTTTAAAACTACTCTCCAAATTTATTCACATTTTTTTCTTTCTTTTATTTGTTAGCGTTGTCTAAAAGGGATTCCTTCTCACTCATAAAACAGCCTGAGGTAATCCTCGTGTCGAGAAGACTCTTATCTCTGTTTATGGTGAAGGTGGATTTTCAACTTTACTCTTGACACCGATCCGCTCGCGTATGAGTGATGAACTCTTGCCACCGCAAGCAAAAGTTTTTTACTTCCGGCGAGAAGGCTTCCGTGCGCCGTCGTCTTCTTCGACGCCATTTTGTTTTCTTTTTTCGGTTATTTTTTCTTTTTTTGCTCTGTCCTAATTTGCAAAATTTTACACTTTGAAGATGAGTAGATGGAGGAAGGAAAAGATGGATCACTGCGCATGTGTGTCCTGATTGCTAAACTTATCAAAATTGCATAGTTTTTTTTCTCTTTAAGTTTGAAAGAAAATTAACGTTTAGGGAAGTTTGCAGCGAGAGGTATATAAGAAGATGTGAATATTTTACTTCATTTTATGCACAAAAACACTTTTGCCTAATGTCAAAAAGATTTTTGATTTGTCTGAGAACTTTCCACACCTGAAAGCCTTTTGAGGCACCCCTCTCCAATAAGAAAATTTCAAAACAAAGAAATGTAGGGAAGGTAAAAAAGATGAATAAATTTCGCTGCTGGAGATCGTGTTAGGTAGTTTTGAAATAGAAGGAACAGTGAAATAAATTTAATTTAGGATTCGTTTCCATAGACATTTGTTAAATAAAAGCGAAATGAAAACCTGAGCAATAATTTTTCCTTCTAAATAAGTGGCACCGCTATGTAAATCACCAAAGAAAACAACAAAACTTTCTATAGAAGCAGAAACATTTTACGAAAAAAAGTTATTCGGATTGTTGAGACTAAGGGAAAAATATCTTTCTTGGGAAGAGGAATTATGCCTAACATTTTACAAAAATATATTCTTTAATTCATTCGGTATACTCGTATTATTTTCTCTTAATCTTGTATTTATGATATAAGAGATATTTCCAAGCTGAAAGAGCTACCTTAATTTGATTTTAGAAAGGAAGAGAAGAAAGTCATTGAAAAGAAAGATGCACTCATAGAAATATCGGTTATTTTCCAATACTTTTTTTTTGTAGTTAACCCTAAATAACTGAACTTAAATTGGTGTTACTCTGTGACTAAGACTAGGACTCATGAACTGTGAATTAAAAAAAAGTATATTTTTATACTTTCTTAATTTGTTTGAAACAAATTAGTGTACCTTAAAAGTATAATGTTTCTATTTTTCAGTGGTGAAAATGAGAATTTGCTTTCTTCACAAATATTTTTTTCTAAGAGGGCTGCATATTGGAATTTTTACCCTTGCACACCTTGTACATTCCCCAGAAGCTGATATCACTTTTTAGTGCGGCACCATATAGGCCAAACTAATTGTCACTAGTAATTTTGACGCCCAGTTTCCTCCCCAGAGGAGGGCAGCAATTTGAGCTCTGACTATGAAATTGTACATAGGAATTTAATTCTGCTGAGAGTACCACAAACCAAACGGCACTCAAGGGAATTTCCTTAAGTACACTGCATAATCATACTATATATAGATAATTGCCAATTCTCTGCATCAAGTGAAAATCCACCGACTTGGGCTGGGGTCGAACCCGCAACATTAGATGCAGAAGGCCAACGACAAACTAACTACCCCACTCATTCAGCTCTTGACAAATATCAAGAGTGTGATCCCCACCAATAGTCTTGTTGACATAGTTGTATTCGTACTTTTTCATTCTTCCCGCGTTTGTAGGTGGGCAAATTCTTCGTCTGCATGCGGGAGTGTTTATTACAGTATTCGACTGGTGTTCAGAATCGTGATTTTGAAAACGGGTCAATGGATACTATTTATGATATTTAGTGTCACTTTAGGATGAAAATGTATATAAAAATTGTTTTAAGAATAATATTACACAAAATTATTTAAGTACAATATTTCACAAAAAACAATCATATGATTTAATTCCATTTTCAAAATATTCCTTTGTGAAAATGTTTGATATAATAATATTTTGCCTGTCTATAGCTCTCGCTAAATCCCCACAGAGGCTCAACCAGAACTCTTTGAAATATGCTATAACTTAGAAGTGTTTATCCCATGTTTACGACAAATAGAAGGGAGAAATTTTAAGAAAAAAGTGGCGCGATAATTATATTTCTAAAATGGCTAAATCCTTGGAAAAATGTGAATTTTCTAAAAATTTATAGTTGAGCCTCTGTACAGAGGTTCCGAGCTTATAGATATGCAAAAAATATTACTATAATAGAAAACATTTTAAAGGAGAACATTTTGGAAAAGGTCATTCTTTCATTTTGCCCAAATATTGCATTTAAATAATTTTTTTTTTGTCAAAATGTCCTTAAAACCATTTCGTACATGTATTCTAATCTAAGTGGCACTAAATCTCACGAAAATTATCCATTTATGCGCCGTTTTAAAATCACGGTTCCGAACGTAGTCGGATACCTTAAACGACCGTTTAGTTATTCAGGGTTAATTGAAAATCATTAAACGAAATTTAAATTCGTACTTTTTTAGTTTCAAATCAGGGAAGTTTATCTTATGACGAGTATTTTTGTCTATAACGCCCCCTCAACCCCTCCTCTCGCCTTGAAAGTCGATTTCCACAAAACCCATTTTTATCAGATCTCTTCTCAACAAAAGAAACACGTCAAATTTCAAATCACTAGATCTTATATTCTGGCTACTGGTGAATTTTACCTATGACACCCCACAATCTTCCTATGGAGGTTGATTTTTGTAAAACCCGTTCTCGGTGGATCTCTACTTAGCAAAAGGAATAGGCCTGCCAAACTTCATCTGTAGATCGAATAGAACCGGTGATATTATGGGGAGTGAGTCACTTTTCTCCTTCATATGTAAGGGTTGCCCAAACGAAAAGTAGATAAATTCAAAGAAGAGAATAATATTATTGGAAATAAAAAGATTGCATCGGGGTATGTAACTCAAATCCCTTCGCTTCGGCAGCAGGTCTGTGTCTTCACTCTAGAAAGAAAGTGGTTGATTCTTGAGGAAGTCCTGCCCGGCTTCTTTCTACTCTATATCGTCCAAATCGAAATTTAATAATTCCTCTTAAGTGGCCTTAAACCTAGTCAGCAGGGTGATGTTCCGACTGTATGGTGGGTGTTCTAACATTTTCCAATGGATTTAAAGTTGTCTTAGGTTTAGCGGTAGACGTCATCGAGATCCTATATCGTTTGCTGCTCTTCTCCGAAAACTTCTGGCATCAGCTGTTCCCTAGACGTTCGAGTGGCCGCGGTAGCCGAGTGGTATAGGTATCAGACCGCATTTTGCCTTGTCACCAGTTCGAGCCTCTAGTACTCACCAAAGACCTACCTTGTAGAGCAGCATGCAATGCTAAATCTGTCGAGAGTTTAAACGTCCTCCCGTTGCGTGGTAGCAAGCAGGGAGAGGGGTGCCAGCTCAGATGCCATCCTACGTCACTTGACCATGACTCAAAATTACGTGGATCTCGTCGCCAAAAGCCCTCGTGTAGCTAAACAGCGGGATGTTAATAATCAATCAATCAATCAAACCCAGACGTTCGACCTGAACAGTGCTCGCAATAGACCGCCACTATTCGTCGATAGATGTCCGCATTAAACTCGCCTCCTGCAATCAGAAACCATACTCCCTAGCGTTGTTCCGATCTGGACGCATCTTCATATGGTGGCGGCCAGCCATTTCCTGTTTCATTTTCTACCACTAACAGGGCTTCACTGTATAACATCGCATGCCGTGCACACTTCTTACCATCCTTAGTGTCCCTGTTTGGTGGCTCTGCTATAGCTGTACTCATTCTGACGCATTCGCATATGTCCACTTTTCATTTGGGTAGCTCTTATATATACCAGATGGTTATAATTAAAGTTCCACTATTCAGAGGCCTGTTCTGGTTATCGGATTTTGATAGAATATATACTATATGGGCCATGGAGAAAAGTTCTGCAAATAAAAAAATAGTACAAATTTGGACCACCAGGTGGCTCTTATCGAATATTTTATATAAATCCAAAAACCTCTAAACTCTGGCAGTCATAGCCAGAGAACTATCTAGCGAGCGTTGTCATCGTTAATTACTTTGCTTTTAAAGGAAAGCATACCGTTTGCAAACCACTATCTTATGCTAGATGGAGCAACTCCTCACATTTAGCGAAGTCGAATCTGATTTTAGAAAGGAAGAGAAGAAATAGATTAAAGAAATATTTTAATTACAGAAATATCGGTTATATTTTCCAATACTTTTCTTTTTATGGTTAACCCTAAATAACTGAACTTAAATCAGTGTTACTCTGTGACTAAGACTACTACTCATAAACTGTGAATTAAAAATATATATATTTTTACACTTCCTTTATTTATTTGAAACAAACATTAGTGTATCTTAAAATTATAATGTTCCAATTTTTCAGTAGTGAAAATAAGTATTTGCCTTCTTCACAAATATTTTTTCCAAGGGGGCTGCGGATTGGAATTTTTACCTTTACATACCTTGTACATTCCCCAGGAGCTGGTATCACTTTTTAGTGCAGCACCATATAGGCCAAACTAATTGTCGCTCGTAATTTTGACGCCCAGTTTCCTCCCCATAGGAGGGCACCTGAGCTCTGACCATGCGAAATTGTACTTAGGACTCTAATTTTGCCGAGAGCACCCAAACCAAACGGGCACTCAAGGGAAATTTTACATGCCACATAATCATACTACATAGATACTGTCAATTTTCTGCATCATGAAAATCCACCGACTTGGGCCGGGGTCGAACCCGCAGCATTAGATGCAGAAGACCAGCGACAAACTAATATCAAGAGTGTGTTCCCCACCAATAGGCTTGTTGACATAGTTGCATTCGTACTTTTTCATTCTTCATGTTTGCAGGTGGGCAAATTCTTCGTCTGCATGTGGGAGTAGTTTATTAAGGTATCCGACTACGTTCGGAACCGTGATTTTGCAAAAGCGTATCAATGGATTATATTTATGATATTTAGTGTCACTTAGATTAGAAAATGTATATAAAATTGGTTTTAAAAATAGTATTACAATAAAAAATTACTTAAGTGCAATATTTTGACAAAAAATGAACATATGATGACCCATTTTCAAAATATTCCCTTTTGGTGAAAAATGCTTCTATTATAATAATATTTTGCCTGTCTATAGCTCAAACCTCTGTACAGAGGCTCAACTAGAATTTTTGAAATATATAACTTAGAAGTCGGTTTATCCATGTTTTACGACAACAGAAGGGAGAAATTTTAAGAAAAAGAACGCCGATAATTATTTCAAAAGGTTGTAACTCTGAAAATAATGTGAATTTTTTTAAACATGGTAGTTGAGTCTCTGGTAGAGATCTGAGCTATACAGGCAAAATATTATTATAATAGAAGCATTTTTCAGAAAGGAGAACATTTTGAAAAAAGGTTATTCTTCTAATTTAATTTTTGCCGAAATATTGTATTTAAATAATTTTTTTTAAAGTGTCCTTTAAAAAAATTTTTACATGATTTCTAATCTAGGACCAATTTTAAAATTATCCATTTATGTTTTAAAATCACGGTTCCGAACGTATCATCCCTTAAAAAAATTTAGTTTTTTGGGGTTTAAATTGAAAATCATTAAACGAAATTTAAATTCTTACTTTTTGAGTTTCAAATCGGGAATTTTATTTTAGACGAGTTTTTTTGATAACGCCCCTAACCCTCCCTCCTTGGTCGATTTCCACAAAACCCATTTTTATCACATCTCTACTCAACAAATGAAACATGTCAAATTTCAAATCACTAGATCTTATAGTCCAATTAGAATTTTTACCTATGACACACCGCAATCTCTCTCATGGAGACTGATTTTTGTAAAACCCGTTATCTGTGGATCTCTACTTAGCAAAAGGAATAGGCCTGCTAAACTTCATACCTGTAGATCAAATAGACCGGGATTTTTTGAGGAGTCACTTTTCTCCTTTATATGTAAGGGGCCCAAATAAAAATGAAAAAATTAAGAAAAAAATATTTATTGGAAATAAAAATTGCATTGGGGTTGTAACCAAACCCCCGTTTTTGGCACAGGGCTTATCTTCACCTAGAAAGAAGTGGTTTATTCTTGAGAAAAAACCCGCCCCTTCCCTTCACTTTACGTCCACGAAATTCAATACCTTTGGCTAGAAATCCGGGGGGCAAATCGGACTGTACGGTTGGGGGTTTTAACATTTTCCCAAAGAAATTTTTAAAGTTTCTAGTTTCTTGCAGACGCATTGAAAAATCCTATATCGTTTCTGCCCTTTCGAAAAATTTTTTCATCAGCTGTTCCCCAGACGTTTTGACCGCTGCCGAATAACCCCCAATTTTTCGTCGATAGTGTCCATTTAAACCCCTCCTGCAACGAAACCATACTCCCCCGTTGTTGATTGGGAACCACTTTAATGGCACAGTTTTTACTTCGTTTTATTTTTCCCACCACTAACAGGCCATGTATAACATCCATCCTCAACTTCACCACAGTGTCCCCCGTTTGGGCCCCCCGCATAGCTTTTCTCATTCCCCGACGCATTCCCTTGCCACTTTTCTTTGGGTACTCTTAAAACCCGGGTTATAATTAAATTCCATTTAAGGCCTTTTGGTTATCATTTTGATAGAATATTTTCCTTTTAAAACCATGGAAAAAGTTTTCTGCAATAAAAATTACAAAATTTTGGCCAAGGTGGCTCTTATCGAATATTTCTTATGCAAATCCGTAAAACCTCTAAACTGCAGTCATAGCCAGAGAATCATTCAGCGAGCGTTGTCATCGTTAATCATTCTGCTTTAAAGGAAGACAATGTTTGCAAACCACTATCTTATGCTAGATGGAGCAACTCCTCACATTTGGCGCGAAGTCGAAGCACTGCTTAGTGCTAACTTTGGCGATAATTGTGTAACATCCAAACATTTTCCGGATGCATGGCCTCCTCGTTCGCCCGACTTAAATCCACGTGATTTCTGGTTGTGGGGATTTCTAAAAGACCGTGTTTATAGCGGAGGAGTTAGGACTTTACCTGATTTGAAAGCTAGCATTATTCTCCATGTGGCTGAAATCCCTCGAGAATTGCTTCGCGCCACCAATGAAAACACTATAATGCACTTTCAACACGTTATTGATGTCAATGGAGCACATATTGAGCATATTCTGTGATCGAATAAATTTTAACGATTCTAACATATCATTTAGGCACCACATTTCCTCTTGGTGGTCAAAATTTGAACTATTTTTTTTTTTATTGCAGAAACCTTTTCGCCATGAAATATAGCATATATTCCAAATTTCATCAAAATCCGATAAGCCGATTGGGTTCTACAGGTCTCTGAATAATATAACTTTAATTATAACATATATTTATTAATAATTTATGGTTTGTATCTTTACATAAACAACAACCCCGTTTTGCTTCTTTTCTCTCATAATTCTTTCGAAAATTCATTTTAACTGAAATTTAACATAAATTTAATAACGGGGAACGAAGTGTTAAAATATCCACAAAAATATCCCCTTCTCTTTCTTTAAAAAAAAAACATTAACGAGGTAGATATTAAACATAACTCGGAGTTAGAGACTTCCGTAACTTGAGCATGCGCATAAATGCAATCATCACTTCACCAAGCGTTGTGTTTATCCTCTCTCAGAATAAAGCTGTTGAAAAAGGCTCGAATATCAATTATTTAAGAAACATCAGTTGACAGAAGACCCTTTCGACTTTTAAGTATTATTTAGGATTAGTTTTGGCCATGTTTTTCACAGTTATTTTTCTCAGTAATGTGCAAACTATAATGATAAGATAATTGAACATTATTTTTTTCTTTCTCTTCTCTGTCCTTTTATTGGCTTGTTTGCTTCATATAAATGTTTTATTTAGAGATTTTTTTTCCCTCCGCTCTGTGTTAATCAATATGGAAATTTTGTGGTTCTTCACTTATTTTGCGCTTTCATTGTGATGCAAAATACCCTAATTAACTTCAACGTTAGATAAATTTCCCGCGTTTACTTTTTAGCTTGGTAAGTACAGAGGGTACAGAAACAAAAATGTTTTAAAGAAGGTTGGGTTTTGTTATATGATTTAATTAGGTTACATTGATAAATGGAGTTAAAACGAAAAATAACACTATAGATATATTTAAACATTATGTAATAAGTATGTATATAAATGTATGTGTGATAACGCATATGGCGAAAATATATATATAGTCAAACCTCCATATAACTAACCTCTATATTGCGAATTTTTTTATATAGAGGAAGATCATTTCACGATTTTCTTTGTAAAATAACCTCCCAACAGCGAAGTGCCTTTTCCAAACAACGTTTCTCTTGTGATTGAATTTTTTTTTCTCCCTTTTTTTTGAAGTATTTTTGAATATTTCGAGTTATTCTCTTTTAGCACATATTATGGTGGTCATAAATTTGAACTGGTTTTATTAGGTGCCGAGGACAATAGAAATTTGGACATTTCATCCAAAAAGTGCAACTTTTAACCCCATTATCTTCACTAGAAACATCTTCGATATCCCCTTTCACCCTCGGTGGAGTCTCGTGTCCTTGAACTGGTATCCATTTATTTGTAGTATTGATCATTCGTACTAGTAACTTCGTTTCTTGTAGCTCGAAAATGTCGAAACATAAGTACTTGAGCATCAAAGAAAACAATTTAATTCTTCAGGAAGTGGATAAAGTCGTCAAGAAACTTTTCTTACAGTTTTTTTTTCTCTTTTTTTTATAGAGAAGATACATAAAATAAGTATATATTGATTTACAAAAAGGTGTGAATAATTACTTTTTTTTTAATATATAGTGTTTATGAACTTAAAATTTGTTTTATGTGGTTTATAAATAAAATTGAAAGATTAACCTCTATATAACGAATTTTCCATAAAACGAACTTTTTTTCGGGATTTAGCGACTTCGTTATATAGAGGTCCGATTGTATATATCTTTCTTAAATATTATTTTAGCCTCACTTATTAATGCTTCATAAAACAATGTTGGAAAATTTTTTTAAGTACAAATGTAGATCCCATTTTCTTTCATTTGTACAAAAATAACCCTTAAAAGAAGATAAGCTGAAAACACAACAACAAAAAAAGTTAAAGATAGCATTTTATATTAATTTCACAAAAAATTTCTTCGTACTTCCTTCAAATATAAAGATTTTTATTTACAATATAAGTTTTAGACCAATTGAATTTTCTGAAACTTAATAGTTTACAAAGTGAAATATGGACATCAAGTAAAAGGCGAGTAATACTTCTCCCCTACAAATATAAAATTTCTTGAATTTAAAATAATTTACTATACGGGGAGTGTTTTTGAGTTAAATTTAATACTATTATAAAACTGTTACACCTGTTAAATATTGGGATGACTTTTCATGACGTTTAAGTGATTGATGCAATTGATGCCGCGTTCTTTATTGAATTTTGTTGGTTCTGGACCACTATTCTCCCACACTAGTTTATTCACTTCTGTGGAAAGAACTGCATCAAGCAGTCGCATTAAAGGTTTATACCGTAAGAACTCAAATTTTTAGTTCTTACATCCAGCCACACTAGGACCCACTACGTTCAAAACGTGATTTTTCAATGCGAAAAAAAATATTTTTTTATTAGGGGCATTTGATTAAAATTTAAGTTGAAATGGTTTTTAAAATATTATTATAATTAAAATTTATTTAAATGCAATATTTTGACAAAAAATGAACACAAAAATATTTATTTTCCAAATATTCTTCTTTTATGTGAAATGCTTTCTGTAAAAAAATATTTCGCCTATATATAGCTTAAATCTATATACAGAGCTTGAACTAGTACTTTTGAAATATATAATATATAAGAGGCTTTATCCATATTTTAATACAATATAGAGGAAAAATTTTAACACAGAAAAACACTCATAATTATTTCAATTAGCAGTAACTCCGAAAATAATGTGAATTTTTCAAAAGTCATAGTTCAGGCCTTCTGGAGAAGCCTTAGTATATAAAGCAAAAATTTTTATTATAAAAATTTTTCATAAAAAGGGGGATTTTTTAAAAAAAAATTTAAGTTTTTTTTCCAAAAAATTTTCCTTAAATAATTTTTTTATTGTAACAATATTCCTAAAACAATATTATTCGTGTATTCTAATCTAAGTGACATTAAATATTAAAAAAATATATTCATTTGTACGCTTTTTGAAAAATAACGGTTCCGAACGCGCGTATTCGGATACCTTAATAAATTTAAAACTCAAATTAGACTTTAACGTTTGTTCTTATATAATTTAGATAGAAATTCCCAATTGGTTTTTCGTAAAGTTTTTCTTTCATTGGGGATTCATCAAAAATTTTTTTAAAATTAAAAGGAAAAAACTCTTCACGGATCTTTAGAACAATCATCATTATAATATTGTTCCAAATATTTTTTTTTAAAAAAAGTTTCTGCAAAAAAGCAAAAGTTTGCAGCATAGAAAATGATTGGCGGGAAACTCGTGATTGCAGTTATCATATGACTGTGGTGTCTCATGAATTTATTTACCCATATATTTGAGCATACTAAAAGACTTAATATTTAAGAAAAGACATGGGAAAAGATATTTGAGTCTTTGAAAAATTTTAAAAAGGAAACTTTCTAATGACAACAGTTTTTTCAAGAAAAAGTACTCGATGAAAATGTAAAAATTTTATGAGTAAATGTAAAATTAGGATGAAAATTACTTATGACAAGCATGGAAATTGTATGAAATATATTTAAAATGGTTTACAAAAACAAAATATTACTTGTTTTCAGACTAAAACTTGAAATAGGAAATTGCATATATATATATATATACAGTCGGACCTCTACATTAAGAAGTCGTTAAATCCCTGAAAAAAGTTCGTTATATGGAAAATTCGTTATATAAGGGTTCATCGTTTAATATAATTTATATAAGCCACATAAAACAAATTTTAAATTCATAAATGCTGCATTTTAAAAAGAAAGTAATTATTCACACCTTTTTTAAAATCAATATATGTTTATTTTATATATCTTACCCATCAAAAAAGAAAGAAAGAAAAACTGCAAGGAAGACAAGAAAAAAAAATATCGAATGTGTCAATGTATTTTCAATATTAACAAATAATTTTTATTAAAATTAATGAATTTTAAGGACTTTTTTCAATTTAAAGCATGCAAGTAATATTAAGCATGCATTATTTTATAACTAGAGCACAAGGATATGGGACAACTCCACTAAGTGTGAAAGGGGATATCGAAGATGTTTCTAGTGAATTGGACAATTGGGGTTAAAGATTGCACTTCTTGGATGAAATACACAGAACTCTATTGCTCTCGGCGAGTTGGTATCTAATAAAACCAGTCCAAGATTTATGACCACCATAAAACGTGTTAAAGAGAGAATATATTGAAATGTTCAGAAATACTTTAAAAATAGGGAGAAAAAAAACTGAATCACAAGAGAAAAAGTTCGTTTATAGAAAATGCACTTCACTATAGAGAGGTTATTTTACGAAGAAAATCGTGAAATGTTCAAGGTTTCAGGAAAAAGTTCGCGACATAGAAAAATCCGCAATATAGAGGTTCGACTGTATATATATACCAGTAAATTAAATTAAATATTGCTTATAAACTAAGCTCACATAAAACGTAAGAAACAGCTTGTTCTTTAAAGGAGTGGTGGCATTCTTTAAAAATGTTACTATAACTTATAATTTTTACTTAGTATTAAGTTATTATGAATTATTCATTTAACGGTTGTATTTAATACAAAATACTCCGACAAATATCACCCTTTGTAGTTTTTCAGGAACAACCTCTGAATAAAATGAAATATATCAATAAATTTTTCTAAACATTAAGCTAACTATTGAAAAGAGCAAAAAAAAAAAACATTTAGTTATAGCAACCGACAAATTCGATATTTCGTCGTGATGGTTACCTTTAGAAAATCCAGTCACGTGATTTTAAATAAAAACTACAGCTCATCTACGGGACTCTATACATGTATTTCATAGCATAATTTACAAAATAAAATGTGAACGTTTGAGCAGATTTCTGCATTGCATAATATATCGTATTTTATTCTTTGGAAATGATTTATTTTGTGTCGAAATGTTTCCCTGAACAAAACGAGTTATCGAATTTCGGATGAATTCACAAACGATATTAGTTTTGTGAATTAAAAAATTCGAACTGGTATTCTTTACGGTTTTGCATAAAATATAGTTAAAAATGAGAGTTTATTCAAAAAGTAATATCGCAGCCGGTAGGATTCGAACCTACGCGGGGAAACCCCAATGGATTTCAAGTCCATCGCCTTAACCACTCGGCCACGACTGCTACGTTTCTCCGTAAAAGGTAACAATATACTTATCTGAAACCTTATCTGTATCCGATAAAACTGATTTTGTCCAGTACATAAATTGATATTTATACACATTTAACTCATTTTGTTTTAGTTATAGTTATTTTGATTTTTAACATGCTTTCCTTTTCTTGTTCAGAGATTTAATTATATTATAAAATTAAATTGGATTAAAATTATGTTCAATATATCTTCAGTATTATATATAGTTAGGATGATTCGGCAAACTGAATAAAACTCTATTTTAAAAAGAAAAGGAGATTATTGGTCGTTTTCTGAAGAAATAAGCGTAGTGCCCACAGATTTTTTTTCTGACATTATTTTTTCATGACGAAAATGGATAGCGAAATTATATATATAAGCTTGCGTTTATTAGAATTAAATTCATATATTAGTATTAGATGATAATTTTGTAAAACGTATTGAATTTTATTTCCTGCTCTTTCTCTCTATTTTATTAGAAATTTAGATAAACCCTCGATGACATGTTACTTGATTCCAATCTACGTGATGTTCATAATTAATACTTCTTTTAGTTAATTAATTTCAAAATTGTTTTTTTTTTATATTTTCATTTACAACATGCAAGTGATAGCAAATAAAATTAAAAGTTTGCCCTGTAATTGATTATTTTTTTAATCTGCAGAACAATATTTTTAAAATATCTTTTTTTTTCATATTAAACTATTTTTCCTATAGTTTTTAAAAGAAAAATAATACCTTATTATCCGATGATTATTGTAATTTTCCTCACAGTTTTCTTTTTTTTGCCATACAAGTGATTTAGTACTTCTCTTTTGTTTTTGGTACTTAGGTATTTTTGTAGGTAATTGATTTAAGGGAAGAATTTTTTATTTATATTTAGTTGTTCCAAACTTCTTAATGAAGGGAATTGATTGCCTTTAATTACAGTAAGGCTTTCAGTTTCAACGAATATAAGTGCTTTATTAATGCAATGGCGGGTTTTTTTTTAACAAAAATATTAAAAACAATATGAATTCCCTATCACCACAAACTATCACACGGGCCTTACAAAATATTTGGACAAGAATGAAGTATCTAACTCACATTGGTGTTAGTTGTATTAATTTTCCTTTATTCGGAATCGCAAAATGCACATGATCAGGAAATTTCTTTTAAATTCTATATTAAATTGAAACATTTAAAAAAGCAAAATCAAAATTGATTCAAGTCGTAGAATTAATTTAACTATCCGATGAAATCTTATTAACTATTTCTTTTCTTTACATATCACTAACATTATATACAAAAAAATCGTTTCTTATATAATTACTTATTTTCAGTTCATGAATGCTTCTCTGAGAAACCAAAACGCTTTCTAAAAAAATAATAAATAACCTTTTTAACAGAACATTACAACATATTGTCTTCATGAAATAGAGCAGATATTATTTACATCTTGTCCAGAATATCTTGAATTACCCAGTTATCGAAAACAAGTTTCCACCTATGTAAGCTACTAAACATGACTGTTACAGGTAAATCTTATATTCGATCAAATGGCGCAAGCATGATCTGTCAGTTTTCCTAGCGCTTGCGAACAGCAAATCCCATTTATCATCAAACCGTTTTTCATCTTTAATCTGTCTCTACTTCTCTTTCCTCGGCAAATATTGTTCCCATTCCTCTAACTTTCTTCTACATCCGCAAAGAAGGAGAAAAAGAAAGCAAAACAGTTCCACGTTTCCAAAATGGATTTCGAAGGCAAAAAAGACCGAATTTAATTCTGTGGCACGAGGACAATTTTCGCAGACGATTTTTTCCCCTTTCTATCTCGTGGAATGATGGAATAAGAAAAAAAAATGTCAAATATTGACATTCTGGATCACATGTGTCGAAAGGAATCGCAAACAGGGCCCAACATTTTCCCTCGAGGACCGAAGAATAAATAATGTTTTATTCCTCGTAGCATTTTTAGGCTTCCCGCGTTGGCAACACAATGCCATGCTGCGCTGTGCTGAAATAATGAAGTCGCATTACATGAAATCTACAGACAAACAACGTCAGCAGGAGCACTGGAAAGACAGATAATTCTTATGTTGAAAATTCTATCTCGAACGAGAGTTTTGTTTTTCCGCGAGGCTTGTCAACAACTAGGATGAATAACATGGGATGATGCCTGGAGTTTTTCCGTCTTAGAATTGTTTTGCTACTCTCTCTAGTCTCGTTCTCAGACTAAGAATATAACTCTTTGAGTTTCAGTGGTATAATGTTCTTGTATAGCATAAAATATTCCCCACGAAAGTTTCTGAAAATAAACGTTACGTGCTATCTTTTATTAATATTAAACAAAAATTTTATATATTTTTCGTAACAGTATTATTTATATAACACATCTTAAAAATTATAACTTCAAATTAATTACTTATAGTAATAATAATTAATTTTTTACTTTGAATATAGAATCATTGTTATATCGTCTTAACATGCACTTTAAATGACATGTTAATATTACATGTGTTGCTGTTACTTATGCCACCTGATCGACAATAACATCAGATCAAGATCCACGAAATTCATCGTGGCGAATGGCTAGATTTTTACGCCACTCGTTAGTCTTAGCTTTGAGCACCATGCAGATGACAGTACGATTTTGCTCGGTTCCATTCCAATTTTGAGGGAGAACACCCTGGGAATGGTCAGAGGCCTCCCACCTCTCTTCTCCTTCCACCAATATATATATATATATATATATATTACATAATTAAGAATTAATACTTATTGATATTGATCCTTAAAAGTATTAATAATATTTTATATGCTATTTTTAAAAAACTACTCTGAACGAGATCGGATATTTTAAACAACATTTAGTCTTTTTATACGTTTAATAAAAATATCACATAGTTAAATGTTTGATTCCGTAGAGCAAGAATTTAACTTATACGAAAAGATTTATGCAATTAAAAAACAATGATCCTAAAAAGTTAACATCATGTCTTTATTCAACTTTTCCCTCTAATCCAGCTTTGAATTTTGAAAAAAGTTTTTATACCAAGAAAGATATAGATTCTTTTAATTATTTTTAAAAATGAACATTACATCAAGAAAATAATTTTTGTCAAAATTTGTAATCATTTTAATTATTCGGTAACTCTAAGCAGAATTTGTAAGTAAATGACTATAGTTGATTAATGTTTGATATCGGAAAAATAAAATACCACATTTATAAAAAAAGGAAAACTTATTCGAATTCAGCAGACGATATTTATAAAAAATAATTTGTAACAAAGACAAGCTGCTGTAACCGTAATGGTTAGATTAAATGCGGAATAATGGTGGTGTTATATATAGAAATAGAGGGATTTTTTCGCTTTCTGAAAAATGAGAGAAAAAGAAGGGAAATAAATTACAAATTTTTCTTTTAAAACGTATTCGATTAATTTGGGATTTCCTGAGTCTCTCTTCTGTGAAATAGAATTCGAACTTTTTGAAAGTAAAACTTCAAAAACCCTGGAAAAATTCTTCAAAAAAGTAAGAATGAGTACTAAGCTAACTTGATTGTCTAAAGAAGGTGGAGGCACTGTAGCTTTAGTTTATAAATTTCATAGTAATATTCATATATACTTTCTGGTAATAACATTTTATAAACTTTTTCATTTTAAATTTAACAGTGTTTAAATTGATATATAACATATCTTTACATATCACAAACATTTAATTTGGTTGTTACATATATTTTCCAAACACGTGGTTTATTTTAACTTCTTTTCGTTTTTTGCTACATATTCCCTTTTTCTAAATACAAAAATTTTGAATAATTCTAAACTAAGCTACCATAAGTATAGATGAGAGCCTTATTAAAGTGTTAAAAATTATTTTCAATCCTAACTAGCTTATTAATGTTTCATTTCTGAAATCTAAAAATTCGAGAAATTTAAAAAAAACATTGCTTTATTATACCTTGTAGTAAGCTTTATTTTCATAACCGCTGTGTGAAAATCTGTTTGAACCATGAATTCATACCGAGATAAAAAATTTACTAAAGTAATGTAAATGCAAATTTATTTGTCACTGATTTATATTACATGTAATAACCAATCAGATGTATTCGCGCTTTGTATTTGTCCATTGCCTATCAGCCGTGATTGGCTATTGTTACAGAATTGTGGGCGGTGTCATTTTTGTCGAATTGTAGGTTCGGTTCCTGATGCCACAAGGAGCCCACCGTATACAGTGACTGAATACACAAATTAAATCTCAAAGTTAAATGTCAACACCTTGACATGAAGGAGAAGTTTGAAGAGTGGGTAAACAGTTGTCATTTGATCGCGGTTAAATATTTCGAGGTCAGTCGCCAACAACCATAGTATAGTTTCTGAGGGATATATTAATAAACAACAATTTATTGGCCCCTCAGTCATCTCTGAGGTACTTCTCAACTCTACGGAGGAATAAAGATGTATCCCATAGCTGTTGAAACAACGCCATCTGTCTGCTTAAAATTGCACAATTAGATTACGAGAGGTTGTAGCGATCTCTAAATAAACCATTAATAGCCACCACGCGGTGACGATCGTTTTGGCGTGGTGTCTAAGATACTCGTTTTTTCGATTTACTCGTTTACTAGGTTTATTTTTTGTTAAAAGGATTCATACCATCGTCAAATAGCCACGGTACCTTAGTGGTCATGGTCATGAGGTCGTGGCCAGCGTGTGATGAGTTCGATCCCCATTGCCAATAAAGACCTACCATGAAAAGTGGCCAATTCACGTTAAATATGTCGAGGCTCAAATTCCTTCCGTTGGCTTGGTGTGGAAACTTGAAAGAGGGGGAGCTGCTCAGATGTCGTCCTTATCATTTGACCGAGGTTCAAAATGAGGAGGTCCCCCGCCAATAGTGTGGGCGCGGTAGTCTAGTGGCTAAAGTAATGGACTTGTGGCTGCCGCTTTATGAGTTTGAGCTTAGTACCTCTGAAGACCCGCCATGTAGAAGGGGCTGATGCTCGTTAAT
The DNA here is from genome assembly GCA_019973955.1 of Trichonephila inaurata madagascariensis. NCBI lineage: Eukaryota > Metazoa > Arthropoda > Arachnida > Araneae > Nephilidae > Trichonephila > Trichonephila inaurata. The sequence continues at coordinate 34,792 of BMAV01016324.1, forward strand.
TATGACGAGGCTCAAACGCCCTCCTATTGGTGTGGTGTGGTAGTTAGAAGAGGGGGTTCCATCTCAGTCAGCGTCCTCGTCACTGTAATGGATGGGTGGTGCCATCCATTACTGTTAGAATGTCGAAAGGAAGATGAGCCATATTCAAAACAAACTCTATTTATTAACAATTATCAAAAACGACACAAATTCAAAACCCAAGTTAAGAAATGCACCAATTGATCAATATGAGGAGCAATAGAGAGGTAGACGAGGTACTAGATTTAATAATAAATCTGATAACTTATACTTATATGTGAAGATGCTTTCTAAAGTAATCTAATTCAAACCAACTCGAATCTGCTTTAACGACTGATTGACAAAATCGTCAATCTGAATATTGATCAAATTATCTAAGAAGCTCTTTCGCCTAGCTATACGTTAATTACTACTTACAATCCTCTTAGTTTCCCCAACATCTCTCTCCTTTCGAGCTTGGAAGTTAATTTTTATATACAATCCTTGATTTGCATAGTCACGTCTTCTTCAGAGGAAAGTTTTCAATAGAATAATATTTAAAGCCCCTGTGTTTCCCTAAGAGGATTAGTTGGAAGAACGCGAATAGACCCGTTACAACTTGACCATGGTTCAAAATGACGACATCCGTCGCCAAAAGCCCTTGTGTAGCTGAATACTGCAACGTTAATATTCACACACTCACCCGTCACCAATAGCTCTCGTATTACTGTATAGAGCTACGTTAATATAATATTCACTCACCACATCTCCAAGTCTTACACATCGAACAATATGAATAGCTAAAGAAACATTCCACAAGTTAAGTGCGGGAAACAATTCAATTTATGCGTAGGAAAAAAACCTCATATAAAACCGAAAAAAAATTCAATTTTTCTGCTTCCGGAATACTTTTAAATATTTCTCTAACTCTTTGTTTCCTTAAAGACCGTAAAACTGGAAAAGTTTTATACATTTTCTTCCTTTGTTACCGAGCATCCCCATGATTGCCACTTCTTTCAATCCTTCCCCTCTATCCCCGGTAAATTCTGAGGCTTTACTTCATCAATCACTTCGAAATCGTTTTCCTGAAATTGCCATAAGTGATTGATCTGCGGCAAAACTCCCGAAAACTGCGGTGCATATGTTTTGACCGGAACTTTTCCGCAAGTAAAAGGCTGCCCGAAATTGATATATTTTCTCGGCGGCGAATCTTTGAATGAATAAATTCGCAGGATGACAGAGAATTCGGTTCTTTTTACGCGTTTAAGGCACATGTGTGCACTTTTATTTATTTATTTATTTTTTATTTTCCTATTTATTAGTACAATTCATGGACGCAATCTAATTTTATTGAAGCAATTTATAAAGAGTAGGAAAATAATTTAACATCTCTCAAAATGGTTAATAAATGGGGCTTTGATAGTATCATTAATAATTTTAATGCGTACCGTCGCACGTGAATGTCTGCGGGAATGAGATTGTAGATGGTTTGGTCCATGAGGGCTGCCATAAAGATTCTATGCACGGTGGCTGCCTTACTTTTCAGAAATGCTACACGAGTCAAACAAAATGTCAGTTCCTCTTGGAAACAAGTACCGTACATGAATGGTATAAAGGAAACCATCCGGGTGCTGCTTTACTTGGGATAAGCAGTAGGTGAGATGAAACTACTGTTGCTAGGGGTTTCGCAGTGGACATAATCGAGCTCAACGGCATTTGGTAGCCTAAAGTTTACCCTTCTTGTCCGAATTGCAATGTGACCCAAGCCGCTCCTGCCCACATCTCGGCTTGTTGGTTGCATAAGAGCCAGCTGCTCTTAAGCACTTCTACGGTTCTTCAATGTTTAAAAAAGCACGGGTTCACGGACTTGATGTAGATGTTTCTGTCGTTCAAGTGGGATAAAACAACAGTACACATAATTTTAATGCAGTATGTTAATAAACCAGTAAAGCAGAAGGCTTTCTTTGACAAATAAAAATTCCGCTACATCAGTGCTTTTCAAACTTTCAGAATTTGCATCACCCCCCTTAATAAAATAACTATGTGTTGAATGCAATAATATTGTACGCTAAAAAGCTGCAATACAACCTTGATTATAAACCGTACAAATTTTATCGGGTAAAGTAATAAATTTTGTACATGTTATTTTTAAGTAATAAATATTTTAAGTAAGTCGCTTTTTTAAAGTAATAGGATAAGTAACATGTTACTTTTTCTTTCTAATTTTTAAATTGGAACACATTGCAATAAACATGCAAGGTATATTTTATTTTTTATAGTGTCAGAATACATTTTGTTTTGTTTCCTTCCGGTAAACCAATAGTTTCTTTTTTTCTAAATAATCTTTTGTTTTCGACTTTTCAGATATGCTTGCACCCCTCATGTAGGATTATGACGCCCCTTAGGGGAATGCGCCCCACAGTTTGAGAATCACTGCGCTACATTGATTACGAGCTTAATACCCGATGTCAAGTCGAATCGAGTCCTTGGTAGCGTAGTGGCGAAGGTCACCGACTCGTGGCCTGCGTGTCACGAGTTCGAGATTAGTGATGCTGAAGACCGAAAGTGTAAAGGAAACCGATTCACGTTGAATCTATCGGGGTTCAAACGTCCTCACGTTGGTGTGGTGTGGAAGCTAAAAGAAGGAGGCCCCCACTCAGGTGTCGTCCTCGTCACTTGATCATGGTTCAAAATTGCGAGTTCCATCGCCAAAACTCCTTAAGTTGCTGAATAGAGTGACGTTAATATTCACTCACTCAGTCAAATCGAATATAAGTTCCAGTCCTTGACACGGCCCAACGGGAAGTAGTAATTTAACTGCTTTATTTTTGAAAAATGTACCGCATTATGAAATTCTGTGATGAAATGACGCAATATTGCATCAACCGCCGAATCTGACCGATTAGCGTGCTAACCCCATGAAATCGTACGAGTAAGGAAATTTCTAGAACTTCCATGTATAGGAGTGCATAAACTGAGGTTCTTTTGTTATGAAGAGGAAGAACGCTTTTGTACGTTGTTAGCTTTTTATGAGTGTGCTTTGTTGCTGAATTTATGTTCAGCTTGTTTGTGTAACATAACGTCCAAGAATCGTAAATAAAGTCTTAATTGTAATGTTTGAAAAACATCTCTAACGTAAATTTTAATGTATATATATACGTATACAAACTAACAAGAGAATTAAAAAAGAGGCATTTGTTATTATCTAAACGTTATCCATTGCTTTCTCACCAAGTTCAAAACCTGTCCAATATTAAGATCATACTTCGATATTAGTAATCTTTCTCCCAGATAAATTCTAAAGTATTTATCACTGTTGTGGAAAGACTCCACTCTGCAAAGTTCAGAACTTCTACTAAAATTTAAATCACAGACATATGGAAAGATATCTAGATCAAAGTATTATTTTCTCCTTGTACTTAAAAATGTACCGCAGTCTTCCGTGTACTTTCTTCTTATGCTGTTACCCGTTATTTGACTCCTTTGAATATTCATGATGAAAAGAAGTCAATTTCTAAAGTTGTTTCAATGGAAGGATTGAAAACTCTGATGCGAATATTAACATAACACGTAAGGACTTCTGAAGTCTGATATATATCTTTTGGTAGCATCAAAATGAACGAAAATATTTTAAAAATACATTAAATGTCCATATAAATGTATCTTGTTGAAGTTTTTCCAATTCCTACTATTAGTTCACTCTCTCCCTATAAATATATATTTATTTATTAATGTATATCTTGTTCAAATTTTCAGTCGTTAATAAAATACTTTTTATTCATCCACTCAAGTTCAAATGCATATTTTTAAACTTGTAGTGGATGACACTTGATGTTAATGAGTTTTTCAAATATTAATTCATTAATTAAATTTAATTAATGAATTAATTTTAGCTTTATATGGTAGGAAAAAATTAAATTTGTTCCGCATGAAGGCACTAGATGGCGACAGTATGCATTGATTATTGCGAGGAATTTCGCTTTCTATTTTGCAACTTAATATTGTGATTCTGTCATATGTATGTACAGATTCTTATTAATTGTAATTATTTAATAAAAAGTTACTAAAATAATGTTTCCCTTTGTTGACCTAAGTAGGAATTGACTTATAAAGCATTTTTTTACATTACTTCTTGTACAATATGTGTAAACATATCTCAAATTCAGTGGCGCAACAGCCCATGAGAGTCAGGGCCTACTGTGCCCATCCCACGAGACCATTGGGCGCTGAGGTGCATGAGCAAGATGTCCCGATCAAGTGGTCAGTCTGAAGCGAGACCCCCAGTATTCAAGTTCCCAAGCAAGCTTGGTACTCCTTTATCGACCCACTGCAGTAGGAATGAAAGGCTGAGTCGACCTTGCCCAGCCCGGAATAGAACCCGGACCTGTGGTGTGGAAGCGCAAAATGCTTCCACTCGACCACTAGGGCCTCACAATATGTGTAAACGAGACACAATTTACATGTATACACACACACGCTTTTAATAATTTTTATATGTTTAAAATTGGTTACAGAGAATGATTTTTATAACGGTTGTCTGATTATTGTATTGATTATTCTGTATGATTATTGAAAGATATTAAATATGGAAATCTAAATCCTGTAGCATATTTCAATTAGTTGCGAAAGCCATGAGTAGAAACGCGCTTATGAATTTAAACCTCAATTTAAATCGTTTGTATAGATTAACTTGTGTTCTAAAAGTTTTCTAATATTGTTACACCGGAGCTTTCAAAATTAATCACTTTTCTATATAACCATTCCGAGGGATTCACATAATATCACGGAATATAAATAATTTGTATTTTATGCATTCAAGCTTATATACATTCAGTGGATGGTTTATAGCAGTGATACTCAACCTGCGGCCTACCGATCCCTTTTAAGTGGCCGGTCAGGGTTCATTGGTCTGAGAAAGTCACTTATTTAAGAACGTTGTATTAAAAATTTGGTGGGAAATTCTTTGTCAAGAAATCAAATATATCAATTTTGCTTTTTACTGTTGGTGTTGTACGGGTACAAATTAATATTCTTTTTCTATTTGGAACGGTTACGGTTAGTGAAAACAGACAACAGTGGAGTAGTGATAGTTTTTGGGTGGAACTAATTTTTAATTATTTTCATATCTTGCAAGCGAAAAATATTCGAAGAAAATATATCATTTCAAGACGGTGGGGAGGTTGACTATTTTGTAGTGAAAAATAAACATGCATCAGTAATTGTTTGATTTCTCAAGAAAGTGCAGTATTTAAAAAATACCAATAAACATGAATCATCCAATAACACTTTTCCCTTGAAAATCTCTTTCAAGAGGGGATAAATAGGCTTTCTTGAATAATCTTTGCAACAGCAACAAAGTGTTTTGTCAGTGGCAATATCACAGCAGTAACAAAGACACATTCTCTATGAAATTTGTCATATTATTGGTAATCATATGAAACTGTTTACTGATGCAGAAATTGTGAAGGAGTGTTTCTTAAATGCTTTTAATTTAGTGTTAGTGACAAAAATAAAAAATATAAAAAATAATACTTCAAAAAAGCAAAATAAGAGTTATAATAAAGTTATTTGATCAATTTTCCACATTTTAAATTTCCAATGTTATCTTGGTCTTAAAGCATTTCTCACTGCTCCCTCCCCCATTTATCCTCATGTATGCGGCCCGCATGGAATAACTAACATATGTATGCGGCCCGCGTGATGTAGCTGTCATATGTATGCGGCCCAGTAGAAAAAAGGTTGAGTACCCCTGTGGTTTATAGCATATGGTGCCAAGTACTTGTACAAATGGTACCATGGTAACCAATGACAAATAAATGTGTGGGACTCACAAGTTTCTAAACCTAGACTCAAAACGACTTGACAGTTTGCGTCCTTTCGGCTAAACAGAAATGATGGTCAATACTGGTAGGCTTAGGCACGAACATGGCATAAAAATCCTATCTTGTCACTGTTGCCAGTTGGCATACATAGTTAGAAATTTCCATATTTTTGATGAATTAACAATTGACTATTAAAACTATTTGGGTCACATAATCTTAGTGTGGCCGAGAGGAGACTGAGAGCGCCTCCAGGATGAAGACCTAGGTTTGAGCCCAGTTGGCTCACGCCTTAAAACGTCCTTGAGTATACGGCCACTTTTAAACTTCTGGATCCACGAAAAACCGCTTTTACAAAATGAAACACTATTCAGTATATTGTGATAAATCCCAAAGTTTTAACGCCTTTTTTACCAACACTTCGAATGTGCACAGATTTAATAAAATAAAAGCATGACCTTCAAAATAATTCCTCCAAAGTTGTTATACATGAAAGAAAAATATTTTCATATAAATGTTTCGATAGTGGGCTGTCTATTTTAACGGGGAAAAATTCTTTTCATAGATATTTTTTATAAAAAAATGCGTATTCTCGACAGCAATTTAAAATAAACCCTACTTTCTTTCCCCCTAAAGCCTTCTAAAAACTTCCACACTTTTTATCTCGTACATGTATTCTGAACAAGCTCTTTTCCTCTTACAAATCATGGCAGATACTCTATTCTAGAGTTAATACTCAATAATCCCGTATAAAAACTTACCAGCACGTTCGTAACACTAATCGCTAAATTTCTAAGCCCATGATTCGTTTTACCAAAGCACATTTTCAGGCAAAACACAATTTATTTTTACAAATATAAATTTTCAAAAACTTAGCCAAAGTTTACTTTGGCGTCAAATAAGCACTTACCCCGAAGCATAACACCCTTTTCCATCCCCGCCAAGTCTCGAAATCTTGAATGGAGCCTAAGTCTTCGATGACCAGAGAACAAAAAAAAAAGAAGAATCAAACTCGCCGTGTTGACTCACTCAGCGTTTTTGTTTGCCATAAATCTGAAACTAATCCTCCTCATATTTCCCAGCGGCCATCGAAACAATTTATCACTTTTTGAAACTTCCAACAGAAAATAGAATAAAAAAACAGAAAGGATGGACGATGAGAACGAGTGGAGGGAAAAAAAAGGGGGAGACTCATCCCGCCAAAAAGTGCCTTCTCCACATAACAGCTGAACAAACAACGATTCTTTATACACATCCTGGTCTTTAAAGACAAGGTGTTTAGCTTTCATGAAAATTACCTTCTATCCTGGCGATAGTGGTTGTAGCAGGGGATGAGATCAAACAAAACAAGAGGGCTTGCCGGGATTGGATGAGCGTGGCTACCTATACCTGGGGACCATCCCCCAGATTAATCCTCCGGGCCTCTTCTGAAAGGAAAGATTGGTTTCACAACAAATTAGGGTGGTAGGAGATTAATGGTTTGGCGATTTCATTTCCGAACCCATGAAGTGGGGCATTTTTCAAAGGGGTGAATTCGGTGTCTGAAGCGGTTTTATCGCCTGTTTGCTGTTGGTTTCAGTGCGTTTGTGATTATTCGCCCTTCACACGTGTTGGGTGCGAAATTGCCTTGCGAATCTGGCGAGTTGTTGTCTGCCGGAAACAGCGCATAAATCACCTTATTCGTGTCTTGTACTGTTTAATACTTAGTTTGGGGTTAGTATTAACTGAAATACATTGACAGAGTTTTATGTGACTGTTAGATGAGTGTATTATTAGATGTATAAATAAAATTAAAGAAATGTAATTAGCTAATAGTTAGATCTTTTCAAGTAATAAAAAAAAATGACCTTTAAAGTCTCCGTAAAAGTTTTAACTATAATTGTGGTGAGAAACAAAGAAAGAGATGAGTGTGTGAGATAGAAGGGAGGGGGAGTGAGAGGGAGTGAGTGAGTGAAAATTAACGTCGCACTGTTCAGCTACACGAGGGCTTTTGGCGACGGACGACGTAATTTTGAACCATGGTCAAGTGACGTGAGACATCTGAGCTGGCACCCCCTCCCCAACTACCACCACACCCAACGGGAGGACGTTAGCTCTGACAGTTTTAACGTGCATCGCTGCCCTACAGGCGGGTCTTTAGTGGTCTGGGCTCGAACTCAGGACATTCCTGCCATGATCCGATCCCTTTGACCACTAGGCTACCCAGCGGAAATGAGATGGAAGAGAGGTGAGATGGGAAAAGAGGGAAAAATAGAGGGAAGAGGGGTGAAGAGAGAGGGGAGGAGAGGAAGAAGGGGAGGAGATGAAGAGAGGGGAGTAGATGAAAGAGGGAGTGAGAGGGAAAAGGGGATATGAAGAAGAAGGAGAGAGAGAAGGAAAAAAAGAAAGAGAAAGGGAAAAGTGGGAGAGTTAAGAAGAGAAGAAGACTAAAAAGAGAGAGGAGGGAAGGGGGGGAAAGGGAAAAAGAAAAGGAAAGAGGGGAAAAAAAGGGAAATTAGGGGTAAAAAAAGAAGAAAAAAAAAAAAGAATTTTTTAAAATAATTTTATTTCTTTAAAAAATTGTAAGAGTTATACGCAGCAGAAAATTTTAGTTTCAAATAGAAATTTTAAGACTTATTTAAGTATAGCCTTTTATAATAATGTTCAGTCTCACATATTTATGATAAATAATCCGTCCTAAAACAGAGAAAAAAGATTGTTAAACCTTCCGGATATGAATTTAAGCAATTTGAACTGTTAAATTTAATTCTGGGAATAAGTTTTGTTTTTTGTCATTGTGTTCAAAGATAACAAACAGAATGCATACAAATTTGCTGTAAAAATGAATATTTCTTCTTAAAGATGCTTTTCTTAAAAAAAAATTACGGATACTTTCTATGATCAAAAAAGATTTCGTACACGAATCTCTATCTCTCTCTTTTCTTTTAGATTTATTCTCTTTTAAATTTGATATATGACGCTTACAATTAAAAAATTTTCTAATAACTATATACTTGTTAATTTTAAATAACGAAATTTTATCCCTTGCTTGATTCGCAGTATGTTTAGAAATCCAAAATGGTGAAAAACTTCGATTAAATCGCTTTTACATACAAAAGTATAGAAAATTAAAATAAATTGATAAGAATAGTAAAGATTACAAATCCAGAGAAAAAAATTATACATCAAGCCACAAAGAAAAAAAAATAACAAAAAAGAAAAAATATAATGCGCATTTCGAAAACCTGGAAGAAATCTTAAAATAATACCAGGCATTATTGGTCTTAGATATCTTTACAAAGACATTTTTCTCTACTTTATTGATATCAATGAAATACTTATCCGGGAGATTTTATTTTTACGATCAAATATAAATGCCCTTCGTCTCATCTTATAATCCTCAGCAACAAAATTCATAAAACTCTTTGAATCATTAATATAAAGAAAATTCCAAATGAATAAGATGTTGAATATCTCTTCATACGCAATACAAAATGTATCTCCTATTTCCTCTCTTAAAAGAAGCTGCTATAAATATTAACACATCAAAGAACGGATGATTTTCATTATAAATACAGTCGTGATTTCCATTTACGAATTTTACACTTCTGCAAATGTTTTTCCCTTCAAAATTTGAGCATTTAAAGATTAAAATTGTTGCAAGAAGGAGCAATATTTCACAACGATTACACAAAAGCGGAAGTTGATTATTTACTCTCACTACACACACACACACAATCAGTTCTCGTATTTTCAGACGAAATGAGCTCACGCGATTGCATCGGCGGAGTAATGGCTGCAACTCTGCGCATGCGTGTTATGTACCTCTCGCATATTGCTTGTTGCTCTTTTATAGTAGAAAGTATAAATATACTAGAGAAAAAAATTTTGCAGAGAAAATGAGGTGAAAAAAATAAGATTCGATATTGATTTGGGTAAAAGAAAATAAAAATAACATTTTGCAGAAATGATTTTTGTAGTTTATTGTCTCAAATTCCTGTATGTGAAATGATAGCGTAGATTGCTTGTGTAGGAAATTGCAGTAAATGATATATTTTAAAAAATTTTATTTATTGGTTGAAATTTAAAGAAATAATGTCTTGGGAATCTGATATGACTTAGACTACATGTACTGTTATTATTTCTTTTGTATCAATATATATATATATATATATATATATATATATAATTTACTTCGGCTATTTTTTTCCTTAGTTTAATTTATATATTTCAAACATATATTTTTAAATGTCAATTTTTAAAAAAATTTAACTATGTTTTTCGAGATTCTTACTTTTGAAAGATTACCTGAAAAATAATAGTTAAAGATGTGTAAAGTACATTTTGTAAATTTACGATTTTAAAATTTTAAAAACAGAATTTGTTGTAATTGAATAATTGCCATTCAATCATCTAATTTAAAAAATGGTGTGAAATAAAAACATTTAAAATAATACGAAGAATCTTTAAGCATAATTTTAAAATTTGAAACCAAATGAAGTAAATAAAATTGTTAAGTTATTCGACCGGATTCAAAGTCATTTTGAAAATTACAGAAGAATTGCTACAGTTTTTTTTTTTTAATTCTTTTTTACCTACAAGAATAAAAATTTAATTAAAATAATGTTTTTAAGAAATTTAGGATATTCTAATTGTTTATTTTAAAGAGCATTTTGTATTTTTTTAAATATATTATTGCAAGATACTTCTTCAATATATTTTTAGGAAATGAGATGCAAACCTAGTTATTTCTATTGAATAAAAAGTTAAACTGCACTTAAAACTGCAAACCATGCATTTTTCGATACTTTTTCAATAATTTTACTCTAAAAACTATTCTGTCTCATAAATATTAGCCCATTTTCTAGATCTTATAAGTTCCTCTGTTGTGAATCTTTATGTATCTACTTTACAAAAATAGTTTTGACAAAAACGCTTTTAATCTTCGTGAAAAGTCTGTTCTGTATACATAGTTGTATTTTGAATACGTGACATGCTTTTTAGTTATTGAACAATTAAAACAGATTTGGAAGATGAATCTTAAAATAGTAAAATAAGAAGGAAATATGATTTATGATCCGAAAATTACATTTTTAACGTAAGTCGGATACTTTAAAAGTGAACTGGTTTTAACAGTTTATATTCAAGCTACAAATGTACGCGTTGCTATTCACACAGCTATTGTGCATTAAATCGCTTATGGTTAAAAAAAACCCCTCTGACTATGATATCCCAGACATTCTCAGAGGGATTTGCATCTGAGATTGCAGCGGATTTCAAAGACTGAATTATTTATTCTTCTATGCACAGCTGGGCTTTGGATGACTTTGATGCATGATTTGGCGTCTTGTCTGGCTGGAAATTGTTCTCAAATGAGGCATCAAGTGAATACTTAACATTTTCTGATGTATACGTGACTGAATTTATACAAATAAATGTCAAAAGTCCTTTCAAGAGCACTAACATCTCACCGAAGTGTTACATTTCCTTTTGGGAACAGTATTGCAATATTTAAGTGTACCAGTGGGGTCTTTGGAAGGATGAAACTGAATTGATTGTGTTTCTTCTTTAGTATAGGGTAGTATTGTGGTCAACTATTTGTTAGATTTTGCTCTCATTTCTTTGGCTTATTTCTAGTTTCCAATTATACTATTATTCATAATATTACAAAATGTACTTAAACTTCAAAAATCACAATTAACCAAGATCGGTGGCTTTGGTAGCTAAGTCAGCTTTGTTTCGGTCAAGTCATGGGTTCGAGTCCTGGTGCCACTGAGGACCAGCCGTGTAGAGGCATGATGCCCTTTAAATCTGTCAGTATTCAGTGTCCTTCAATTTGGCATGTGGGAAATTTGAGAGTGGGGTGCCATCTCAGGTGTCCTTTTGTCACTTGACCACAGTTGAGAATTAGAAGTCCATCACTCATAACTAGTCCAGCTTTGAGAGTGCGATATAAACAATCATAAGCCGTTTAATCTCTGTCGGGGCTTAAAGTTCTCAAGTTGGCGTGATGTGAAAGTTTGGAGAATAGTGAAGGAACTTAGATGTTGTTCTCGTCACTTGACCGAGATTCAAAATGACGAGGACACTAATAACTTCATGTTGCTTCGAAATACGACGCTAATATATTATCGATCAATGGTTTCAGTAGAGATGTGTATGAGCCGTTTTCTATGAAAGTGCTGCAAGTACACCTTACATTATTTTGAGATATTTACCAAGTTCAGAGTGATTATATTTGTAATTTCATTTACTAAATAAATTTATATTGACAAAATGATGAAAATTTTGGAAGATTTTTTAAGGGGCTGTTCACATAGATAAAAAGATCATAGCAGATTGCATTCAATGTTATAATGAACTAACTTTTTTGTCAAAAATGGACTTACACCTCTTTCAAAGAAAACGTTTCATATAATAAAACTACATCCTGATAAAGGCTTTCGAACTGCAAATATTTAATAAAAGTACCTGTAAAATTTATTAAATATTTATCGCCTCCCTCCCCCATACAGTAACAATATATTGAATGCAATAACAATGTACTTTGATGAAAAGCTACAATACGACTTTAATTATAAACCTTACAAATTATCAAGATAAGTACTAAGCTTTGTATAGCCCAAGGGAGTAACTAGTAACTATTAAACATTTTTAATTTAGTATATTGACAAATTAGTTGTCAAAAATATTGAGCAGTACGGAAATACATTTATAAGAGTATATTGTATTAGTAGAAATGTGTTGTTGTTTTTTAAATTTTTTTGTCGGACTGTATTTTGTTTTCCTATCTTTTAGTAAATTTTTAATACTTATTTTAAATCTTATATTTTCGACTTTTCAACAATCTCGCCCCTACCCTGGATACCACGCCCTCCTGGGAGGGGATACCATACAGTTTGAGAAATACTGGGTTATTGAATTGGCCTCACACAATCAAGCTTAAAGAATTATTTTACCCTTACAATTTAAATATGTGTAAACTGTATTTCTCTCGGACCATTTTAAAAACGAACACGCATTTGAAAGAAACAAAAACTTTTAGAAAAACAAAAGTTTGAAATTGTTTTTCAAACTTTTCATTCTTTTTATTTTATTATCCTTGAAGAAAAAAAAATTTCAACTCTTTGCTTTTAAAAAAATACCATGAAAAAGATGCATATTCCTTATTTCCTGATGTACCCTCATGATTGCTCTGGGTTCAAAATCCCCTTCTCTTAAATTTTGTGGCACACTTCATCCCTCATTTCCAAATTGTTCCCTGAAATTACTATAAATGATTGATTGTGTGTGTGTGGAACCGAAACTCTTTAAACACGGAAAACTCTGGAATTAAAGAAGAGAAGGAAAAAAAACTTTCTGCACATAGGTTGCATACGCTCAGAATTTTTTATCACAAATAGCTGCCATATCACTTAAATTTCTCAAAAAAATCTTTAGATAAATAAATTAACAGGTTGGTGCAGGGAGCTGTTTTAGAGCTAAAACTTTTTTTTTTTTTTATTTCTAGATAAATTCTGAAATTGTTGAACTGAAGAAGGAAAAGGCATATTTACATATAAAATAAACTTATTCATCATAATTTCTTGCATTGAGTAACTTTTTTACGGTCAGAAGGCAATTTAATTTTTTAAAAACATTACTTATATATAAGAGGATGATTTGTTCCTACAATTAGTTCCCACTCTCTATATATATATATATATATATATATAGGCCAATTCTCTACAAACAAGAGATAACATCCAAACAATAACATTCGACAAACATAGACAGCAGGAAAATCACACAACGAAGGACAAAAGAGTAATCGAGATTATAAATATAAAATGGATGCTGCAGTGTTATGAACATTACTGACTTAGGACAGCTATTATATAAAAAATAATTTATATAAAAGTGGGGTTGAACATGTTTTTTGGCCAGCCAACCTTCCCCCTTTTTTTGTAAATAACACTGAGCAAAAACCAATAGGAAATAATGGATAGAAATATCTAAATCCATTACAAGATAGAGGTAACTTATATATATATATATCTTGTTCACACAGTTTTCAATCGTTGATAAAGTACTTTTTATTCATCCATTCAAATTTAAATACATTTTTTTAACTGGTAGTAGATGACACTTGATGTTAATATAGATTTTTCAAATATTAATTCATTAATTAATGAATAACAGGTTCGAGGTTCTATCCTTGGGCTGGGCAAGGTCGACTCAGCCTTTCATCCCTCCTATAGTTTGTCGATAAAATGAGTACCAAGCTTGCTTGGGGACTTAAACACTGGTGGGTCTTGCTTAAGACTGACCACCTGATAGGGACATCTGATTGATTATGCACCTCATCGCCCAATGGTGACGTATACTGGGAAGTATACGTAGGTCCTGGCCTTCTCGGGCTGTTGCGCTACTGAGTTTGTGTTTAATTAATTAATAGATAGGAACAAAGAAAAATAATAGTCCTACACCGTATATAAAAGAAAATCGCTCGTTGTGTTCCTCTAGCGCAATGGACAGTGCATTGGACTTCTAATCCAAAGGTCATGGGTTCGAATCCCATCTAGGATGGCCTAATTTCTGAGAATGTGGTTTCTTTTTACTATTCTATGTTAGTGTAATAACTAAATTTAATGAATGAATAAATAGTAGCAAATAAAAATAATAGTCCAACACCATGTATAGAAAGGAAAATGGAAAATTGCAAGGAAAATCCTTTTCTATTTTGCCACTTAATATTGTGATTCTGTGTCATATGTATACACATTTTATATTACTTGTAATTATTTAATAAAAAGTAACTAAAATAAAAAATTTCTTTGTTGACCTAAGTAGAATTGACTTTAAAAAAATTATATTACTTGTTTTTATTATCAGAAAACATCGAGACTATAGTTTTTAAATCCCTTATTACTGAACTGTTGATCACGCAAACGAAAACATAGATGTTAATTCAATGAAGACTATGCGTATGGAATACAGAGGGATGGGAAGTATCTCCCCTCCCCTTCCTTTTGGTCGTGTGCTTTACACATTTACATAATTTCCACCTTTTCCTTATTTTTGTGTTTAAGGGCTTCCTTATAGTTAAGTCACTTACTTTGAAAACACTTCTACAAGCTATGGACACGTCACGAAATGTTGGAATTGGTTTCAATATATAATTGTGTGCCTTCATTTCATTGATATATTTCAATTTGATAATGGCTTTCTTGACTTGTTCTCCCTTACTAGGGTTTCAGGTTCTTGTAAAATTTTTATACAAACCGCATCTGGTCCGTTCTTGATGTAACTGTCTTGTCTCCAAATGCAGTAAAATATTTTTGCTGTTATCTTTAGCGTTAATCTCACAAATTTAAATTCGTAAAACACACACGCAAGCCTTGAACAAGGTTTCGTAGACATTCTAAAGTTTAGAATGATACTTTAAGTTAAAGTGGACAGTTATTTAAAATTCAGTCTAACAATTAACAATTCTAAGAATTTTGTCTGATAAGTGTATACAGGCAAGGGAACTACATTCTTGGTCACTTAATATGTATTCTTTTAAAAGTTCAATGTATAAATTGAAGCGAAATGTTTGAATTCCACAAAATAAACCCATGCATCACATTTTGTGTGTGCATCGAAATATCGAAATATACTAATACATCAAAACTAATAACGTCAAATTTTGATGGTCAGTTCATTAACACTAAGGAACGTTTCACTGAGACTGAGTTTGTTACACTGATAAAAATGTTTCCATATATCCCTTAAGAAAACCAACTTCATTATTTATACAGTAAGACCTGTTTTTGTGCGGTAGAAAGGAACCGCACAAAAAGAAACCACACAAAAAAAAATATTTACCTGTAACTAATTATTTTGTCGATATACTAACAGAAATTTTTTTTTATGCGATGGAGCAAGATCGCATAAAAAAAAAGTCGTACTTAAAAAATTAGTCACGAAATGTATGAGAAAAATGTATAAATAATTAAATTACACATAGAAAGCCTTTTAAAAACATTTAATTTCTCATTGTATACACGGAGAAAGTTTCAAAATGCTCATATACGTAATTCATTGCTACCCATTGTAATCCAAAGCTCGCATCTTCCTGTGATGAATTAGTTCAAATCGCTTTCTCGTCACTTGAAGATACAATTTCAATTTATTTAGTTTTTGTCACCATAAAGTAAGTGATAAGTTTTTGCGACGATGGACGGTTGGTCAGTTGCTTGTGAACGTCACGATAACAAGATATGCAGGATCGAAGATTTTAGAATTTTAAACTCCTTTCGGAATTGGTATCTAATTTAAGAAATTGCTTTTACGATTTTTTGGAAAGCTGGATATCTTTATTTATTGTATCCGCTGTCAAAGAATCCGGTTCTAATATCCGTCTTCATAATCTATCAAATTATTGATAATGTCAGTGTCATATTGAAAGTTTCGTCTTCAATCAAGTGCGTGCTACTAGTACATTGAAAGACAGCAATGGAACGTGCATTGTTGGGAGTCTGTTTATAACCAATGAACAGAGACAAGTCTTGATGAAATATATTACAGTTGATGAAATTATCAAATTTATATACTGCATAAAAAAAGATCACACAAAAAATTGCACAAAACAAATCGCACAAAAAAATTGCATAAAGAAGGACCGCATAAACAAATCGCACAAAAATAAAATTGCATTCAAAAGGACCGAAAAAAAACAGCCTTTTAAAAAAATTCATTCTTATTAATCAATACCCAGACACTAGGATTCGTATTCATTTTTCTCGTGAAATAAAGTTATGGAAACTCTATTCTAGTGTTGTTAACACAATTGAAGACAGCATACAGTGAAAGCGTATAACCTGTGTTACCGCATACTTTCAACACATCCTGCTCTACCCTCTAAAAACTTCTTTTAAAAACTGTTTACAAAGAGTGGTTAATATATTCCGCAATGTTTGACATCTCCGCGAATGTCATGAATCCGTCGGCAAAAGTTTAAAAATAAAATTAGAGGATTTTTCTTCTTCAAAGTGTTTTACTACTCTTGAATCCTACATAGCATCCAGCCATTTTACAATATTAGCTACTTTTAAGTCACTGAAGGCCGAAAAAAGAGGTTATTTTGACTATATCACGTTTACTTTTCTATTTAGAGGAATACCTGTAGACAATTTTTTTTTTTGTAACAATAAAGTTTTTCTAAACGTACACATCAAAAGTTTACTATAACATCCAATAAACCTTACTATAAACTTTTAACACTATTTTTTCCAGCGAATATCAAAATCCTTAATCGACTTCGAGTGCCTAAAAAGTATAAATCACCCTTCAATGTGTGTTGATCCACTCAACATTTTTGTTTGCTCAAAATCTGAAGCTAATCCCCCTCATATTTCCCAACGGACACCATTTAAAAACTGCCAGAGGAAGTTTGAAAATCAGAGGATAAACGATGCAATGACGAAGAAAAGAAATTCAGCCCACCAAAAAGTGCCTCCTTCGCCCGTACAGCTGAACAAACAGCCGATTCTTTACACATCCTGGTCTTTAGAAACAAGAAAGTGTTTTCCTTCCATGAAAATTACCTTCCATCCTGGCGATAGTGGCTCTTGTAGGAAATGAGATCAAAGTGGGGGCCTTGTTGAGATTGGATGAATGTTGCTACCTTTACCTGAAGATCGGTATCTTTCCCGAGATCAATCCGCCGTTTGCACTCAAAAGAGAGATTGGTTTCGCAACAAATTAGAATGGGTATGGAAAGAGAGAGATTAATAGTTGGGGGATTTCATTTTCAAACGCGTAAATTGGGCATTTTTAACCTGCTTTTATTAGCTTCACCTGTATGTAATGGAATCTTTGAACTCGATTTTTACCCACTTTTTAAGGTATAATTAATTCGAAATTTTGCACTTTTGTCAAGGACCGATGACAATACAATGATTTAATAATTCTGTTCCATTGTCCTGATCAGGATCATCAGGATTAACGATTTCTCATTTCCAGATTTGGCGACTAATTCCGGATCCCATTTCCATATTTGGTGACTTAAAGGTTAAGTTACAACCTTAAAGCGAAACTGCTTATGTTTAATACAAATACAACAAACAAACAAAAAAGTGTTCATCATGTGAAGAAGGGGAATGATGCGTCAGCAGTTCGATTAACTATAAAAGCGTGTGTTTTTTTCAATTTATTAAGCTATCATTTATTCAAAAGGGTGTTTTTGATGTCTGAAATTGTTTCCAGATGATTCCACTGCGGCCATGATTATTCGTCCCCTAGTCAATTCATGCGCCTGATAAGAAAACTGTCTAGCAAAAGCGGAACATGGTTGCTTCCTTTGGGTTAATACGTTTGTGTCTTATACCTTTACTCATTTTTAGACTTAAACCAGTGTTTCTCAAACTTTCAATATTTACGATCTAATATTTAATCACCATTTTCATCGCCACCTTCCCCCCTCCATACAATAACAATGTAATGAATTCAATAATACTATATACTTGGACGCTAACACTACAATACCACTTTAACCTCTTAAGGACCACCGGTGTATATAAACGTTTTGCTCAGCCAAAGCATTAAGTATCCCGGACGTATATATATGTCTTTGCAAAATACGATCTTTTCTGTGCACTGCTATACATAAAATTATTCTAAAGGCTTTGGAAGTCAATAAAAAGACCATGACAGTGTTTGCAAAAGAGTTACATATTTTAGAGGATTTACTTATTTATTCTTTTTGTCCCTGCCCCCCAATAGGGCTGTGGTAGCCCGTTGGGCAAGGTATCAGATCATGGCAGGCATGTCAGGAGTCCGAGCCCAGTTCCATTAAAGACCCGCCGTGTAGGGGCGTGATGCACATTAAATCTGTCGAGAGCTCAAACGTCCTCCCGTTGGTGTAGTGTGGTAGTAAGAAGAGAGGAGTGCCAGCTCAGATATCGTCCTCGTCACTTAACCATGGTTCAAAATGACGAGGTCCATCGCCAAAAGCCCTCGTGTAGCTGAACAATGCGACGTTAATATTCACCCCCTATACATCACATACATGTGCCTACGAGGAAAACGATGGCTTTGGGGAGCGAATCACGTAACTTTTAATCTGCAGTGTGAGTATTAATTTTAAATCTTACATATTATCAAAATAAGTGTTAATTTCTGTACATAATTTTATACATGACAAACTCATGGGGTCATTGATAATTATTAAACTTTTTCTTAACTTAGTATTGTTAAATTAATTACAAAATACATTCTGCAGAGTATTGGTACATTTATAAGTGTATTATATCAGTATAAATGCGTTTTTTTTTATTATGTCAGAATGTATTTTGTTTGTTTAATTTCAGTAAACACTAATATATTTTTTTAAATACTCTTTTGAGTTTTACTTTTCAGTATATATATGTTCTCTTCAATATGCTGGCGCCCCCTTCGTTGACTTATCCTGCCCCCTTCCCCTATAAGGAATGCACCCCACAGTTTGAAAAACGCTGACTTAATTTTTTTCAAAACAGAGTTATATCAAAGTTGGATGCATATTCTTAAAAGATGAAAATATATATTTTGACTATCAACTATTTTTAAAAACTTTGCCACTGAAGACCCACTACGTAGTGAGGCCCGATGCTCGTTAAATGCGTCGATGTTAAATGTTCCCCCGTTGGTGTGGTGTGATAGTTAGGAAAGTGAGAAAAGTTCCAACTCAGGTGTTGTCCTCGTCACTTGACCGAGGATCAAAATTACGAGGTTCATTGCCTATAGCCCCTGTGTTGCTTTATAGAGCGACATAAAAAAAAACTCTCTCACTCCTCTTACTTTCAAAAACTTGAAATTTTAGAAAGATACCAATAAGCAAATTTTGAGATATCAATCATTTTCCTTTTTATAAGCAATTCTTGTAATTTTTTCAATTCCTACTATTAGTTCACTCTCTCCATATATATATACTAATTTATTTATCCTGTTCAAATTTTCAATCGTTATTGTAATACTTTTTATTCATCCACTGAAGTTCAAGTATATTTTTTTAAACATGTGGTGGATGACACTTGATGTTAATACAGTTTTTTCTTTCAAATATTAATTCATTAATTCAATTTAATAAACGAAAAAAAATTGCTTTGTTGACTTAAGTCAGAGCTGACTTTAAAATGGTTTTAGATTACTTATTTTTAGTTTAAATTTTAAATTATAACTCTTAGCAGCCAGAAAATTACCTGGATTCTTTTCGAGGCATTTCTGTGTTGATTTCGAATTTATCTCTTGTTCTTCTAAAATAGTGGTCACCAAAGTAGGATATTGCTCGTCATTCCAGTTGTGACTATATTAACTAGATACTGGACGGATCAAAGACATCTGCTCATCAGAAAGGCGTATTCAATTGGGGGACATCTAGCGATAACGCTGGTCAGGGAAGTGTTGGTAAAACAGAAATAAATTGTGGAAAGGCTTCGGTAGTCAGCCATCGATCGTCAAAAGTTAATTATTACCATATTCTGCTTAAGTTTGTAATTCTTATTCAAGCTCGTACTATAGGCTCAATTCATGGCAGTCACATCATAAACACAAACACATGTTCTCCATTGAATTCAAAACAGACATCAAGCAAATTGTACTTGTTGCTCTATTAGTAAAACTTGGGTAAAATTTCAAATTTTATAATTGGGTAAAAATGATCAAATGTTGCAAAAAATAAATTCTTTAACAGATTTCAAAACTTTAAAAAAAAAATTTATTTTATGCGTGTACTTTTTTAAATAAAATGCACTTTGTCTGACTATGTACGTTATTGTTGTTGACAAATTTGTATTTTTTAAGAAAAAAATCTTACAAAGAGCAAAAATTGGCCACAACGAAGTGCATCAACTGATTAGCTGAAAACACATTGTTGCTTTTATCGTGTGACTAAATGTCGTCACATGAGTTTTTGAACTGATTGGCTAGAAACACGTGGTTATCATTATCACGTGATTAATGACGTCACATGAATTTAGCCAATTCGGATTTCTTCTTGGAGCATTTTCTTTGTGTCACACACACACACACAGATAGAGTATATTTCTCTCTTTATTTAAAGTAATCAGACCATTTAGTATGAAAATTAAAGCCGATTGTAAATATCAAATCCACAAATTGTGTAGACTAGGACTGCGTACTTAACTGAATTTATCATTTGATTTTTCAAATCCAGAAATGTGGGCAGGTTTAAAATTTTTCTGAAACTAAATAAAAATCAAACATACTCCTGACAAAAAAAATTAATTTTGTTTGAAAAATAAATAGCAGTATTTTTTCTCGGGATCATTTTTCTATGAATAAATGTTTTTCAAACTCTTTGTTTATGAAAATGTACATGAAAACTATAAAAATATATATATATTTAAAAAAATATCCTTACTGTATTTTCTTCCTTTCATTTTCTGTTTTCTCTCCCTGTTTTTCTCTATTTCCTCCCCTCCACACCCCTTCCTTTTCCACTTTAAATTTCGAAACTGATTTCATCAATCATTTCAAAATTGCTTTCCGGAGTTGCTAAAAGAGATGGATTGAGGGAAAAAAAATTCTAAGAAAACTTCAGAATTTTTTTCAAAGTAATTGCTTATGTTTTGAGAAAAATTTTTTGTCAATATATCAAAGTAATTAATACTTTTCTAGAAACTCATCGTTTTATAAAAAAAAATAATAAATATAGAATCGTAAAAACTTATTTTTATAGTAAATTTTTCAATTTTATTTTAAAAGTTTAGAACTATTTAAAGCGATGCAATTGTTCCCTTGTTTACTAATCCACTATCTTCAAACTGTTGTGTCACACACACACACACACAATAAACGCAAATTCCCATTCAAAATTTCTAAAAATTCGAGTAAAAAAAAATCATAATTATTGAGTGTAAGTTAAATATTTAATGGTTCTTACTAATAAAACATATTTTTACTCAAATGTTTCATAAAATAAATAAAACATTTTTCAGTTTAAAAAAAAATCGATTGGCTCTTAAATAATTCTGATGTTAAGAATATTTAAAAAAAATAATTGCTGGCAAATGATTCAAAAAGCTTCGATTTACAAACAGCCTTTTGGAGTATAATGTGTTTATAATAATACTACCGAATGGTTTCGAACTCGTGGTCAGGGTTGTCGAATCGTTCTAGAGTAGCCTTCGTACCACTCAAGATCCGCCGTGTAGAGGTGCT
Source organism: Trichonephila inaurata madagascariensis (assembly GCA_019973955.1). Lineage (NCBI taxonomy): Eukaryota > Metazoa > Arthropoda > Arachnida > Araneae > Nephilidae > Trichonephila > Trichonephila inaurata. The sequence continues at coordinate 56,772 of BMAV01016324.1, forward strand.
AATTCATGTTAAGGTATCCCCGACTACGTTTGGAACAGTCATTTTAAAAAGCGCATAAATGTATAATTTTCATGATATTTAGTGTCACTTAGATTAGAATACATGTATACAATTGCTTTAAGGACACACACATTTTGACAAAAAAAAATTATTTAAATACAATATTTCGGCAAAAAATTAACTTAGAAAACCTTTTATTCAAAATGTTCTACTTTTTTGTCAAAAATGGTTCTATTATAATAATATTTTGCATATATATAGCTCAGACCTCTGTACAGAGGCTCAACAACGATTTTTGAAAAATTCTTATTATTTCCAGAGTTACAATCCATTGAAATATATATAATTATCGGCGCTTTTTTCTTAAAATTTCTCCCTTCTGTTAGTCGTAAAACATGGATAAACCCACACTTCTAAGTTATATATTTCAAAACTTCTAGTGGAGTCTCTGTACAGAGTTCTGAGCTATACACAGGCAAAACATTACTATAATAGAATCATTTTTCACAAAAGGAGAATATTTTGGAAATTGGTTATTCTATGTTTATTTTTTGTCAAAATATTGTACTTAAATAATTTTTTACTGAAATAATATTCTTATAGAACAATTTTATATACATTTTCTAATATAAATATCATAAATATTATCCATTTATACGCTTTCGCAAAATAACGGTTCCGTACGTAGTCGGATACCTTAAACCTATCAAAGACATGATAATGAGGTGGGGAAGATGTCTTCCTCATTATTTGATCTCAGTTTAAAATTATTAGATTCGTCATCACAACATCCCTCTTATAGTTTTTGAGTGTTATGTTAGTAAACAATCATTCAATTCGGAATGTAATATGTATGCAAGTACCAGAGTTTTCTGTATTTTGTAGTTTGCCTCCATGTAATTAGATTGTCGAACAACAACGTTAGTGTTTTATTTTAATGGGTGAATTTCTATTAGGCTTAAGGAGATCTTTAAAATATACAGTTTATTTATTGATTGTTTTTTAATATATTTTAAAACTACAGTAGGGATATTAGCAAAGGACCTCGTAATTTTGAACCACGGTCAAACAACGAGACAAGATTGGAGCTGACATTCCACTTACAAAACTTCCACACCACGATGTGACCGCGGTAGCCTTCTGGTCAAGGAAACGAACCAGTGGCAAGCATGTCATGAGTTCAAGCCTAACGTCGCTGAAGACCCGCCGTGTAGAGGAGCGATGCACGTTAAATATGTTGAGAGCTCAAACGTGTTGCTGTGGTGTAATGTGGTAGTTAAAAGAGGGGGTGCCAGCTGAGGTGCAATCCTCGTCACTTGACCATGTTTCAAAATGACGAGGCTCGTCACCAAAAGCCCTCGAGTAGCTGAACAGTGCGACTTTAATATTCACTCACTTATTTGCTTACTCCAGTGCTTCTCAAACTTTCAATTTGTGCGACCCAATTTTCAATCCTAATTTTCACCACGCCCCTCTCCCCTTATACAATAGCAATGTATTGCATGTAATATTAATGTATTTTAACGCTAAATTTACAAAACGATCTCAATTACAAATCTTAAAATTATCGATAAGTATTAAAATTTGCATATATTACTACTTTTAAGGCTGTTTCGCCAAATGTGCGAGAGCGGGAACTTAACGCGGAGCCATTTTCAAACAGAAAAAATGCCTTAAATTTTATAAAAAAATTGTGACATTGTAACTCATGCATTTGTTCATAATACAATGTTTTTAAAATTTCAAAATATTTCATAAATTATCCGTTTTTCATTTTAACGTATGTAAAAGGATAGCTCATTTAGCATTACGGCATAGGAGAAAAAATGGGAAAAACATTTTATAAAAGAAAAAAAATGTATCACACAACTCGGGTAAAAATGAGTAGTATGATAAAATAAGTGATTCTCTACAGGATAGTGAAGCCAGAATATAGTATTAACTGGTTGAGTACTTTTTTTACCTGAAAAAAGTATTTCGAATTTGGCTCCTATTCTTTAACATGAGCCGAAGACAGCCTTAAGTAATATTTCTTTTAAGTATAAATTATTTTTAAGTAAGAGGAGGATAATATCATGTTACTTTTCCTTTCTAATTTTTAAATTGGAACAGATTACAAAATAATTTTTAATAAAAGAAGATACCAAGAATATCTAGTACACGGGTACCCCTTGATACAGAAAGACTCTTACCTGCCGAAGAAGTCTTCAGAGATTTCACGTCAAGTTTCAAAATTAAAAGGCAATTTAGTAATAAATCAATCTTTGAATTTTGGGCAGGAGTGGATCCTGAATTTTCTGCATAGAAAACAAAAGTGTTTTGTGTATTTTTTTTTTCATTTACAACTCTAGTACTTATTATACTTGTTTTTAATGTAAAATTGATAAATTATTTATTAAATACATTAAGCAGTTTTCGATACATTTATAAGTATATTATATCAATTTAAATGTCAATTTTATTTTTTTTATTATGTCAGAATGCCTTTTGTTTTGCTTCATTTCAATTAAAGTAGTAATTTTTTTAAATAATCTATATTTTTGGACTTTTCGATGTGCCCGCCCCCCACGTAGGATTATCACGCCCCCAGGGGGCATGCCCCACAATTTGAGAACATCAGGTTTACTCCACACCACAATAACCTATATTTTATCCTCCAAAAATACAAGTCCCTCTACACGACGTATCTTTAGTGGCATCAGGAATCAAACTCCTATGAGTTTGTGATCATACGTTCGGCTACCACAGTCTTAAAGTATTCAATTGCTTAGAAGGAAGTGCATTTCAAAGACTAAGATTATGAAATTAACTTCGAGATTTTATTTTATTTATCTTATTCTAACTCTGACATATATTTAAACTTTTTTTTAAATTAGAAATTTGTTGTTTCGGAAATTGAGTGATGCCATTGAGGAAGCACTAAATTTAGATTTATTTTAAGGGGAAAAGGGGGAAGTTAAGGTTTGAAAATATATAAGATCTTTAGTGGCTACAGTTGCGAGAGCTAAGACACAATCGATTCGAGTTTGATTTTTGATGCCAACAAAACCGTTCAATGGACTAATAAGAAACGCTGAACTTTTAGATAAAATTGGACTGTAAAAGATAGAATTGAGACGCATGGAGTAACGCCGAAGATAGGTGAGTGTGGTGTCGTCTTTGTCGTTTTGTTATGGCTTATAACCCCTTAACGGTCGCATAATTTTGAATAAAATGGTCATAAAAGTGCCTATTTTTTTATTCAAAAAATTAATATAAATTTAAGTGTATGCTCAATATATATATATTTAAATTTTGGGTAAATTTTTACCTTGAAATACAAAAAATTAATTTTTTAAGAAAAGCCAACATTTAGGATTATTATGACTGAATGTTGGTTTTTCATCAAAGAAAAATTTTAAAAAACATATGTTCTAAACACTAAATGAGAATTTTTTTTACTCTTTTGCAATATTCAAGCACATTAGTAATTTTTTCTGCTAAGATAAATTTCAAAGCATGAGATAAAAAGGCCAATATCTCGGTAACAATACAGATCCGTTATCACTGCTCTCAGGTTCACTAACCGAACTACAAAAAAAAAATTCATTTTTTTCAGAATCCTTCTCGGATCTCTCTATACTTAAAGTAGAATCCGATTCACTTCCAAATTAACTCTATTATGTATACAATATTAAAAAATATTTTTTTTTCACATAACGCAAGCAACATATCTTCACGAAGAGCGGAACTAAGTAACTGAGGTAAGGTTACAAAAACATATTGCTAATATATATATACTAGGGCCGGGGCAAAAGTCATGGCAACTACTTTTTTCTTGATGATACCAGTGCGTTTGGAAAGTGTAACATAGGCAGATGAAAGTTCAAAGTGTTAACTACATGTGTGGACAATAAAATATCGTAACACACTAATTTATTACGATAGTATACAGGGCAATATAGCCTTCACGGTGCAAAAGAATGACAACACAGTACACATAAAGTTGACATGACAAACCTAGGCCTAAAGACTCTTAATTTAGTCCATGACCCTTAATGTAATCCATGAGCTGCTCGATGACGGCACGTGCCGAGTCGGTCCACACACTGACTGGTCGTCTCGAACGTTGCTCATCACTGGTTGACACACGTCCTTGCTGAAACTTTCCTATCCACCGTGCTACTGTAGGTATGGTAGGGAGTTAATCCCAAGGACTTCCACTAATTCACTATGACATTCCATCGCATTTCTCTCTCGGAGAACGGCTATTTTGATGTTAGCGCGCTGCTCAACATGGGTTACTTCCATCTCTTGCACGGCACTCACCAACTGACTGATTTCACAGCCCTCACTGAGCTACTACCAGCTATCACAGATCCATCTGATGTTCTGCATACACACTATGCCTGCAGAACTTCCACACGACACATATACGTTTGTGATTTATTCGCATATCTACAAGAAAAAAATAGTTGCCATGACTATGCCCCAACCCTCGTATATATGTTTAATTGTGCTAACATCTACTTTAAAATGAAATAACTATCCCTAAACACGCTACTAATAATCTGGTGAGAAATAAACATGATTCTGGGAATAAGAAACAGATAATTTTAATCTTTTTAGCGCGTTACTTTTGAACACTCCATCCCGGAAATATCACGGGCACGAGGAATAGAGAGGAAAATTTCAACTGTGGGCGGACGTAACAATATTTTTGTTTTTGAGGTTTGATACGAATATTATATTTATTGAAGTTTATTGGAGTGTATATTGTAGGAATACGATGTATAACTTGCGTGAATAATTCATTTAAATCCAAAGTGCTTGATTACTTTGTGTAAATTAAAGAAAAACGTCAAAGAGTTTTGGTATTTATTCTGATTAAAACCGATAAAACGAAAAGCAACTTTCAAAAAAGATGTACCTTAGTTTGTACCTTTTATTAAAGCTATGAAACTATACATGCGAATCTTTTATTTTTTTAACTGCAAAATAAATAATCATAATGCATTACTGTTTTTTCAAACTTAATATTCTAATATATTTTTGTATGTTTCGGGGGTGGGGGAGGGGATATAACAGTTTTTTTTTTTGAAGAATTTAGATTTTTATTCGTATTTAAAATTCATTCATTGCTTTTTATGCTTAACTTCAAAATGTAACTGATGCTGTAGCTTTTAAGGTTTAAAATATATTAATTCTGGAACTTATAGTCTACACTGCGAATCTATAGAATGTGTTCCAAGAATACTGTGTTATTACTTCCCATAGAATACTAGTATGAATTTAAAACCGGACAAAGGTACTGAGTTTAAAGTATCTAGAACATAGTATTTTCTCCTTGTCCGACTCGAGGAGTTGAAAGCTACGCGGTCTATCAGCATTTTCTTTTCGGAGTTGCATGTCATTGTATTCACATTTTCAGAATATTTACATGTTTACGAAGGAAACGTATTTCTAAGATGTTTGTGATGAAGAGATGAGAACTTCTGATGCACGTACAAACTGTTACGTAACAATGGGTCTGCAAAAGTTTCGTATAACTTTGATAGGAACTTAAACAAACATGTGTGTTTTTATCAAAATGAGGCGCATATCTTTAATATACCTTAACGAAAGATCTGTTGAAACTGAAATCTGACTGTAATGTTAACGACTTCTGTCCTGTGGGGGAAAAAATTTCAAAGAAAACTCCTTTCAACCGAGAACATTAAAAAATTCACTTTTCATTTAAAATTTAAAAAGTCTAAAAACTTTTTATTAAAAAAAACTAATTTAAATTTATTAAAAAATATTCATTTAGGCGTTTAAAAGCTTTGAAATGTATATTGCTGAATATAAGAAAATCTTAAATATTCAGGTTCTAATATCTAAAATATTCTAATTCTAATATCTAAAATATTCTACTTCTAATATCTGAAACATTCTAATTCTAATATCTAAAACATTCTAATTCTAAGATCTAAAATATTCTAATTCTAATATTTTTTTTATTTCTAATGAGGCTGCGGAGTAGTATTGTTCCATTGCAGACCTAGTACATTCCCCAGGAGCTGGCATCTTTTTTTTTGTGTGGCATCATATTGGTAGTATACCTATATGGTGTGCCGCACCATAAGTAATCACCGCAAGTAATTTTGGCGCCCAGTTTCCTCTTCAGAGGGAGGTACCAGAGCTCTGACGACGCGAACCCGAACAAGGAATAGATTTTTGCCCAGAGCATTCAAGCCAAATAGGCAATTACAGGATCTTTTACATGCCGCATGCTTATATGACATGAACACTGTTGATTTTTTTCATCATGAAAATTCACCGATTTGGAGCGGGGTCAAACCTGCACACTTAGGGGTACAAGACCAACGCCAAAACAATTACGTCCCTAAGCTGGCAATTCTAATATTTAAGATGTTCTAATTCTAGTACCTAAAATATTTTAATTCCAAAAAGTGATAAGTGGTCGATATCTTTTAAATGCAAGAAAAATCCATGCTATTAATAAGCAAGTTGTTTCGCGGAGTAAACCGTAATTTTTTTATTCTAGAACTCTCTGTAATTACAGTACATTTTTTCTAAAGCTAAGCAATTCCCACACACAAGGAAATTCATAAAAGAACAGACTAAAAAATTATTCAAATATTGAACACAATACAAATCCAACTTGTTTAAGGTATCCGACTAAGTTCGGAACCGTGATTTTAAAAAAGCGCATAAATGGATGATTATCATGATATTTAGTGTCACTTAGATTAGAATGCATGTAAAATTGTTTTAAGGACATTTTGACAAATTTTTTTTATTTAAATACAATATTTCGGCAAAAAATGAACTTAGAATAACCTTTTTTCAAAATGTTCTCCTTTTATAAGAAATGCTTCTAAAATAATAATATTTTGTGTGTGTGTGCTTATATAAGGTAAAGACTTCTCCAAAGAGTCTGAACTATTTTTTTTTTTGAAAAATTCACATTATTTTTAGAGTTACAACCCATTGAAATAATTATCGGCGTTTTTTCTTAAAAATATCTCCCTCTGTTGTCATATAAAACATGGATATAAAACCCAATTTCTGCTATTATATATAATTCAAAAATTCTAGTTGAGCTCTGTACAGAGTGTCTGGAGTTATGTTAGCAGACAAAATATTATTATATAATAGAAGCATTTTTCGTCAAAGCGATAAATATTTTGAAATGGGTCATTCTGTGTTCATTTCTTTTTGTCAGTAAAATATTATTGTACTTAAATACTCTTATTTTAATACTATTCTTAAAACAATCTTATGTACATTTCTTCCAATCTAAGTAATATTAATATCATAAATATTATCCATTTATACGCTTTTGAAAAATCACGGTTCCGAACGTAGTCGGATACCTTAAGTGAAATGAAACGCGCTGTCACTGCTTTCACACGCTTTACTCCAATGCAGCTTATCTGTATTGTCTTATATAGACTGGAAAGAGTTTTTAGGAGCTTCTGGTTATTTCTTCAAATATTAGTACGATACCTTTATGGATTTTTGAAGATGCATCTAATTTTGTTGCCAAATTTGTCTCCGAGGTCTCTCTTAGATGCGTATTTTTATTGAATAATACTCTGTTGGTCTAAAAATCATCTTACCAGTCACAATATCCTTTCGGCAGGTCCGAAATTTCCATAACAATATAGATTTTATAATTAATCGATGTAAAGTCTTCAGAATTTTTATATCCATATTTGTTGCATTTGTCTAATAAGATTTTGTACAAAATCCAACTCAGCACTGCTAGAATTATTGCAGGTTTGAGGCGAAGCTGTCCTAGAGAAATTGTACTCTTCGAGGCTGATTTTCAACCTCTCAGTACTAGAAGAAGGGCTACCTTCACCAAATACTTCAATAAACTCTCCAGCGCTATGATCAACATAATAAAACTTCACTGTATCTTAACAACTGGTGCTATAATCAGAGACTAAGGAAAAATAGCCCCTTCAGTCAAACAGAACTTCTACACTGCCTTTATGATGTGAACCTCACTCTCTAAAAGTCTTTTCAGCCTCGGTGAAGGGAATCCCAAAAGTGCATTTCCACTTTGACCTGTCTACTCCTGTCGTTAAGGGGGATTTGATTCCAGATCATCTTAAGCTGTTAGTATTGGGGATCATTAACGGAATCCCTAATGACACCCTTAAGATCTATACAGACGGCAGCAGACTGAGTGGTCCAGCAGGTAGCGGCATTTACATTGAGAAACGTGGAGAGATGTCTTCTTTTTGCCACCGTTACCCCGACTTTTCCTCCGTCTTTAAAAGTGAACTTATTGCAATAGAGCACGGCCTTGAGGCAGTTCTTAAGGAACAAGACTTCGAAGACCTCTGAATCCTCTCTGATAGTCGCAAGTTCTCTCCAACAACTTTATAAAAGGATCACATTTGGAGACAAAACTGGCGTCTCCCTACTTCAAAAACGTAGACAAATATCAGAGACCCATGATGCTCATTTCCAGTGGATTCCATCCCATGTTAACAGCTTTGGAAACGAACAAGTGGATCTCCTCTGGCTAAAGAAGGTTATAATGCTTCTCCAATTCCATCTCCTTCAACCCTACCTACTCTGAACATCAATTCAGTTAAATCTGAAATTTTTAAAGGAGTGGAGGCCCCGCCCAACCATCACTGGTATGAAAGCAAACATCCAGGATCCTTATTCATAATTAAAATGGCAGAGCTCTCTGACTGCACCTAGATGAAAAGTGGCCACATAACGAGTCTTTCCTTTTGTGGGAGGCAGGAAGATTTTTTGCACTTTGCACCGCGTAAGACTGCGCTTCTCCAGATCACATCTTGGACTGCTTGGGATCTCTTGAGGGAGGACCCTTTTTCCCCCCCTCTGATATTGATTTCTTAAGGGTCACGGTCTTTTGATCTGGCTCCGCATCGTCAGACAGACTGGGAGGATTGTACACAACAACAAGATTTTGTACAAGGTATGCTATATCTATCAATTTGATATCGACAAGCTACTCGTTTTTTGGCGTGATTTTGAAATCACGCCAAATAGATTTTGAACATTCAGCCTAATGTTATCGCACAAAGTTGGCAAAACTTTACTAATATTTGGTGAAACACATCCGTATCTATATCAAATTAGTACCTTGGGCAATGCTAGCCACATATCTACTTCAAAGGGAAGTAGTTTATTTTTTACAACTCTGAAGATGTATAAATTTCTAACATATAAATCTATACGTTATTTTTTACTTGTTATGTATATAAATGTTTTATGTTTGTATAGTTATATTATATTTATTGAAACTCATGCATCATTATTATTGTATCTATCAAATCTTGACATGGAGAAACTTCATTATGTCTTTTCAACATTCTATAATTGCATACAAAAACTTTCTACGTTGAAACGTAATTGGAGTTTTTAGTAGTTATAAGCATATGGAGAGTTTTTCCTCTCTCCCTGTTTGCTTAAAATTTCTCACGTAGATTTTTTCCCTTTAATATAATTCCCCGAACCTAAGTCCAGTTTAAGCCTAAATAAAACATTTCCTTCGAAAAGCATATAGCATCCACCCTCTTTTCAACAAGTGTTTAATCGATCCTAAGTCTCTTACCGTCAAAAAGTGAAAGATGGCTTCTAGTTCTCCACTAACGCCAAACAGGACCACGCAGAAGAATCATACTCGCCCCGTGTAGACACACTCGACGTTTTTGTTTGCCCTAAATCTGAAACTAATCCTTCTCACATATTTCCCAAATGGCCATCGAAACCATTTATCACCCTTTAAAAACTTTCCTACAGAAAATAGAATAAAAAGTATAGAGAGAAGATGGACGATGGAATGACGAGAGAAAAAAATGATTTGGCCGCCAAAAAGCACTTTATTCACGTAACAGCTGAACAAACAGCGATACTTTACACAACCGTGGTCTTTTAAGATACAAGAAAAGTTTTTTTTACATGATTTCACCTTTTCTCATAGTGATGGTAGTAGCAGGGGATCAGCTCAAGTAAAACAGTTCAGCATTTATTGGGAATAGGGGTGTGGAGATACCCATACCTATCGGCATTTTCCCCAGAATTAATCCCCTACCTCTTTTCCAAGGAAAGATTGGTTTCACAACAAATTAGGATGGGAAGAGATTGATTGGCCATTTCATTTTCGAATTCATGAGATTGGACATTTTTCAAAGAGTTTGCTTCAGCGTTTGGAATTGCTTATAGTCGAACTATTTACTGTTTGTTTGCCGTTCACCTTTATTTATTTGCGCGTTAAATAGATTCCTGCGCTCGGGGTGAAATTGGGACGATTCTAAAATGTAGTTGGCTTTTTGAAAACCACACATAATACGTGATTAGCACTACTGATTGGCTTTTTTAAACACAGCATTTTATTGAGTGGGTTTTGCAGTAATATGCTAGAGAATATTGTTGCAAATTTGCGTGAGGAGAGGCCAGTAAACGACCAATTATTTTGAATAATAACAGATTTATTGATGAGGGTCCTTTATATTGCTAGATGTATAATAATAATAATTACTAGATGGATCTATCCAGAGCCTTCTTAATGATTCCTAGGTAATGTCGTATGTTTTGACACATTTGTTGCCAAGAGTGATAAAATCTCCAATATGGTAACCCTGATCACACATTTTCTATGGTTACCATAATCTTACTTTTCAAGTTCACGCTTGAAACGAACTTTACTTGTAAAACTCAATTTTCCCACTAGAAGAGCATTGTTGCTGGAAAAATAACATATGTGACGTATCTCCATATGTTTTGTCGCATGGCTAACAGAAAGTGTGTGTGTTTTTAAAAAATTTCCTTAATTACATTTTTTTCTTTTTAGATTAGTGGATTCAAATATATACCCCGACCAGGCCCCCTTATTTTAACTTTAGAAAAACAATTTCATAAGTTCTCGGCTTATACACGGAAATGAACGGTAACTATCGAAAGATTTAGAGCAAAAAAAATCGAATTCTTCTTATATAACCGTTACTTGTCTTGCACATTTTTTAAAGCAATTATTTTTCTCTCTCGCTGTCATCAGTAGCAGAGGAACAACTCACCTAGACTTTTCGCACTTGAATGTAAACGAGTATCTTTTCATCTTCGCTAAAATTTTACGAATTATTAATTTAAAGAAAACTTCGAAATTAAAGAGATAGTGAGCACACCCCTTCGTTACAGAGCGAATGCCCTTTTCACCGACTTCCTCTCAGACTTCGAAAAGGATGTGTCATAAATATTAAAAGATCAAAGCCCGAACGATTTTCGCGTTGCAAATGCAGCGGCGATTTCCTTTTTGAACATTTCGCTTTTCTCTTTCGAACGTTTTTAAAAATTCGAATACTTTCGAAGGAAAAGGAGGAACGTATCAACGTTCGCAAAAGAAACGGAAGTTAATTACGTTCCCTCTTGAGTCGGTTCTCTGAGGTTAAAGGCGAAATTTTCTGAAACAAACTGTAATGAATTCACGCGATTGTGATACGAATATCAATGGAGCGGATTATAGCTGTAATTTTGCGCATGCGTCAAAAAATCCCATTTTTAAAAAATATTGAGTGATTATTGTATTATTTTGAGAAGGTTGTCTCCTATTTTCAGAAAAAAAAATGTGGACACTTTTTTTATATATCATATAGAGAATTTTAAAAAAATTATTATTCGGGTAAAAATATTTCAGAAAAGAGTGATACACATGAATTGGAACAGTGATTTTCGATTTCATTCGTAAAAGCAAATTTCTCTGTTGTGTTTTTGTTTGATTCTACTAAAATAACCTTTACAACCTATTGTTTTCTTTTAATTCAGCAAATAATTTTGTCTAAATTAATTACATAACTTTTTCTAGAAAATCCTAAAATGTGTGCAGTATTAATTAAAATCTAACTTAGATAATGCTAGTTTTTTTGTCATTTTATACGTGTAAAATGTAACAATAATTGTGAAACGAATAAGGCGTTGGACATGTCCAATTTTTAAAAAATAGATTTAAGATTTAGATTTCTTACACACATTGAAAGTATTTAAACTGGTTTGTTCCACTTTCTCCTTAGTATTTAAAATATAAACAACTTCTTCCCATTTTAGTACTCGCCTTGTAGAGAAACTGATCATGTTAAATTTATCGATGCTCAAAATCCTCGGCGTGGTGAGGAAGTTTGGAGAAGGGCGTGCCAGTTCAGGTGTCGCGCGTCCTATTCACTCCATTCAGGTTCAGAATTACGAGGTCCCTCGCCAAAAACCAAAGTTGTTTACGTTTTTTTAATTGTTAGGAGAATTTTGTATTAATTACTGTATATGTTGATGTACAACGCGAACTTTTAACACAAAAAATAAGATCGAAATTTACGGGTGTGCGTTATACGACGGATGTAAAAATAATGGTTTTAAAAATAAAAGAATGAGAATAAAAATTAGATTGATACATATATGTAAATACTGCTTACTTAAAAAATAACATGCATTGTAATCTTTCATTATTAAGTATATATATATCGTGAAAAATTTGTCAGATTCACCTTTCATTATATCTTCATGCATATCATGAAATTCTGTTTCATCTTCACCATCGCTCTCTGTTTTACTTTGATCTTTAAATGAATAATTATCTTCCGCTTATCTATAGATTGTTAGATATATTGTTTCAAATGATTTATTAATGCCTTCTTGCCATGTTATTTTATCATCCACTCACTCATATCTAAATTTCAAAAGAATTAAACATGTATATTTTTTATTTCTTTGTAAAAAAAAAGGTGCACGTTATACAGTGAACACACCTAAAACTTAAATATGCAGTTGAAAAGTTTTGGGACACGTTATACGCCGGAATATGCGGTATATATCTTTTTGTTGTTGTTGTTTGCAAATTTGATTGTAATATTTTTTTTACTTACTCTGAATTTTACCCTGTTGGTATTCGTATGCCATTTATATATCTCTAGTCTTCAAACCTGTGAAATTTCTATTTAAAGAAGCCCTGTTATAATTTACCTTGACTGTGCGAAAAAGTTTATTTTACTCAATAATGGCTGACTGAGGGGTTAGTTGTTTCCTAGCTGTGTTGGTTTAGAGCTCTAATCCTTTTAGTGTAAGTCTGTCGGTCTCTTTAAGCATTCCATCTCAATAACCTTAGAATATATCCCCATTTTAGTAATTTATAATCATCAATCTACCTACATTTATTATAACTGTATCATTTAAATTGAGATATACTTAACTTAACTCAGCGGCGCAACATCCCAAAGGCCTACTGTGCCCAACTCAGTATACACAACCTTGGGTCCTGAGGGGCATGAGCAGATGTTCCGGTCAGGTGGTCAGTCTGAGGCGAAACCCCCAGTTTTAAGTTCCCAAGAAAACTTGGTACTCATTTATCGACCCACTAAAGGGATGAAGGACTGAGTTAACTTTGCCCTACCCGGGGTTTGAACCTCGGACCTGTGATGTGGAAGCGTGATACACACTAACCACTCAGCCACTGGGTTTCCAAATTGAGATATGTGATAAGAATAAATTTTCATGTGGAACAAATTTTCTATTAAAAAATATTACGAAAAGATTTTTTAATTTTCATAATCATATTGCAGAAAAATTTACTGATGTAGGTTAAAACCTAAACGAGTTTCATGACTGTAGTTTTTATTTTCATCTGAAGAACTGTGTACTTAATAAATGTGCATAAAAACTTTTTTTAAAAAAAAAATGGTTTTCATTCATTCGATTCAGAAAGAGAAATATTTCAATTTCCAGTTCTGCAATGAGATTTATCAATGCCTGATGTTTAATTCTAAGTTAACACGCCTAAATTTTTCATCACAATCTAGCATTTTTCATGTACTGTCCTCACATCAGGTCATTTACCATCAAAATAAACAAGATGTACGAAAGTTTTCCAGACTTTCTCAGTGGCATTTACTACCCGCATTATGGAGGTTTAGTCTAAACAATATACTTCCCCCCATACATACGCAACTTTAGATGGATTAAATATATCTTTGGCGTCTTGTCTGGTTGTTCTCAATTAAATAAATAGGTAATATTTTGCGGTGCGTGTAGAGGAATATGTTGAAATAAATGCCAGAAATTGTTCCTAGGAATATGACATTTAAATCGTTACTTTTTCTTTTTTCGAAAAGTAAAAACAATTTTTTTTATAAAAGTCTTGCATATCGTCGGCCTCATTATCAGAATGCGTAACTTCACAAAGGAAACTAATTTGATATACGGGAGCTATATATATATATATATATACGCGCCAAGCGCTTTTTGGACTCGATTCCTTAATCACGCCAGATTATACAAATGACCATACACTTGACCACATGATACAAATATCAAGGTAACCATATTGAAATGTTATGACCCATCTTGACGAACATAAACAACAACTTGGCGCGTAGCACTCCAATATCAAATTAGCACCCCAGATGGAGTTACGCATTCTGATAATTAGGCCGACGATACATACCTTTTGACTGATGGTTGTAATTAGTATTACAGTAGAACGTCGTTTATCCGAATCAATTGGGACCGGATACCGTTTGGATACGTTATTGTTTGGATAACCGAAAACCGAATGCGATTCATGCAGTATATGAAACCGGACACTATACGAATATTGAAAATCATCCCATGCGGGAATGTGCTTGAAAAGGGCCAGGTGCAAATGTCGTAATTTTACTTTTATTGTGGAAAATAATCACTTATTTTCGTATTATTGGTACTAAATCTACTTTCCTGCCAGTAAGCAGATCTCTGAAAACTTAGTTCGATATTTGACGCTCCGGATATTTAACGTTCGGGTAAACGACGCTCTACTGTATCGAAAAAATTAGATTGAGTAATTTATATTTTCTTGTGACGATATTGGTTTTTAATCTTTCGTTGATATAATCGTTGACTTTTCTCTTTAGTTTGTTTATACTATTAACTCTTGTCTGAACTTCTTTATGGGGTAACGGTATAATTCTAAAAACCTTAATACTTCGAAGTATTAAGGTTTTATTTTTTGATGTACATCCTTTCCAGTGCTGTCCAATTTTTTTTAACGAAAAACTATAATATATTACAAGACATAGACTGGAATATTGCAGTTTGATGAAGGCGTGGCAAGTGACCACGATAGCCCAGAGGTCAGGGTCTCGTGGCCGGCGTGTCATGAGCTCGAGCTTACCGCCACCTTTCGCCTCTAAGCCCCGTTTACATGGCAGCCGGCAAAATACCGGCAATTCCTGAAATGCGGGTAGGACGAAAGTCCGGATTACACTGGATGTTTTTCGACCCGTTTACATGAGAGAGAATGAGCAAGTGTTTACTTGAGAATCTGGTGATTGGTTGATGTATCACGTGATCATAAATGTAAATCCATGGAAACAGAATGTTTAGCGGCGCTGAAAAAGCAAGAAGTTTTGATCTTGTCCTGGCGCCAAAATTGTTTTACGTAATATTTTTGGGGATGGATTATCAAAATTAATTATCTACCAGCAGATCCTGGACTCACCATATCCGCAAACAAAGCATTTGACAAAAGGAATGGAAGTAGAATGCGGGAAATTTTTATTATTTCTAACTTCTCTTTTTATGTTTTTCGTATGAATGCGTAAGTACTACCGTGAAAGAAGAATGTGGGCTTTTGGGGCTGGGTGCGATCGTCAGAATGGTGGGAAAGGGTTGTTTTACAATCCTGGACACGACGATTTTAAAGAAAATTCGAGTTTCTAGGTAAGTACAGTTGTAAGCTAACATTAAACATTTTATTTTTTTCCTTTCCAAAAGAATCCAGTAATTTAAAAAAGATTATATAATTTTGAGTGAAGCAGTACTTTTATGATAATTTATAATATTTCCTTTTTATTTACTTACTTACAAAGTACAATACTTTAATGATAATTAATTACCACTTAATACTGCGATTCTGTCATATGTATATACATATTTATATTAATTGTAACTATTTAATAAAAAGTAGCTAAAATAAAATTTTTCTTTGATCTAAGTAGGAATTGACTCATATTTTTTTTCTAATATTACATGTTTTTTTAAATTTATTTTGATAACAATATTAAAACGAGTAACTGAGAGGATATTTTCAGAAAATATTTGAATAAATTTACTATTTACCTAATTTTTTGTAAATTAGCTTTAGACTATTATATCCCCCCATTTAAAAAATCTTTAATTCAATGTAGATTTAAGGCTTCTTTACAAAACTGTGTATCAAAATGAATAGTTTATTGTTCTGTAAATAGTTTCCTTTTAGTATGACATATATTTTACGTTTATTGTTAGTATTGCTGATTCTACAACCAATTTCGATTTTTCTTGTAGGAGGACATTTCAACACATTTGTGACAGGTTAAAGCCACAGATAAAAAAACATTTTATCGTCAGAAAACCTATCTCTGTTGAAAGACGAGTGGCTGTTACATTGGTAAAGCTTGGATCGTCAGGCGAATTAAGAACAGTGGCCAATTTATTTGGCATTGCAAGATGCACAGCATGCATCATTGTTAGAGAAGTGTGCACAGCTTTGTGCACCACATTTAAAATAACATTTCCAACACAAAGGGATTTAGATGCAATAGCAACTGAATTTTTTGATCGGTCAGCTCTGCCAGGGTGCTGTGGTGCACTAGATGGGTGCCATATACCCATTAAGGCCCCTTCGCTGAACGCTAAAGATTATTTCTGCAGAAAGCAATTTCACAGCTTAATTTTGCAAGCTGTTGTTGATGGAAATTCTCATTTCATGAATATCAATGTGGGATGGCCAGGATCTGTACACGATGCAAGAGTTTTTAGGAATTCAGTTATATTTAGCAGGTGTCACTTCAAAATTATTTTTACCTGCTAATGTAACTGTATAAAATAATTCCTACAAACCATTTCTTGTGGCAGATTCTGCATATCCCCTCCTACCATGGGTAATGAAACCTTATGGTGGAAGACTGACTCGTGAAATGGAAAACTTCAATAAAAAATTGAGCTGTGGAAGAGTTTCTGTAGAACATGCCTTTGGCCAATTGAAGGGGCGATGGCGTTGCCCTTTTGAAGGCAAACGATTCAAAAGTAAATAACATAAAAACACAAGTATTGGCTTGCTGTGTGTTACATAATATTTGTAAAGAATGCACAGATGAATTCATTGATGGATGGAATATTGAAGAACTTGAAAACGTTGAAGATAGATTTGTCGATACGAATCGAAATTTGGATGAAGGGAAGAAGATGCGTAAATACCTACTGGACAACTTTTGTTTGTAATTAAAAAAAGAAATAAAAAGATTTTTTTTTGTAAAAAAGAGTGTATTTTTTCTTTGATGTGCTATGTTTCCATAAGAACTTGTTCATAGTATGCTTCATAATTGTGGGCTTATTTAACCCTTCGAGGAGAAAAAAGTAATATTTAGCCTACTTTTATAAGACAATTTTTTATCTGCCCATACAGTAGGTATGTCTGTATAAAGGGATATCTTTTGGTACAGTAAATCATGGTAAGCTTTAATAATACAAATTAAATGTTTAAGTAACAGTCAAAGTGGATCAAAATTGAAGATTTTAAAAAGAAATTTTCTTTTTAAGTTCTTATTCTCGTAAGTTTTTGGTTAGTGTTAGTATAAAACAGTTCATTTTATTGGTTTTATGAAATTTTGATTAATTTTTAAAGTAAAAAAAAAATATTTATTTTTACACCTTTATGGAGTTATTTAATTATAAGATAGTACTACTATTTTTTTTCTTTTTATATATAAACATTCAATAAGATAAGTCAGGAAAAATAACAGAAAAATACAATTTTATTGTGTACATTGTGTGTGAATTACATTGTAATAATTGCAAATCAAACTCAAAAACTGTCTTAAAGTTCATGTATCATCTTATTAAAATATTGGAAATATACATGCAGAGCATACAAAATATAAATTTATTTACATCATTTCCTGTACCTGAATAGAATATCATTTTTATCGGTGATGTTGCAGAAATATTTATAGCCTGTAGGGTGTCAACATGATTTTTTAAACAAGTATAATTAGCAATGCAAATAAAAAAAATCTTTTTCTGAACTATTCATTAAACCTCACTTCCACATTTCTATGTTGCGTGCATTCATTTCATTTAGCTGAATCTTCTTATCAAAAAATATCATATAATGGAATTATGGGCTACCAGGCAAGTAAACAAAATTTGAAACACACACAAAATAAGCTTTGTGAAATAAACACTTCTTACAAAAAGCTCTGTTTTTGTATTAAAAATATTTATTTATTTAACAAAAACATTTATATTATAACTGTAAATATTTATTATTTACATACATTTAAAAAAACATTTGTTATAATTAAAAAAATTTATTTACATATATTTATACTTGTAATATTTAGATATTTAAGAAATATTTATTTATTTAATAATTGTTTTAATAAATTTACTTTCTCTCTTTCTAATTCTAGTTCTTTTTCAATGTGAAGAAACTTCTCTTCCATTTCTTTTCAAATTTAAGAAACTTTTCTACGTGGACGTTCATGCAATCTTCTAATATCTCTTTAATCGGTTTTTTCTTCTTTTTTCCTTTATTTGCTGCTGCTTATAAAAAAATTAAACAATACATCAAAATAAAACACCATTCAGTCATTTATGATGTAACTTGAAAAACATCTATATCTCACACAGATTAGGGGAGACCTGTGTACCTAGGGCCACCCCATTTTACTTGAATAACATTACTCAGTTGGGTGAAGTGACAACATCAATTCCTACTTTGTCATTCATTTTGAAATTTTGCAAAAGAAAGCTGTGGCAAATTATAAATGAAAAACATTTTGACATGGTCTGAAGTAAAATTTTGCAGCTCATCCCTTTTTATTGTTGTACAAAGATAAGTCAAATATTTTTCTTTGAATTCTAGTACATAATTTTGTTTGTAACATTAAGTACTAAATAAGATTTTAAATAAATCTCTACATGTAGGTTTTTCTGCAGAAGACATTTTGTACGAAATTACCTCGTCTTGTACCTGGAGCCAAGGCCCTAGGTACAATTGCAATTAATATTCTTTGTTACTATTTGTTATAAAAAGTTTTTACAATAAATGGAGGAAAATGGTCTTAATTATCCGAAACATATTGATTTAGTCATTTGTTTTATTATTATTGGATGTTTTTAAAATGTGAGGATTGTATATTTTGTTCTGAAACTTTCACAATATGCTTGATTTATAAAAAATATGTGTGTTACCATTATTGTTATTAATCAGGATTATTTTGTTTGTGCAAACATAAGAATTAATTCAATAAAAAACAATTCTTTATAATTATAAAAACAAGCATAATTCTAAATAGTTTATAATAAGCATAATTTCAGTAAATCCATCAGAGGTGGCCGAAAAGCAGGGAGACGTAGAATCTTGACTGACACTCCAGAAAAGGAAGAAATTGAAAAAACATCATGCAATTAAAGTAGACGAAAAAAATTGTTAAAAAACCTGAGTTTAAAATTGAGGTAGCTTCATCTGAAGAATTATCAGATATTGAAGATTCTCATTCAACTGATGATGCAAATTCTACAGTAGCTGATGTAAGGGATACTATTGAAAAGGGGGGAGGTGGTTGTTTCACAAAAATACAAGGAAAAAAAACTTGACATTTTTATGTGGCAGAAATAATAGACGTTAAAGAAGAACACTGTAGCGTTAAATTTCTGAAGAATATTGCCCGTTCAAATAAGTTTCTTTATGATAAAAGAAGAAACTTATGAAATTGACAACAGAAATATTGTGTTCAAACTGTCCAAACCACAATCTGTTGGTGCTTCAGACTGACAGTGTATGCAGCTTACTTTTGGACCAGTTTTTAAAATTATAATGTTCAATGAAAATACATGTAATTCATTAATAATTTGGTGCATCATAAATTTAAATTAATTAAATTTAATTTTAAAGAGGTCAGTGGCTCTGTTTTTGTGCATTGAATATATATATATACATATATATTTGTGTATATATATAGAGAGATATATAGATAAAATATGGTAGTATTGTTAAGTTTTTTGGAAATATAGGACTTGTATATTTTCCAAAAATTATTTACATTTTGATCATAAAGAGAAAACATGAAAAATACAGATCAAAAGTTACCTTGTCTAGATGAAGTTTCTTGTTCGCAGCTTGAACTAGATGCTCTAGCATCAGGTTCAAGACTATTATTGGTTTCAACCTCAGAACTAAGGAAGGAAACACATGAAAATACATACATATGAACAGTATAAAATTATGTGCAAAAATGAACTGAATTATGCCTAAGGTTTAATATGTGTAGTTTCAGTTTTATTGAGAATGTGTTTGAGAAAAATAAACTTTGAAAAGCTAAAAGGCCTATCTAAGCAAGCTACTTATATAAGAAACGTAACAAATTTATCATAATTCATGTACATTACTCATGCACATGAATAAACATCATGTTCATTTACTTACAACTATCTTTAAAAGATGCCAAATTCAAAGAATTGCATTTTAAAGATAACCTGCAATAAACAGGTCTAACATCAGAATTTACACAGATAAAAGTATAAAAAAGGTAATTAGCAATTACTTTTCTAATTCTGTGAAACTTGATTCAACATCTGGCATTTCTTTCAACATCTTGTCCTCCAAGTTCCACGTATCTTTATATAAGAAATGGCAAGTCAGAAATTTTTAAGTAATTGAAAAACAGTATGAGTTATTATTTCTTTTTTTAGTTCTGTAGATATAAATGTTTAAAAATAATATTTTAAACAATACCTTTTCAGTACAGGGTATGCAAAAATTTGTAAAAAATCTATCACTAAAACTCAGCTCTAATATTTTACCATTTTTTTCTTGTGATTAATATCAAATTCCTATTATTTTGATAAGTGTGTACTTTTTTAAAAAAAGGAAATCTTTAACAACTGGTATAAACTGTATATAATATGTTTATATATGTATATAAAAAAACACAATTCACACATAATATTCTACCACTCAAAACAATTTTGGCTTTCTAAGTACTTAAAAAATATATGAAAGTTATACCCTTTTTTAAATGAAAATATTTACTTTGTATTTACAGCTTAAAGTAGTAGTTTATATAATATTAACAATTTCACGAAATAATTCATATTCATTAACTGGTGTACCAATACATGTAGAAAAACAGTACATTTTATCATTCGAAATGCTATTCTAATCAGGTAAGTTTTAAACTATAGAAATTTATGAAGTTACTTACGGCTCAAATTCAATCCTGAAATATCTGTTTCCAAGATTTCACTTGGGCACGTCGACTCCTTGGAGGAAAGAATGCTATCCATCTCCAAAAAGAATTTGAATTTTACTGCTCCATCAGAGGCAGAACGATTTAATTTGTCTTTTTGGACACGATAGTCCCTTTTTAGCTGTTTGATTTTGGACCGAATTTGTGGAACTGTCCGAGCATATCCGTTCTTTCGTAATTCCTCACTAATTTTTTTATAAACTTCCGAATCTCGGACAGTTACATCAATTTGTTGTTGTATATTTTGGTACCCCCAGATGTTTATTAGGGTTCTTACTTCTTCAGTAGCCCAACGCGCGCAATCGAAAACAGCAGCCATCTTGAATAAATGAATCTCTAGCGCAATGCATCATGGGAGAATTAGAAAACGCACCCCATTTATCCCCAAAGTTCCTGGTCTAAAGAGGGAGCGAAAATTAGACCTGCATTCCTGAGGATAATAGTATCTGGCAAATTCAAAAAATGTTCAGAAAACCCGCTCCAGCATTCCATCTCTCAATCATGCCGACGGCATCGCTACTAGTGATGACCAGAAGGCAAATTTAATTGCTAATAGCTTCAATGACAACTACACGGAAAACAAAAGACCAGATAATTACACAAACAACATCGACTCTGACATCACTTCCACGCTTGAGGAATTCTTCTCCCTCCCCTACTACCCCTGTACCTACTAACCCCGATGAAATCCTCACCTCTACATTTCCAAGTTAAAAATAATAAAGCCCCTGGCTTTGATAACATCCTCTTAAAGCAAATTAAAATTTCAAAGTACCAATTATTTTCACCATCTGATTAACAAAATTCTATATCTCAGGCATTTCCCAATTTATTGAAAACTCGGGCTGTTTTTCTCCCATTAAAAAACCTGGGAAAAACACCCACAATCCTGATTCGTATAGACCACTGTTTCCTATCCGCTCAGCAAGATTACTGAGCACATCATTCTTATTAGAATTAACAACTTATTAGTGATAACAACTTTCTTAACCCTAATCAATTCGGATTTACTCGATAACCCCATCTATCATCCACTGTCTTCAGACTCACGAAAAGGACCTGCTGGATTCCAGAGAGGCAGATCCACTGGAGCTGTCTTCCTGATATCCAAAAGGCATTTCCACCGTGTCTGACTAGCGGACCTTATTTATAAACTTATTATCTTTCATTTTCCCTCTCTACATATTATCAATTCCTACCTTACTAACAACAGGACTTTACAAAGTCAGAGTCAACGATACCTCACTTCCACACACCACGTCAAATATCGGTGTACCACAAGGTTCTTTTACTCGGTCCACACTTATTCATTATTTATTTAAATGACATTCCATCACACCCACAAACAATGCTCAATATGTACGCGGATGATTCTGCAATCTTGGCAACTTTCAAAAATACTAAAACAATCACAATCTCACTCAATAAACACCTGGCTCTACTTGAAAACTACTTCAATCAATGGAAAATAAAAATTAACGTCGACAAAACTGTCGCAGTTCTATTCACCAAAAGGATTAAA
Organism: Trichonephila inaurata madagascariensis; assembly: GCA_019973955.1. Classification (NCBI taxonomy): domain Eukaryota; kingdom Metazoa; phylum Arthropoda; class Arachnida; order Araneae; family Nephilidae; genus Trichonephila; species Trichonephila inaurata. The sequence continues at coordinate 79,575 of BMAV01016324.1, forward strand.
CCAGTTACACCACCCACGCTATATTCTACACCTCTCCAATGGTCTCAGACCACAAAATACCTTGGTATTGTAATTTTTCTGATAAAAAATCTCACTTGGAAACACCACATTCTTACATGCGCGCGAGATAACCTGAACGCTCTCAGATCAATTTTTCTACCTTAATTTTAAGCCGGAATTCCGATATGGATATGTTTAACAAAAGTGCTTCTCACACAGCCGTTCTTTTGCGGCCCATTATTTTCTACTACGGCTGTCTGTATGGGTTATGCAGCAAAATCTTAACGTTAAAATTCTAGAAACAGCTCAAAAATTCTGTAATAAGAATCCATCACTTCAAGGCGAATAGGATACACCAAAAATTCTAACCTATACAAAGCACTTAAACTTCATCCTTTAAAAATATATTCAAATCCTAGCAAAGAAATTTCTTTTAAGCAATATCCCTAACATCAATAATGGTGACTTAATTAATTTAGATAACTATGTACCTCAGGATAATCATAAGAGGCCTAGGAGAATTCTCCTAGACTCTTATAATCCACCTTAATTATATTTGATTCATTCATCTTTTGATGAATGACCTGCATTTTTTAATTTCTATTCTCATTTAACTTCTCACTGCTGCTCCCCATCAGGAACGCCCATTTTATTTACTTAATTCTGGTACAGCCAATAGAGAGGCAACTCACTCAGTCACAACCGCCAATCATATTGCACCATATCCACAATTCAGGTCTCAGCTCTTCTCACGCAGTTCCAGCAGTCAGACACCCACGTCACCTCCTTCCCCCCGCCACCACTTCGATTACTACGACTTCCAGCCAGCCAATCAGGAAGCTTCTAGCTCCCCACCCAGGACTTAACATTCAGGCAACACTCACTATTCCGTGATGGGACGGAGGGACGCTATGCGTCCCAGGTTCCAACAAACAAATTCAGTCAAAATTCAGACCTGCATTTCGACCCGGTATTTTGCAGGGTCGTCGTGTAAACGGGTGCAAAGAGGATGCGACCCGGTATTTTTCGTCCATGTAAGCGGAGCCTCAATGACGTAAAGGAGGATATTTGGGCCCCTCCTGCAAAAGTCAGGTTCGAGCTCTAAGCCGTGATGGCCGTCAGCCAGGCTTCAGGCTCCGCAAAACTAACTAATTGACTAACTAGAAAATATTTTTTTTAATTTGAAAAAATTTATAAATTCCCAAGCACTACAAAGTATCACACGGGCCTACAGAAGCAAGTATGAAACACCTTACAAAAAAAAAAAAAGGGGGAGAAAGTAAAATTAAAAGTTATGAAGGATTTCAAATGTTTACAATGAAGTTAAAAAAATTGTCAAATGTACTTCTGGTGGAAATAAGTTGGTAAATATCTGGAGACCAATTTATATTAATGCCCTTGAGAGCCACTCTTACGATCTTTCGTTCTCTGGCAAACTTGGAACACGCAAGGAGCACACACACACACGTTCTACATTTTCCTCGGGACCAACACTGCAAACGTAGGAACTTGACGGAACCAAATTAAATTTGCTCAAATTTATTTTCAAATCTTCATTATGTACATTCACTATACAAGAAAAACATTCAAAATGATAGAAACATTTGGTTCTTCCAATTGTTTCTTTCCGCACCTCATAAATTAAGAGAATGGTTGACAAATGGAAAAAAATTTTATGGGAAAAATAGAATCGTATCCGATGTAAAATGTATTATAAAAAACAAACATATTCATTATTTTATAATAATAATTTCCTTGGGATTTGAAATTCTAAAATTGATTATTAACCCTCTCACTGTGCGTCATGTGTTACGCCTACGTTTGCCAGTGGAAATCGCGAGATGCGTAGCGAGAGGGTTAATAATTATTTCCCAATTTCTCGTGGCAACCGTTTGCTTAAAAAATGGCACTAAAACAAAAATCTAGTTTATGGAAAGCGGCAAAAAAAAGTGTTAGTGTACTTATGTACGCTCGTAAGAAGTTATACTTCTTTGGCGTAACAAGATTAAAATCTTTCTAAAAACCTTTAGCAGGGCAAGCTGGGCCAAGGACGAAAGGCGGTCACAAGCAGAGTTGAACGATACTAACCTTCAGTCAAGCGGACCAGCCAAACCTGAGATAATCACGATTTAAATAAATTTGAACACCCCCGCACAGGGACAATAGGACCAATAATATGGGAGGGTCGAAGGCGGAAATGATCTGTCCCGTTCTGCATATTTCTAGACAAAGCATTTTCGTATCCGTTCCTACGGAACACAGGCAAAGGTTTGCTGACGCGGGGGTATAGCTCAGTGGTACAGCATTCGACTGCAGATCGAGAGGTCCCCAGTTCAAACCCGTATGCTCCCTTTTTCAGAGAAGTGAAGAGTAATTTTTTTCTGAGAATTTCGAAGGCGGGAATGATTTGTGTCCCGTTCTGTATATTTCTAGACAAAGGATTTTCGCATCCGTGACGGTGTGCTCGCGCATTGTAAAAATATACCCTCATCATAATTCTCTAACGCCCCAAAAGAAGTATAACTTCAAAAAAAAAAAAGACTCTCTCTATTAAAGGTCAATTGTTCTTATTAATGGAACTTTTTATAGGGTAAATATAAGACTAAATTTTAAAATAAAGAGTAATTATTATTGTTTTAATCAAGTTTTAACTCGATCACTTTTCTTTAAAATGTATGCTTATTGAATGAATTATATCTGTGAATCCAATTTGCATATTATGACCGTAATTTAATTTTTCAAGTATACATCGAAATATTTTTTTTAAGTAAGCTAAAAGTTTTACGAAGGATAATAAATTTTAATAATATTATTGAATTAATTTTAATAATTTAATTGATATAAATTTTAATATTAATATTGATTTAAAATTTAATATTTCAAAATTCTATTTTATGCTTCGTTATATCAAGATAGCTTACAAAAACGACACTTAACATGTATTGTAAATATATATTCATAGTATTATAAACTTATTTAGAATAATGCTTACAGAGTAAAGCGGTTTAGCTTTTTACAAATATTATAGCAATTTTTGTTTTATTAACGGATGTAGTAAATAAACTTAGACAATTAAAGAAAACCACAAATTTTTTCTCGCTTATTTTTTTTACTCGTTAAATTTGTTCATTTTCATTTGTTATAGTCAACCTGTTCTTCCATTGTAACCAGCGTGATTTGTAATTCCAAGTTAAGGCTCAGCCACCACGAAACTCCGAGCATAATGTTGATCCTAAGGAGTTTCTTTCTTTTCTATTTACATCTACGGCATTGCTTTTAATTGCATGGAATAAAATGCATTTAAAAAGAGCGAATAAGAATAAATCTTTCTCATCTCGTTTTTTAAAAAAATGTGCAAGCATTTTCAAACATTTATTAAAGATTTGAAAATTCACATCTGGTGCACTAAAACGATCATAAAAATATTTTCAGTTATCGGATAAAAAAACTAAAAACAGGGAAAACTTCCTTTTTTTTATGCTGTTTCAAATGCATATAGTTTGAAATTTTTATATCAATTTACTTGCAAGTAATTAGAAGTATTAGCATTGCACACATTTGGAAAGAGGGGAAAGTAAACATAAAACTTCACCTTTTTTGCGAAAGGGTACATAAAATTTCTCCTGCATCTCATTGATGAATTATGCTTTATGACTCATTCGCTAGGTTGTAATCAAGATAAGTTGCTTTCTTTGAATTTGTCGGGGTGTTTTGAGGATATGTGAAAAAAAAAGCCTTACTTAAAAAGCCGGCGTTCCGTTGAAAAATCTGATTTGTTTCTTGTGATCAGATAAATATCAAAGGTTATTCATATTTTTTAAAAAAGCACTACTTACACAATGGAGATGGGAAAAAATCTTCCTTTTTGGAATACTATAAAATTCTCTAAACAAATGAAGCTTTATTAATTACTTAAGTGGGCAGTGAGTATTATTCGGTTACGCCTTGAATATATTAGCCGGGATATAATGAATAGATTTTTAAATAATTAAATTGCAATTTTTTCAAATTAAATTACAAAGAAAATGTGAACTACAGGGGAGAAATATTGCTTAAAACATATAAAGTCAAAAGTTGTAGTTTACTTGATATTAGGAAATTGTTCATTCAATGTATGTCTCATAGCTTAAAGTATCTGACTACCCTAAAATCATGACTCTTTTCAAAAATTGACAATTTCTTTTAGATTTTATTTTATAGGCCATCTTACAAGCATAATAAAAATACCAAGTTTTTTATTTTCCATTCATTAGAGCAAAAACTACAAGTGTTTTAGCAAAAGCAGATGCGGCCGCGGTAGCCGAGTGGTATAAGTATCGGACCGTGGCTTGCCTTGTCACGAGTTCGTGCCCGGTACCACTAACTACCCGCCGTGTAGGGCAGCGATGCACGTTAAATCTGTCGAGAGCTGAAACGTCCTCCCGTTGGTGTGGTGTGGTAGTTAGGAGAAGGAGGTGCCAGCCAGGTGTCGTCCATATCACTTGACCATGGTTCAAAATTACGTGGTCCGTCGCCAAAAGCCCTCGTGTGGCTAAACAGTGCGACGTTAATAATCAATCAAGTAGATGCCGTAACTTTGCACAAGATGTCAAACTTTAAAATGTGATTTTTTGGAAAAACTCAAACGGGGACAGCGGTTGCTCAAAAAGTTTAAAAATAATTTGCTGAAATTTTTTGTGTATGTTCTGTGTAATAGTAAGAAGTGTTTTGATCTTCAGATGTATCAATCACTGTTTTATTTCAAAATTTGCAGTCCTTTATGTGAATATAATCACTGTTTTCTTAAGCAGTTTCATATAATCACTAAGATAAAGTTCTCTAGTTTTTGTAAAAATTAAAATATCTCTTTTCCTGAAGGTCATTTCGAACATGAATAACAAAGTAACACATCAAAATTGACCGCCTTGCAGGAGGGGACGATGCACGTAAAAAATTTCGAGGCTCAAATACCCTTCCGTTGGTGTGGAAGCTGGGACGGTGGGAGGTGTCAGCTCAGATGATGTTCTTACCACATGATCATGGTTTAAAATTACGAGATCCTTCGCCAAAACCCCTAGTGTACCTGAATGATGAGACATTAATATTCCTCACTTACTCATTCAGAAACTCACACATTTGAATCACATAATAGCTCAATTACGTACTTTATGTACCGTAAAAATCTGGCGTATAAAGATGGAAATTTAAGGGTGCGCGCTATACGCCGGGTATAAAAACGATAGCTTTAAAAATAACAAAAGAGATGAGCATAAAAATTTTTTTCTTCTCTTTGTATCGAAATACTGTTTATTTAAAAGAAATGACTTGCTTTATGAGCTAAAAGAGATGTAGTTCTAGAAGTATACTATTTTTTTCAAAAATTTGGAATAATACCTCGAATAAATGACTTCAAAACATGAGCAATGTTCTCTGTAATTTTTCTAAAAAGTATTGCATGTACTGCATATCCTAAAAATTAAAATCAGCTTGAAAGATGTGCAGTTATACGACGGATTTTACGGTTTTAATTTTTAATATTGCTAATATTCTTACATAGGCACAAAATTATATAGTAAAAATATTAAATCATTCTTTTTGTTTAATTTTTCTAATTTTTCTAAAAAGTATTACATGTACCTTTTAATAAATTTTAACAGAATTCAATGGAGCGGTTGTGTTAATGCTTTTAATGCCATAATACTTTACAATTACCAAAATTTAGTACAAATTTAAATCATTGCAATTTATGTTTAATATATTTCCAATTTTTTACACGTGTGTTAAATCCTCCAAGTGAGTAAATAGATTTAAAATGGCTAATTTCATGCCATTCCAAATATCTTTGCACATTCAAAATTTTCAAAAGTATGAAAATTTGTTTATCTTCAAATCAGTTTAGAAGTCCGTTTCAAGTGAGATTCATGATCCAGCGACATTAAAACTTTCGAAATCCTAGAGTGTTATACTTTTAAATTCCTTCAAGTGGTCAGTGTATATTTCCAGTAACGACATTATTTATAGTTTTCAACAGATAGTGCATTAAATATTCAAAGTAACGAAAATTATTTCGATTTAAAGTGGCCGATAAAACCGACGGTGAATATACAAAAGCAACACAACATTCCTTTCAGATGCGCAGCTCACTTACTTTATATGCAAATCTATATTATATCTATGCATATATTAGAACGGACATTTAGTTCTTTTTACTACAATATTTAATTAAATATAAAAAAAAAACTGTGTATGCTTATGACCACACGATAGAAGTGATAACTTCAAATTTTGTAATGTTATTTCGGGGATCAGTTAGGTGAATAAAAAAAAAAAGAAAATAACAAGGGGATATAACTATCGTCATATAAAATTATTTATTTATATGTCTGTATTCAAAAAGTAATTTTTTGTTTTTTTTTTTGCATAATATATTATCATATTTGTGAATTAATTGTATTCTAAGAAGGAAACAATAGATTTATGATAGCTGAAATAGGTTATAAATACTTTAGATTCAAATATATTGTAATATCTAAAAAAAACCTCCCTCACAATCGTTGTTTTGTAGTTCGTCGTGCTTTCATAAGGGTTATTTGACGTAATTAAATTGAATTTTGATTTTAAAAAATCAACTAAAGGTTTTGATTTGACTTTTGAAAAAAAAATCTACATTAAAATTCCCACTTAAAATCATAGGTAACTTATTCAAAAGAGCCGATCCAGCTTTGTGAATTTTGGTTGTAATTTAACAATATTCAATTCTATCCATGAATTAATTATAAGCAAAGGGAAGGTAATTGATTGGAAAGAGAGGAATCTATGTCAAAACCTTAAAAAAAGGATTTAATCAGAAGATTCATATTATATAATCTCTATCTTATACTAGCTCTTTTGTCATTCTATGGTAGTTTTGTATAAGTATATTCGGTGCTGCTTCAAGGCAAGTTTTTTAATTACATTTTGTCTTCTTGTATTTAAATTATTTAATGTAAATTTTTCTTAATACCTGTATACCTAATTTTGTTATTTTAAATTTTTAATTGTTTGAATTTTCTTTTTAGATTCAAAGTATATTTAAGTAATGTGATTAATAGAACTATTTGTTCATTGCTATTCTGATTCACTTACAAAAACAGATTTTTATTCTTAAATTCACTGCAATGTTGCTAATGATTATTATACTGTTTACTTAGTTCTATAAAAAATTTGTACTTTTTCTACATTTTAAGTTTAATTTTAGTGTAGGATTTCTATATCTTTTTAAGCTTATTTTTTTAAAAATATTACATGTTTCATTTTCATGCTTCTACAAGGATTAGAAAGAATCCCGCCACTCATTTTTGTAGAAAGATATAGCGGGGGATGGTGCTCCTCTAACAGATCAAAGCTATAGATAAGGTTTTAGATTATAGGAACCTACACGGCGTTTCGGGGGGAGGGGGAACAGCCAACAACGTTCCATGTCGTTTCGGAGGGGCGGGAGGGGGGAACGTCCCTCCTTAGGAGACACATGTCTTTTGAGGTGTGTATGTCGTGGACGACTTTGAGAGCGATTTCCAGCTAAAGATGAAAAGTGCCGAATGAGCGTTACAAAGCAGAGCGTGACGCTTCATTCAAGTTCTCTCTCCAGCAAAAAGTGCCTAAGGAAGTTATCACTTCAAAAATTAAATTTCAAAACAGGACATTTTGTTATAAATCCCTGGAATACCATACATTTTCTTAAAAATTTTCCTTAAACTACCAAGGAGTTCACCTGGATCACGTTAGGAATCCCTGCTATGGAGCATCACAATATGTTATTGGCGACAAACTTCGTAATTCTGAACCAAGATCGAATAACGAGAATAAGACTTGGAACTATAGCTTCTTTGTATTCTTAGTGACCTTTTTGTGACCCTAGGAATATCGCGTCTTTAGAGATTACGATATCTAAGGGGGTGGGGTGCCAGCTCCTTTATCATCCTTGTCACGTAACCATAGTTCCAAATTACGAGGGGTTTCGCCGCCTGAGTCGACCAGAAATTTGTCGCCCTTTATTTTAATTATTGGTCAAGAAAATTAGTAAAAGTAAAAAAAATAAATAAATAAAATAAACAGCTTAATTTTTTTTTATTATTGATTAAAAATGCACTTTTTGTGTTTTTATCATAGCAAAATCTTTTATGCAACTGTCAATATCAATATGTGTGTCATGTTCAATTGCCAAATTAGCTAAATTTGTTAGCCTTAAGGTATCCGACTACGTTCGGAACCGTGATTTTAGAAAAGCGTATAAATGGATAATATTTATGATATTTAGTGTCACTTAGATTAGAAAACGTATATAAAACTGTTTTAAGAAAATTATTACAATAAAAAATTATTTAAGTACAATATTCTGACAAAAAATGAACATAGGATGACCAATTTTCAAAATATTCTCCTTTTATAGAAAAAGCTTCTTTATAATAATATTTTGCCTGTATATAGCTCTGACCTCTGTACAGAGGCTCAACTAGAATTTTTGAAATGTATAACTTAGAAGTGGATTTATCTATATTTTACTACAACAGAGGAAAGAAATTTAAAGAAAAAAACGCCGATAATTATTTCAATAGGTGGTAACTCTGAAAATAATGGAATTTTTCAAAAGTCCTAGTTCAGACTCTCTGGAGAAGTCTTTACTTTATATAAGCAAAATATTATTATTATAGAAGCATTTTTTAGAAAAGAAGAACGTTTTGAAAAAAGGTTATTCTTTTTGCCAAAATATTGTATTTAAATAAATTTTTTTATCATAATGTCCTTAAAACAATTTTATACATGTATTCTAATCTAAGTGACACTAAATATCTTAAAAAGTATCCTTTTATGCGTTTTTTTATGATCCCGATTCCGAATGTAGTCGGATACCTTAACGTCGACATAGTCGATCTGAGATAATTTTTGAATAATTTTAGCTTAGAGAAGATCCTCTCGCAACTTTCATTACTGATGGCAGATGTTAAAAAAATTCTCAACATTATGACAATGTTTGGATAGCCATCTTCAAGTTTGTACTCAATAATATATTTTAATAAACCCAGAGAGCCGGACTAATGAGTTATTTTGTACAGCCTGGATCTGTTTGCAGCTACGAAAGCTTGTAGACGTACGCGCTCAAGTTGGAATTCTTCTTTATTAATGTCTTGAGGAGCTTGATCTAAGTTAAGTTCGTCCATGCTCAATATCACTTCAGGCCTTAAAAGTATATTTTTCCACTAGATTCTGCAACTGTTGAAATCTTTCTCGAATTTCAGCAGTTACTTTGTATATTGAAGAAAACATTTTTGCCTCAAGTCAGTGTTTCTCAAACTGTGGGGCGCGACCCCCGGGAGGGCGCGAGCATATAGAAAATAAAAGATTTAAAAAATAATCCATTTACTAGAATAGAATTAAAACAAAATACTTCCAGACATAATAAAAAATGCACTCTGATATAATTTATATATATCATCTAATTTATATGATTTGCTGTAATCCCATGATAAAGAGATTTTTTATTGCGTTTTCTTTTTAAACCTAAAATACTACTCTTTCAGAGATAAAACAAAACCCAGACCCAGAATCCAAAAAATTTATGAAGATAAAAAATTCATCACAGTTATTATTTGCGAAGTACTGTACATTATAGGTGTAGGCGGCAGAATTATTTGCTGATCGTCTGTTTGACCTCCTAAGTTATTGGTACAGTTAGTTATGATCTCTCTCCATGTGTTTGTTTCTCATTTAGGGAAGTTGCAAATAATGTATTTCTCTGTTGCGCTTTTTTCCATGTAAAAGAGTTTTATGATATTTGGAAAACCACAGAAAGCACTTTGAAGGATTACTGGGCCAAGATTTATTTTTATGAGTATTCTCAAATATATAAAGCATAATGAAAAACGTTTACACAATTTTTTTAGCAGTAGCATCCATATTATTATATTAAATATACTTTTAACCCGGAAGTGGTCGCGCGGGACACACAGATCACGAAATCGTTAATTCTGGCAAAACTGTTTGTTACCAAAGAAAAATTGAAAAGTCCTTGAAAGTAGGTAAGAATACTTTCTCTTAATTAAATTATTCACTGGAATCACGATTTGTATCGTGTACAATAAAAATACTTATAAGAAAAAGATTGGGGTGACTCAATCAGCCCGCGTGACCATTAACGTTACGATCGAGTGTGTGCCTGCTCCCGGGATAAAATATTTTGAAGTCTTCTCGCTTTAAATATTAAAAATAACATAATTTTTTTAATCGGAATTTTATATTATTTTTCATTATTTAACATTAATTCTAAATGCTACTTCTGTGAGGCTTAAAATTACAGTTCGCTCAAAACACTAATTATAATATGAGCATTCGTTGTAAAATATCATTTTACTTTTTCGTAAACATTGTCGCGCATTTGGGTTTACTCTCCTGACAATTCATCTATGATATCAAGAAACTTATAGTATTTTAAAAATGAACTAGTGCGAAGAACGGGTACTTCAGACATTATACTTTTAATGTATCAAAGCTGCACAAGGTATTTTATAACTAATTTATGAATACTAAATTACGAGCAAGTTTAATAAGTATTAGCGACTTCCATGGGCTTGGCTTGCAGAGGAAAGTTTTTCAAAGGAAGGTTTACGTTTAGAAATTGACATTCTGAGTACATTTTCTATATTTGGCTGAGATCTATATTTTGTCTTCAAAGAAGTTACCACATTTTGCAATCTATTCCAATTTAAAAATTCGGGAAAGAAAAATAAAATATGTATTACTTAAAAGTAACATGTATAAAATTTAATATACTTATCTTATTGATTTGTACGGTTTATAAATAAGATCGCGTATTGTAGCTTTAGCGTCAAAGTGCATTATTATTGCATTCAATGCTTTATCATTATTATTGTATAAGGGGGACGCATAAAATTATGACTGAAAAGTGGGTCGCCAGTATTGAAAGTTTGAGAAGCACTGCCTCAAGTCCTCTTCATACGATAACTGAACATTTTTACTTCCGTCGCCAAATATACGCTTCTTCCTGATTCGTCTTGGAGATTCAAAGGAAATTGCAAGTTCTTCACATAAACTTTTAGCATATATTAAAGCGCCCTCCACGAATTCCTCTCGTTTTGTTTCTAATAGGGTCTGTAAAGTGCGTATTTTTTTAACACATTGATGCATATTTATTCCTGTTTGTAAATAATTTTGAACATCATTGACTTCACGCAGTACCGGTTGCCAGAAGCCTATATAACATAAAAACGAATGTGACTGCATAGCGACTAATAAACTTCCTGCATCTGTGCGTGTATTAAAGCTTTCACTCGTTTCCGCCAGTTTCGTCGGGTGGGTGCGATTCGAAGCTTGAAATATTTTTTGAATTTAAATATCAAAGTGCTTGCCACCGTCCCTTTTCGTATTCCACCCGGGGCCATGGCCCCCTCACCACCTTCCACGCTACGCCACTGCTCCTCGCTAATACCCTCATGCAGCTTTACAAGGCGCTAATAGAATAACTCTCTCTCGGTATCTAAGCCTCACAGTTTTAATATCTGCATTAAGTTATTTTTTATTGTTATTTATAAAGTATATTACTGGCTTCTCTGTAAGACTTACAATATCACATTAGCATGAAATAAGAAAAAATGTCATATGATTGGGAAAAATGTTACTTGCATTTGTAATCCTTTATAAAACAGCTCTAAAACAAAAACTATGGCAAGTATGTAACCACAATTATCATTCAAATTTCTTTTACCTGATTTTATATTAGAAATTCTAACACAGGAATTGTTTGCATAGTTACATAGTATACAGCTGTATACCCGAAACCAATTCTCTCTCATAGTATACGAAAACACTTTATTAATTTTATATAGTGTGGATTTAATTTGGTTATATTTCTTAAAACTCTTTTTTAATTTAAATTATTGAGTTGAATTCGAAATAAAGAACTTTTCTTAAGTATGATGATTAAAATAAAGTTACACTATTCATTCCATTATTCTTTTTAATATTTTTTACTATTCAACTGTTTTAAAAAAGATTTTGATGCAATTTCATATTGACGTATATTACAACAAATTATTCTGAGTAGGTTTCTATTTTATTAAAATTTATATTGTTATGAAATTAATCATTGTACAAATTTGGATTTTTTCTTGTTTTGTACCCATTTCAGATATTTAATTGAAACTCTAAATCTAAAATAAATTAAATAATTGGTTTAAAAAAAGAAGTAGCCTAGGTTGGTCGTCAAACAGGAAAGATGCTATATTTAAGGAGCGAAATAGAAAAACCGTTTCTCTGTATAACTTGTATGTCCAATAGTTTTAATGTTCTTGATGGTCTTTTTTTTTATTATTTTTGTTTATTTATTTATTTGTGCTGTTTGCACATGGACTTAGCCTGCTCCCTTCCCTCCCCAACATCCTGATCATTTATTTCTACTACATTGAAATTATGTTAGCACTTTAAATTTCTAATATTTATTGCTCTTAAAATATCCAAACAAATCTCTAAAGAAAAGAGATTTCATACTTTAGTTGCTTTCTATTACCATTGGGCAAATTAAAGATTTTTCACAACCATCTTTTCATGAGAATTAGAGCTCGACAAAGGTAAGTGCTCCAGCAACAGCCTTCACAAACTTAAGCGATGGAGGAGAGGGCTATAAAAGAGGGGCAATTGGTGTCATATAAACGGTGTTACAGTTGTTGACTGTAGAAGTCGAACTGGACCTCCTCCAATCAAGAAAAACGCAGAAATATCGTTATCTTTAGATTTGAAAAAAAAAAAATTAAAGGAGAAAGAGAGGTTTTAGTGTTTCGAGCGGTTGGGAAGAAACAGAACCTATCTCTAAACGTAAATATGGGGAAGATCCTAACACAGTGATGTCCTTTTCTTTCATCATGACAGCTCTCAGAACATAATCACCAGAAAATAGAATAAAGTAAACGTAACTTTGAAAAATAATAGTAAGAAAAAAAATGTTCATTCGCCGTTCCTTTGGACACACCCTATCCCCCTCCCACAAGAGGACACTTTCACCGTTTACGAGTTTGGATTCCTGTCTACAGGCCTCATAACGCGATGGCCAAGTCTCCAGATTTACAGTTGTATAACTGTATTGAACTGAACTGAACTAACGAGAACACCTTAGAATTTTAAATGTTTTGTTCAATCGTACTTTTTGTTTTGAATAACATAGACTTATAATGGCAAAAAATTTTTTTTCCAAAACTTTTCATCGAACATTTAAAGTACCTTGTTTCGGAGTGCTGTAGTGAGATTCCAACATGATTGCCTATCTCGTTATTTGATCTCTTGGTATTTAAGTTTTTATATATTTTTTCTTTCATTACTGTTAAGGCTATTTTTTCAAAGTTGTTATTGAAAATATTTTTATTAATAAAGTAATTTGATTTTTGGGTAACGAAAAAAATAATTATGCTGAACCAGCTTTGTTGATTTATACAATACGTAAGTTTGACTTCTACCACTTACAGCGGTCAAAATATGTATTCGACATGCAACGATTTCTGTGAATATTGACTATAAACACTTTACTATGCAACAACAACGAAATCATGTTTCTTTATTTCTTGCATATTACAGTTCAGTTTCTAATGTAAAAGTTTTTGTACTTACAAAAACAAATCTAAGCAAAAAGATCACTGTTATAATTTTCAAAAGCAGTTTGACAAGAGCAAAATAAGTATTCGACATAGGGCGTTTGAATAAATTTTTATACCAAGGAGCAAAATGATCGTTGAGTGTGGCTACAAATTTTTGTAATTCAAAGCATTTGAACTATTTCTGAGGGTGTTTAGAAAGTCTTATTTAAACATTGATCAAGATGGGTCGAAAACAATAAGAGTAGTTAGTGGTAATTAAGAATTTTATCAAATGCACTTTAAATTTTTTTTATCTGAAAACAAAATTTCGGTTGCTGTAAATAGGCCAAGAACAAGTGTGCACTTTCTAATTAAAAAGTATAAAGTGCAAAAATATCGGTTGAAAACAAGACAAGATCTGGTCGACCAAAAGCCTTTTGCGAAGTGGCAGAGCAATGTCTTGTGCGTCAAATTAAAAAGGACCCTAAAACCAATGCATCAAATTAGGCAGATGTTACCAAGGATTGTTTGGACATAGATGTTACACCCCAAACTGTTAGAAATTATGTGCATAATAATGGTGTTAGATCTGCTCGCAAAAAGCCATATAGTATATCCAAATAGAACCTAGAGCAAAGACTGAAAATTTCTGAAAAATATGCAAACAAACCAGTAAATTTCTGGCACAATGTAATTTTTGCATACAAGAGCAAATTTAATCTTTTTGGATGTAATGGCAAAATATTATAGTGCGCAGAAAAAGCAATGCTGAATTGGAAGAATGAAATATGGTGTCTACAGTAAAGCATGGAGGAGGAGGTATAATGCTTTAGGGGAGTGGGAAATATTATCGTTATTAACAGCATAATGGACTATCTGTATTGCATATAGATTTTAAAAGAAAATTTGGGTGCCAGTGCTGAAAAACTGAGAATTAAGGAGGCCTACCAGTTTTACCAAGACAAGAGCAACTAGATATTGGTTTTATATTATTTGATTTATTTTCATATCTTGTCAAATACTTTTTTTGTTAGTTAAACTGCCTTTGAAAGAAATGATGGTGATTTTGTTAATTTATTACATTTAAATGTGTATTGCAAAAGATACTACATTTAATTCTTAATGATTTTTGGTTTAAAATCAATAAGAAATTGTTTTGTCTTTTTATTAATTTGGTGTTTATTTATTAATTCAATGTACCATAAAATCCTGCGTATAACGTGCATCTTATTTTTAATGAAGAAATTTGAAATATTAGTATACATTGCTTTTATGTTTTGAAGTGATTTATTGGAGATATTATACCGGACTTTTGAAAAAGTAGTATACTTCTAGAACTACAACTTTTTTATTTCGCAAGGTAAATTGTTTCTTTTAAATAAACAGTGTTTGGATACATGTTGAAGTAAATTTTTTTTTATGCTCATTCGCTTTTGTTATTTTTAAAGCTATTGTTTTTATACCCGGCGTAATACGCGCATCCGTAAATTTTGATATTATTTTTTGTTTTCAAAGTGCGCATTTTACGGTATACAGAAATCTCTACATGTTGAATACTTATTTTGACCACTGTAGGTAGAATACAGGGGCTGGTCCTAGTTGTGCACTGCACGCTGAGGACGAAGTCGGCGGTCATGGGCCGCATATAGTTTCATCTATCAAGCATATTCTTTTACAATTTTGTCAATATAAAACATTATAAGTTGAATAAGTATGTGCTGAATGTTAAATAATTATTGAAAAATCAAAATAATTCCCAATTTTTCAACAGCATACCACAAAGTGTTGGTCCATTGTCCATTAATGTCTAGTCTTTACACACATCCTTCATTTTATAGTAAAATTCGTGGCAATACTTGAAAAGAAAAGGCTTTCTGGCTTATCAGTGGCACTGTGGATCAATGCTTAAAAAATCTGTTTCAAAAATGATTTTTGCGAAAGTAGATTTACAAAAATATCTAGTATCGTTAACATTACTGGAGACATGAGAGTGTTTAAATTCACTATGCATTTGGGGAAATTAAAAGCTTTAACTTTAGTAATAGCCTTACAATTTAGAAAAAACAATATAGATAAAAGAAATGACTTTTTAAAATCTATATTAATGTTTTACTTTTTACTCTTATACAGGTAGATGAGTTTATAACATTAAGTATTAGTCAAAATATGAAAAATTTTGTAAAAGGGTGGCCCATTAGGTCTTAGCGCATGTGTGGCAGAAACCCTAGGATCTGTCCTGGTAGAATACTTTTTCTTTTTAATAAGGTGATCAGTTTTTTTTACAATGAAAAGGAGGACAAGAAATTACAACGTAAATGCATGAAACATTTTATTAATTCAAACACAAAAATGTGCTAATTATTATTTACTTAAATGAGTATTTTTCCATGAAATTATTTTTTTTTGTCAACATATTTTCCCATCTCCAATCCGCAGCCCATTAGAAATATATATATATAAACATATCATTTTCTAATATATTGGAAATTTCAGAGCAAAAAAATCCTTTATACTGAATTTTACGGTATAAGCACTCTGTAGCTAATATATTAATATTCAATCTTGATTTCTCACTTGTCCCAAAATCATTACCCACTAAAAAAACTCTTTCTCTGCTGCTGCATTATTCCAGGGCAGCACAACTTAAATTCAACAAGTATAACTAAATTTTCATATGGAATGTGTACATTTTTTAAATGGTTTAAGTATTTTCACAATCTTTTATCAATATCTCAGTATATTGATTTTCCAATTGTTTTAATTTATTGGAATTTAACTATGCATTCAGTCTTCTTTCTTCTTCAAACAGACAAATAACATCGATTTTAATATCAGACATTTCTTTCAATAAAAACTCAACACAGTTTTCCATATCTCCCCAATTAACTTGCAATGAAGTCAAAAAATACCATTGATAACTGTCATTTACTGTGATATTTGTTTCAGACCATTCTTTGAAATATTGGAAACATGTTTGATTCATCTTTGAATACAGAGATTAGTAGATCAGTTTTAAAATATTGAAAAAAAGGACAAGTAGGATAATACTTTTCGAGGAAGGACAGAACCTATAAAATGGGGACAGTCCTCCCTAAAGGAGGACGATTGGTCATCTTATTTTTAATGTAAATCAATATTTAATGAAGGGAACCTATGTATTGACAAACATACCTTATTACAGATGACAAAAATGAAACAATTTCTTTTTCCAAGTAGAGGAATCTTTTGCGCTGTTAAATCGGTATTAAAAAAGATATCCTCAAAAAGGAATTTATAACACACATTAACACATCAGAAATAAGAAAATTGGCTTTTCATGTCGCCATTGCTTGTAATCTTCTTGACATGAGAGATTTCTATTTCTAAGCAAGTTCTCTTTATGTTTGGATTACATTTATATCCTTTTTATGAAAAGAAACTAAGAATCTCTGTAGCTGTATATTTATGAAAGATGTTATGTAATACACACACGCACAACAAAGGAAACTTTTCCATGTGATGTGCCATTATTTTACTTATTTTTTTAAAATTTTCTTAGAAGCTTAAAAAATGAATTTTGATTTATTCTTGAAAAATAGTACAATATTCAGCTGAACATTTAATATTTTCATTTTCTCTTACGTTGAATTTATCACATCATTAATCATATATACAACTTAACATTCTTCAAAATTATTATTTCTTTGAATATTCTTAGTAAGTCTTATTTCTCTTTGTCATGCCAAACATTAAAAAAAAAAAAAATTGATTTAATTTACATCAAAAGTTTCTTTAAAATTGCAGCATAATTCAGAAATTTTAGAAACTAAATCATTTGTTTCTCTACATCTCCATTTCTTTTGCTTCTTTCGATTCCTTTTCTCTTTTTAAAATATCATTGTTATGAAAATGTACCTTACCTTTTTGTTGAATGCATTGTAAAACATTTCTTTCCAAAAGCATGGTATTCTGCTCATAAGAATATACTATTTTGAATGGTTTTCCTTCCTCAATCCTTTTTTGAAATATGATACATTCTAAGAAAAGTTTGAGAGGATTTGAAGAAAAAAGACCATCAAGATATTGATAATAATTTGGGAATAAATGAGCATGTTAGTAAACGAAAGGTAACGTTTTTGAAAATAATTAATAACAGAGTGCCATTTTTAATGGATTTTCCATAATACAATTTAAAAAATTAATGTAAAAATTAATCAATTTAATGAGCAAAATGCTCAAAATGAAGAAAACATTTAACTTAAGGAAGGCTACAAATTGTGCAAAACAACCATTTGGCTTTTGTTTTCTTTTGAATAAAAATTTACAAAATAGAACAATTCTGCATTTAAAGAGTTTAATTTGGGGGAACCATTAGAGAAAAATACATGAAAGTATTGCAATTTGTTTCAAAAACAAACATTTGGAAAGTAAATCAAATTTGCAACAAACATTTAGAATTAAGATATTCATTGAAGCAATCATTCAGATATCACTCAAAACTTGTGTTACAAAAACTGCAGCAATGAATCTTGTATGAAAAGTAAACATAAGAATTTAATATGATGATTTGAATTAGTGACAACTGTGTGGAATACATGGTTGAATGGTGCGAATGTTATAGAAAAACAAATAAAAATGGCCAACACTTAAATCATAGTTATTAAGCTTGCTATGTTCAAAAGAGCTATTAATGGACTAAATTCATGTGACGTCATAATCACTTGATAACTGAGCCACATGTTTTCGGCCAATCAGCTCATCAATTAATGTGATGTCATAATTGTATCATAAATATAATAATGTGCTTCCAGCCAATTAGTTCATGTGTTTCTACTGTTGCCAACTTTTGCATTTGCAGGAACTTTCTTTTAGAAAGTACATATTTGTCAACTATATAATAATGCACATAGTTAAACAAAGTGCACTTAATTTAAAAGTATTCGTATAATGTAAGTTCTTTTTTTTTTTAATTTTGAAAACTGTTTGAAGAATTTTAGCATGTGAACTCTTTACCCAATCATCAAATTTTAAATGTCATCTCAACTTCGGTTTATCGCCAAGGGTGTGGGCTCTCCTAGGATTTTACCCAACTTTACAAGTTGAACCTAGTATGTCAGTTTTTAATCAATGGGAAACATGTGATTGCCGTTATCATATGACCATCATGAATTTAGTCCATTTTGCATCTACTATGCTGGCCATTAAAATTGCAACACCATGAAAAAAAGCAAATACAAAAAAAATATATATATATTTATTGTACGTAAACAATATGGCATGAAAACAAAATTATTAAAATTTCAAGCAGTTATGGGGTTTACAAGAGTGAAAAAATACTGTATTTTTCTGTATATAATCCACAGTGGCGTATTATCCGCAAAGCCATTGTTTCAAGTATAAAAACTAAAAGCGTTGTATAATCTGTGGCAATTTTTACAGTGAATAATAAGAAATGTATACTGCCAATAATGTAGGGTCAGATAAAAGTTAAAACAAAAATGCAATATGATTAAAATTATAAGTAATAAATTGTACAGAAAAAAAATTTTTTTTTGTAAAATTCCTTTCTCCATCGGACATTTATTTTCATAATTTCTGAACTTCTGTTTTAAATGTCTGTTAATTCCGATGTCTAAAAGCTGAAATTTCTTTGTCAGTCATGCATGAATTAGTTGCAGATGCATACTTCAGGGCATTTTTAACATTTTCATTAAGATGTGCTTTATCGAGTCAATAATTCAAAAGCTTTGGGTCACATTTTTCAAAATTAGTGTGTTTTTTTTTCTCCACAACTAAATATTTGATTTGTCATCGTTAAACATTCTTGCAGTTTCCCGATTTTCTAATTCTGCAGCCTTCTCTATAATGTATAGTTCAAAACAGTTCAAGTCTAGGCAATGTAAAATGATGCTAGGGACTAGCAACTGTAATATCTTTCCGAGGAACCAAGTTCATTCTTGAATGGAATTGGACAAAACTGATTGTAACTGAAATACGTCAGCCAAATCTCAAAAGCTTTCAGCACCAGCTGTAATTTATTTTATAAAACATAAATGGTATTTGTTTTGAAACTATATTGTAAGCTTTTTCTCATGAAGGTTTATTTTTCACATTTTTTTTTCAGCGTATAATACGCACAATGAAACTTGAAACTTTTTAAACACATAATCCATGGATTATATACAGGAAAATATGGTAGTAAAAACTGCTGCCACCCCGGGTAGCTAAAATTGCCTTTACCCCGTTGAACTTCAAATCTGTGCAACACATTAGCTGGAACGGGGTGGTGGACCAGTCTGCCAGCAACCCATGACTAGATATTTTAAATTAGGGTCAGGTCTGGAAACCATGCAGGCCATTAGAGGTTAGATCTAAAAAATATTCCTATCTGCATTTAAATTGCAGTCAATTAAATTAGAGATGTGCATGTGGTGTACCCAATGGCTGCCCAAACCATTCTACCATGTGCAGGGCCCTTGTCGAGTGTTGGCACTCGACAAGTGATCTCCTTGGAGCCTCCAGAAATGTATTTGGCCATCAGAATTCTGACTCATCTGAAAAGATGACATTATGCAACTCCTGTATCCAACTTTCTCATTTGGCACACCAGAGTCACTGTTTCTCTTTATGCTGGTTGTCGTCGTGATGACGGTTTACACTGCTTTAAACATTGTTGCACTGTATGAGTGAAAACTAAGCTTACTGCAAACGTGCCTATTTCCTGACAATCCACAATGTGTGTTGTACTGTTTTGATGGCAAACCTCATAATAAATCTGTCCTCTCGGGCAATTATCATGGATGGGCGTGAAAATCTTGCTTGCTGTTTAGTTTGACCCTCAGCACTTGTGATTCCATATGAATTGGAATGGGGGTTGGATTTTGACCAGCATGAAGGGCAATATCTTGGAATGATAATCTTAACTAATCTTTTGTTAGGCAACTAACCTGCCTATATTATTTTTCTGTCTATTTATTCAAGGCATAACACGATATACTGAGCAAACTCCAACTTTATAAAGCGCATCCCAATAGAAAATTCCACTGTAGAATTTTTCTTTTATGCAGTGCTTCAAATGTTGTTTTTCCCTCCTGTGTTATCGAAATGTCCTGAAATATCAATTTTTTGCATACCCCAATCTCAGCTTTCTTTCATGTGATTTTGATGTTTGTCAGATCATTCCTTCCTGGGTTTGCAATTTTTACAGCTAGCTATATATGTTTGATTTTTTGGTACTTTCATACTAATGCGACTATGCCAACTTTCAGGATAACTCACCAAAATACAACCCTGATTTCACATTTGATGTAGGTTCTGAATTGGCAATCCATGTGCTTCATTTCATGTTTCTTCTCTAACTACCATTCTAAGCCAGACCCGTTCATTAAAATAGAAAGCTTGAATATACTTAAATGCGATTCTGGGATTTGCAGAATTCTTAAATAATAAAATTAGTAATAATATAATTACATATTATTACATTATATTATATAATAAAATAGTAATATAATAAAATTTATGGATAGAAAAATAAAATATAGGAATAAAAATTTTTTTTTCTTTTATTTATTATTGACATATTTATAGTTACTTTTTTCACTCAGAAATGTTTTACTATGTGCTCCGTATTCCTGTCAACATATTCTGTTTTTAGAATTCGTGCAGTTTTTTTCAATGTCACCAATAAGGTTGCGATAGTACCAATATTTCTAATTCATTTATCTGTGTTTATGTCATACATTCAGGCCAACTAGAGCAAGTTAAGAAAAATGATTGAAGTTTTTTTCTATCCCTTTCATGTTCATGATGAATAAAAAAAAAATCTATTTAATTTTTTTGTTCTTAAAAGGGAAAAAATGGATGTCAATACATTTGTATTATCCATTAGTGTGCATTTTTTACTGTTACTGAGTCTGTTGCAGGCGGTTCCTGAGTTCCAGCCCTAGTGCCATTGAAGACCCACTGTATAAAAGGGTTGAAGCACTTTAAATTTGTTGAGTCTCAAAGTCTTATCTGTTGTCACTGTGGGAAATTTTAAAGAGATTGTTTTTAAGTCAGGTGTGTCCTTTGCACTTGATCACAGTTCAAAATTACAAAGTCTGTCACTAATAACCCTCATGTTGCTGTATAGTTCAATATGAATTAACATCCACTCAACCAAGTAGTCATAGTCAAATGCTTGCAATCAGCACTCTTACTCTTATGGTTGGGAGAGTGATTCTTGATACCAGTTAAGATCCATATAATGATGATACACTTATCCTATGTGTAAGTTAGGCAAGAGTAGGGTGTAAGCATTGATATAATTTTTTTTTACTTGAATGTTATTAGAAATTAGGGAGTCCATTTCAAATACACTTATGGTGCTTCTAACTATGACTTAACATACAATGAACTTTTTTTCCAAAAATGTTTGTGTTTTAAATTACCAAGCTTGATCCGTTTGCCTTATCTCAGGGGAAATCACATCATTACCAGAAATATAATAAAATTCCATCTGTTTCTTTTAATGAAATTTGAAAATTTTAGTTCAGAAAAAAGTATTATATCTTAATTATTGTATGTGTAGTAATAAACTAATCATTTTAGAATTTAGAAATAAAATTGGTATTTGAGGTTTTGCTTCTTTTAAAGTTTTTACACAGACCTGTCTCAGTTCTCTTACACTGTTTTAAATTACTAAATTTGTGTTATCAGAATCCTCATTTTTTTATTCATATTTATGGAATTGCAAATTTTCTATTATTATATCCTGAAAATTCATAAAAGTACCAGTCTTTCTCAGAATCAAGTAAAGTCATTTTATACTTTGGTTCACTCTAAATTGGCAGTACAGGAAATGCTACAATGACCAAATCACTGCTGTTTCCATAGAAACTTGGATTACACTAAGAGAAAAGGGTGATTATATCCATCAAAATTCACCAAATATGATGAAGACAGGAAAATGTGCACAGAAGATATGTTTAGTTTTAAGTACATATCTTTAATTCTATTAGTTCATTTATTACTCCTGTTAATAAAACAAAAAATTTTCTTATACTAATGAAAATCTTAGTCGCTTTTCTTCATTATTATATTTTAAACTGTTTATTGTAAGAAGCGTAGTGGCTGAGTGGTAGTGTATCGCACTTCTATGTCACAGGTCTGGCGATCAAATCCCAGGCTGGGCAAGGTTGACTAAGCCTTTCATCCCTTTAGTTCAGGGGTGGCCAACTTGTGGCAAAGTGGAGTTGTAACTGTGGCACGTGAAGACTTACTGAAAAATTTTAAAATATAATTAAAAATAACACTTTCTTTTTTTTACAATTTTATTAAACTGTGGCGGTCTCAGACAAAAAACCTCAAAATATTCTTTAAACAGAATTAATTAAATTTCAATGGAAAATTATCATGTAAAGAATACTCCTACCTTGTTGTGTGCACAGGCTTTACAAAGGAAGTGCACTTGCTAGAGATTTTGGAATTTGAGGGTGCGTGTTTTAAAATATCTAGAAAAAAAAACAATAAACTGCCCGGTGAGTGCATGCTACTTAAGAATAATGACGGATTATGGTATTAAGCTTTTCTTACTGATATTAGGGGACATTTAAATAACTTAATTTTAAGCTTATAGGGAAATGCATTTTACTACCCTAATTGGTCATATATCTTTTGTAAACAAACTTTTGCACCTTTATCTCTATTTTGAAGAAAAAAACTGGTTGAGCATTATTAACTATCTACCAAAGTTAATAATGCCCCGACCTGTAATAAATTTAAAAATTTAATATTCATTTTGCAAGATTCGTTCAGTGCTAGGTTGGATGATTTTCAAGACAATAAAAGAATGCTGATCTTTTCATAAATCCCTTTTCAATTTCTCTACAAGACATTAATTGTTACCCATGTGGATGTCCAAATTGGAATTATTAACCTACAGCATACTAGACTTGAAAGCAAATATAAAGAATTTATTTCACCTCAAGTGATCCAAATTATATTGATTGTTAGAAATTAGACTGGCAGGCATTTTTCCAAGTTTATGTGGTTTGGCTGACAAATATTATTGTAGTTTTGGATCAAAATAAGTTTGGAAGAAATGCTTCCTGTTACGAACATAACATATAAAATCATAATATCACTCAAATTATAATTGGTCACAAAATTGACTGATATACACCTAAAACAACCTAATTTTGTTTGCGTCTAATATAGATGACTTGGTAAAAAAGCTACAAATTCAAAAACCACATTAAGCAAGTACTGACTGTTTAGTAATAAATTAGAATTAAATGTTTACAGTTACTTATTTTGTTGTATACCTAAAAAAGTTTATAAAAATTATATAAAAGTTAATTAACAATAAAACCTAAGTATTTATTACATTATTTTAAAATTTTCACTACTTGGATTTGTATAAAAAAATATGCTATTTGTGTAAAATCCCATAAGCCATTAAGTAACATTTTTGTTTGTTGGAAGTGGCATGTATAATGATTTAATATCAGGTAGTGGTACTCTAACCAAAAGGTTGGCCACTCCTCCTTTAGTGGGTCGATAAATGAGTACCAAGCTTTCTTGGGAACTGAACACTGGAGGTTTCGTGTAGGACTGACTTGACCTAAACATCTGCACATGCACCACAGGGCCTAAGGTCACATAAACTGAGATATGCACAGAAGCATACAATATAAAGTTTTTAGATTGATTTAAAAAATTAATCACATTATCTTAATTTATTATTTTTCATAAAACTGATAGATTACCCAAAAAATAGTTCCATATATATATTTTTAAAAATTTAAACTCAATAAAAACATAAAAAAGTATCCTTTTTATTTAAAAAAATTATCTTGGCTTCATATGCAAAATTGAATTCACAGACTTGCACAGATGAGGGGAAAATCCCAACACCAAGAAAAAATTATTGTAGTCTTGAAATTTGGACAAAGCAATTGTCTAGTTAACATGTTTAATTGATTAAATTTTCAAGATAGCAGGTTAATTTAAGCTCAAGAAAATGCATTTCAAATATGAAATGCTGTTACATTAATAGCCTGTGTAACCTCCAAAATTTTGAATGCAAGCGGGCATGCAATGTGTCATACAGGTGCCAAATGTCGCTTTGTGGTATGGAGTTCCTTGTTTGTTGTTCATGTTGCAGTGCTGGCTGTGGGTGATGCTGGAGTTGTCCTCCAACAATATCTCATATGTGCTCTATTGGAGACAGATCTGGTGATTTTCCAGGTTAAGAAAACACATGTCAACACTGTGTAGAGCAAGTTGTGTTACAGCAGTGATGTAAAAGTGAGCATTATCCTGTTTGAAAGCTCCCCCTTGAATGCTGTTCATGAATGGCAGTAATATAGGTTGAATTACCAGACTGACATACAAA
This sequence comes from Trichonephila inaurata madagascariensis, assembly GCA_019973955.1. Classification (NCBI taxonomy): domain Eukaryota; kingdom Metazoa; phylum Arthropoda; class Arachnida; order Araneae; family Nephilidae; genus Trichonephila; species Trichonephila inaurata. The sequence goes on from BMAV01016324.1 coordinate 104,526, forward strand.
TTTGCTATCAGATTGTTTGAGAAAACCATGAGAGTGCTCCCGCTGTCATAGGAAATTGTTCCCAGACCATGATTCCAAATGTAGGTCCAGTGTGTCTAGGCTGAAGGCAGTTTAGTTGCTGGCATTCCCCTAGGTTTCCTTCTGGCCAAAACACGACCATCACTGTCACCAAGGCAGAACCTGCTTTCATCAGAAAACACATACATGCAACAGATCTGTACTCCATTCTCTGAAGGGCAATTGCTTGAAGTCAGTGGAATACAAGCTATAGGGCACTTGTGTGTGTGTGTGGCTCACTGCTGTTCTTGATGTAACCCATTTCTAACAGTTTGTTGTGTCACTGTGGTACCAACTGCAGTTCAGATTTCTGCCACAGATGTAGTACAATGCACTACAGCCGTATGCTGAATACGGTGGTCTTCCCTCTCTGTCATACAATACGTCATAAAGAGCCTATGATCAGCTCATCTTTAGCTTTTTCTCTTTTATTACTGGCTGCTACACTTCTACTTTAACTAGTCTAGTGATTTCAAGAAAGTATTTTAGGTGAGGTTTTTCAAAGTTAATCCCTTCCAGTAAAATGGTGAGTCCAGCTCATAATTTGATTTTAATGCTGTACCTCAAAATGATGAGCTAAACTAATCATGGACTAAGGTTACTGTTGAATATGATAATTAATTTCGAAGAAGTCTGAAGTTTCTTCAGTCGAGGTTTACTAACCTTGAGATAGTCTGACAAAAGGGGTTTATATATATTCAGCAGAGCAGACATTTTAATGCTGACAGCATGAATACTAAAAGAAAGAGAAAGAAAGAATGTTTTAAAACCAAGTTGTGAGATTGAGTACAATAATGGAGGCATCAATAAAAAGGATCAACAGTTGGCATGTCTTCTGGTTATGTAAAAATATATGAAAGGATATAAAAGAAATATTTTTTTACATGTGTAAGATTGCACTTTACATTTCATATGTTTTATACAAAAATCAAGAAAACAAGAAAATCGGAATTAGGAGCTTTCGATTAGACCTAACAGAGCAAATCCTAGAAAAAATTACACTGCATGATTATAAAATTGGTGAGCATCCTACATATAGTGACATCCTGGCTAGGTTATAGGCTAAAAGATGTTGAAGTTTTCCAGACTATATTCCTTAAATTCATTATAAAACAGTCTGTAAAAGTTTACAGAGTGGAAAAAGAATCTTATTGTTAATATTTTACATAAAACTGGAACAGCTCCTTTATTGACTCTTGTCATACTTTTAGCACCCTCAGTAGATGTGGAAGTTACATTATTTTTATTTGGCTATTCTTAAATTGAGTCGTAGAAATATAAATTTCTTCAATAGGTCTTAGTTCTTGAAGAAATGAAACATGTTACCATTTTATATAAAACCATTATTTAATACAAGTTTTAATATTAATTTGAGTTTGATGTTCTTAATTGTGATTGCTATCAAGAGAGGAAGGCCCCACCCTCCCCTCACACATGAGACTTATGCATAAAAGTGATTTTTTGATATTTTAGTTTTATTTCTTCTCTGTTAATTTGGCTGTTCCCTCTTAAAAGTCTACAAACTCCTCTTGAATTGTGACATCATCATTGTAATGATCAATGTACATGTAATGATCAAATTGAATCATTACTTGTAGAGGAGGCTAAAACTCCTTTTATTTCCCACAAAATTTGAAAATTTTTGTGAATTCTGTAAAAAGTTTTTAAAAAAATAAAATTAGTTTGTTCAATTAATTGATTTGGTCTTGAATTATTGTTATTATTACAATGATAATAAATAATTTTAGAATTTGTGCTCTGTTTTGAATTACAAGCTTTTTGCTGTCAAAGATCCTCCTTTAAAGATTCATTTACATGGAATTAGAAATTTCCATTATTACATCATGAAAAATTAGTAAGCTAACGATTTCTCTTAAAGTCAAAAATGAAAAATGGTCAATCTAGTTTAGAAAAAGAAAGTCTGTGTGTGTTTTAGAAAAAGACATGGCAAATAAAGTAATCTTGAAAACGAAAGTATATGTGTGTTTGTAGTGAAGTTTTAAATAAAAATAATCATTTGGAAAACTCAAAATGTTAATGAATGTTTGAAGAATATAATACAGTGGGGCAAAGATATTTTGTGAAATATTTCATTTAAATATACATTCTAGCTGTTCTACATGTTTTTCCGATTTCAATGTTGATAATCCTGGCTTTTTTAATTTTTACAGGAATAGGTGAATTTTAGCTATCTGCAGAAATCCAGAATAAAACCAACACAAGGAAGAGCATCAGAGGCAGGCAAAATATCCAAGATATATGTGGGGAAAAAAAACCTTTTAGAGAAAAAGAAAGTTAACCACATAAATATGGAGGGACATAAATATGGAGTAAAGTTTTCTATGTTTTATAAGGAAGCTCTTTAATTATGTCCTTGAGTGGAAATTAGAAAGACATTTTTAGAAATTCAAATTTTCTGATTTCAAATTACCGTTTGCTGCCTCAGACAACACAATATATAATTAGCTGCTAAAGAAAAATATTGAAAAAATTCTACATGCAAATATTCAATATATTTCTTTTTATTTGAATGGCAATGATTTCCATAGATGTTTGATTCTCCTTAACTGTTTTGTATAAATTTTTTCCTTAAAAAGCAGTTTATTTTAAGGACAGTTTTCAATTTTTAGAAGTTAATTGTGATATTCATTTTGATTTCATTTTATTCATTGTTTTTCAAATTCAGCAAAAAATTCCTATTTCAGTATTCCATTAAAAACAAAATAATTCCTTCTCGTACAAAGTAATATAATTAAAAATCGATTTTCACAAACAAAGTTAGGGTTAAAATGAATGAGGGCTTAAGTTACTTCTCCTGAGATGAGATTTCCAATTTTGTAAGTTAGCAAAATGGCCATCCCACAAAATGATATTTTAGAGCATCACTTGAGTATTCAGTCAAAAAAAAATTCTCATCTTTGTGAATTATACATCAAGGTTTTTCCTCGAAGGAGTTCTTTAAATGTACATTTGTTTGTTCATACCAACAAAAAACCTCATGTTTGTGAAATATGTAATAATGCTTTCAACCAAAGGTTAAATTTAGAAAGACATTTTGGTGTTCATACTGAGGAAAAACCTCATACTTGTGAAACATGCAACACAGCTTTCTCTCAAAGATCTAATTTAAATGCTCATTTTTGAATTCATACCAAGGAAATCCTCATATTTGTAAAATATGCAACAAGGCTTTCTCTCAAAGATATAGTTTAAATTCACATTTTCAGTATTCATACCATGGAAAAACCTCATGTTTGTGAAATATGCAAAAAGGCTTTCTCTCAGAAATCTAGTTTAAAGGTACATTTACGTGTGCATACCAATGAAAAGCCTCATGTTTGTGAAATATGTTATCAGACTTTCTCTATAAGTAGACATTTAAATAGACATTTACGCATTCATACCAAGGAAAAGCCTCATGTTTGTGAAATATGCGAAAAGGCTTTCTCTCAAAAATATAATTTAAAGCTTCATTTAAGTGTGCATACCAATGAAAAGCCTCATATTTGTGAAGTATGCAACAAGGCTTTCCCTCAAATTGGTGATTTAAAGAAGCATTTACATGTTCATACCAAGGAAAAGCCTCATGTGTGTGAAATATGCAACAAGGCTTTCTCTCAAAGATCTAATTTAATTGCACATTTACGTATTCATACCAAGGAAAAACCTCATGTTTGTAAAATATGCAACCAGGCTTTCTCTCGAAATGGTGATTTAAAGAAACATTTACGTGTTCATACCAAGGAAAAGCCTTATGTTTGTGATATATGTTATAAGACCTTCTCTGTGAGTAGCAAATTAACTAGACATTTACGTATTCATACCAAGGAAAAGCCCCATGTTTGTGAAATATGCAAAAAGGCTTTCTCTGAAAGATATAATTTAAATGTACATTTACGTAGGCATACCAATGAAAAGCCTCATGTTTGTGAAATATGCAACAAGGCTTTCGGTCAAATTGGTGATTTAATAAGGCATTTACGTATTCATACCAAGGAAAAGCCCCATGTTTGTGAAATATGCAAAAAGGCTTTCTCTCAGAAATATAGTTTAAAGCTACATTTAAGTGTGCATACCAATGAAAAGCCTCATATTTGTGAAATATGCAACAAGGCTTTCTCTCAAATGGGTGATTTAAAGAAGCATTTATGTATTCATACCAAGGAAAAGTCCCATGTTTGTGAAATATGCAACAAGGCTTTCTTTCAAAGACGTAATTTAAATTTACATTTACGTACGCATTCCAATGAAAAACCTCATGTTTGTGAAATGTGTAATAAGGCTTTTATTCGAAAAAGTGATTTAAAAACACATTTACGTGTTCATACCAAGGAAAAGCCTCATGTTTGTGAAATTTGTAAGAAGGATTTCTCTGAAAAGTGATTTAAAAAAACATTATATACGTGTTCATACCAAGGAAAAGTCTTATGTTTGTGAAACATGTGATAAAGCTTTCTTTGAAAGTACTGAGTTAAAAAGACATTTACGTGTTCACACCAAAGAAAAACCTCATATTTGTGAAATATGCAAAAGAGGTTTCTCTGTAGGATCTCATTTAAAGAGACATTTACTTATACATACAAAGGAAAAGCCTCATGTTTGTGAAATTTGCTGTAAGGCTTTCTCTCAAAGTGGTTCTTTAAAATTACATTTGTGCAATCATAATAAGTAAGAACTGCGATATTTATAACTTTATTGTTCAAAACTCAATTTTAATGATTTTCACCCATAGAAGGCTTAAGCCTCGTGTTTGTGAAATTTTAACAGTTTTTGCACAGTGCCGTCATTTGAAAAATCATTTTCAGATTTGATTTAAAATTAGAAGGTATGTGAAGAAGGCAACATTTTTATATTGTTGAGTTATTTAATGTGACAAAATTGAAATTCAACACTGACCTAAAATAAAACTGTAGCATTCTTTGGCCATTTTTTCACCCTTATGTAGTTGTAATTTTATTTTTTGAATAGTTTGTGTTTGTATTCTCTCTCTCTTAGAATGACTAATACTTTTTATGACATACCTGTGTTAATTATGACAAATAAAAATGAATTTTAATTTTATGTATTTCAATCATTTGTAGATTTCTTATTAAATAATTATTTCATTCATATATGAATATTGCTTTCATTATTTATCTTGTATGTTTGCATCTAAAACCTTTTTGGATTTCCACTTTATTTGTGGATGTCACTCCTAATGTAGGAAATATTTCCAAATTTTATAAATACATTTAAAAGGAGAGTTTGACTAATTTAAATTTCTTTTTTTTTATGCAAATTGATAAAAAACGTCTTTTTAAGCATACTAATTTTCTTAAATAATTGGATTTCATTTTCATCCGTTCAGCTAAATGTAACTAGATACATTTTTATGTGCTAATGTTTTTCTTTTTTTTGAAGTGATAACTTCTTTACTCGTGTTTTGCTGGAGAGTGAACGTCACGCTCGGGTATGTAACACTCCTTTGGCTTTTTTCGCCTGTATTTGGAAAACTTGTTCCGACAAGATTGTCCACCCCAAAAAAGAAATGACGTGACTGAAAGAGGGACGTTCTCCTCGGTAGGGGTAGCCAACCAAATGGCCTTGCGGGCCACTTCGAAAAAACATTATAATCTCGCGGGCTGCACATAAAAATATATACCTTTATATCAGATTTGGAAACAAAAAAACATTTATCGGAATGAAAATTTAAACCAGAATGAATTATTATTATTGTTTTCATTATTTTTCATGTATACCCTCCCCAGATATAGATAATATTTTCATGTTTATATAATATAATAATGCAATGATCAAATAATGGTCAAAATATTGCAGTTGCCATTTTCTTGAAAATTACGATGTTCTTTTTGAATTGGGCTTTCTTTACTCATTGTTGAAATTTGATTGTACTGTCATTTGAAACAATTAAGTATGCATTGCCCTTTATCTTAATCTCCCTGAATATTTTTTAACTTTAAAAAACCTCTCTGTCTGCTTCTTGCTGTCATTTTCCTACAGCATGGCTTCCTCGTTCGCTGGAGTTCGCGCCCTACACTTTTGATTTGGAATGTGTTCCATGGAACCCTGAGGTTCCATGAAGAATACTCAGGGGTTCCATAAGTTGAAATAAAAATTCGAAAAGAAAACTGTAAATATAAATGCACAAAACAGATTCACATTCTGTTTGGAGTTTGTATGACCACAGGTACCTTCAATCGTGTTTCTCAACGCAGGTACGACGGGGAGAAACTTAAAAAATAAATTCGGTGGCAGAGCCTGCCTGTTTAGTAATTTGCTGCAACTTTTATTATGTTATAACAGTATTAAAAATTATGCAAAAAAGCTCCTTTTTGCATTTGTAAGAAACCTGCCCATAAGAGAACATTTTCAAAAAAAAACCACCTAACACCTATGCAATATTTTCCAGAGGAGAAAATCAAGCATGAATAGATTAATCAGAAATCTTGCCAAGGAAGGAGAAACAGCTTATCGACATATCAATTGTTCGATATTAAAATCTAAATTTATACAGGAACAGCTCTTAAATTTTAGGCTACAAATTTGCAGAATACACAGAAGTTTCTCACACTCAGTTATAAACATTTCAAAGCCATTCTGAAAAAATGTATTTAAGTCAAAAATATTTCTTAATGTATGTGACAACAAAAACAAATTAAAGCAGAATTTGAAAATGTGACTTCTATATAAGGCAAGGAGATACATGATACCTGGAGTACGAATTAATTCTGTTAATGAGTAAATTACATTAATATGCTAAAAGAATTAATTCAGGTAAAAAGAAATTCAATAATTACTGTGGTGACATATTTGCCATAGTTTTTGTTATAGAACTGTCATATACAGGATTTCACTGGCAAGAACTTTTTTCCCATTCATATGAAATTTTTTCTTATTTATCGTACTAATGTGACATTGTTAGCATTAAAGAGGCCAGCAATATATTTTATAAATAACAAAAATAAATTAATACAGCACTATAAAAACTGGAAGGCTTAGATACCGAGAGAATAAAACTAACGTCGCCTAATAAAGCTGTGCAAAGGTATTGGCGAAGAACCTCGTAATTTTGGACTATGGTTAAGTGACGAGGATGACACAGGAGCTGGCACCCCACCCCCTTAGTTACCGTAATCTCATAAGACGCAATATTCCTAAGTGCACAAAAAGAAAATACAAAGAAGCTGTAGATTCAAGTGCCATTTTCGTTATTCAATCTTGGTTTAGAATTACGAAGTCTGTCGCGCCAATAACATATGATGCTTCAGAGCAGGTGTTCCTAACGGGATCCAGGTGAACCCCTTGGTGGTTTATGGAAATTTTTTTTAAAAAAATGTAATAAGGGGTCGATAGCAATATTTCGTGTTTTAAAATTTTATTTTTTGTTTATTTAATTAAATATTGTAATTAAATGTCCGTTTTAATATATGCATAGAGAAAAAAATATATTTGCATATAAAGTAAGTGAGCTACGCATCTGAAAGGAATGTCGTGTCACACTTGTATATTTGCCTTCGGTTTTCATCGACCTCTTAAACCCGACATCACTCGCGCGAAAAAAACGACAGCAAGTTCTCGCGCAGGGTATTTTATACTCAAGGGTGTTTACATTCTGTTTTTACCGTAAAAATTGTATACAAAAATTAAAAAGGAAGAAAAGTAGGAAATGCAATATGTTCGTTACATTTTTCACATGCAAATTTAGTTTTTCTGTTATTTTTATAAGGGCATTGTTTATACACTTTAATCACTTCGTGAGTGAGTGCGATGTTTTCACTGGATCTTAATTTTTTTTTTTAAATCTGTATCTTTTTAAAACTAAACATATAGGAGAAAACTTCTCTATTCTTAAAATTTAAAAAAAAAATGGAATTTTTTCTTATAGTTCCAGCAATAGTTTGTTTTTTTCAAAATTTTATCTGAAAGTGGATAAGGTGTGTATTGTGTGGTCTCCTTTAAAATTATGTTCTGCCCAAATGTTTTTGTGTCTCTACATATAAAACATTTATTTTCAGCAGTGGCTCCCTCTTTCAAATCTAGATCAATTTCAGTAGAGGAATCATACTTGCTGTTTTACTCTTCTTCATTTGATTCTTCCTCATCATCACCACGAAGAGAATTTCTTCATCCGAAAATATATATATATATACTATTGTACTATATCTATTAAATTACTTAAATATCCCATTTCTTCTTCATAACTACAATAATACGCTAGCGTAAGGAACATTTAAAACGTGCTCATGCATCCAGAACTGTAATGGCGATTCACGCGCAGGGTATGACATACCCGAAGAGGCGGTATCGCAAAATACATATTTAGAATTCGCCTACAAGCTAAGGCGCTTCAAAGGATATGACCTTAAAGTACGAGAAACTATCCATTTTCCAAACAAGTAATATGAAAAAAAAATTTTAAGTCAATTCCTACTTAGATCAACAATTTTTTTTTAATTTTAGCTATTTTTTATTAAATAGTTACAATTAATATAAATATGTATATACATAGGACAAAATCACAACATTAAGTGGTAATTAATTTTTATTAATTATCATTAAAGTATCGCATTGTCATCCCAAACAATCGTGTATATAAAATTTCAACTGAATACTTTAAAACGTGAGGGGAAAAAAAACAACCTTTTCCAGTTTTGACACAAGTCGACAAAAATGATGCCAACGTGGCTGTTTTTGTAATTCTTTGAATAATTAGTTTTAATCAATTCATTTTTATTAATTATAATTAAATTACTGTATTGTCATCCAAAATAATCATGTATATAAAATTTCAGCTCAATTGAGCGCCTTAAAATGTATTTTCTGAACGATTGAAAATTCCACCAAGATAAATTAATAAATATATATAGAGAGAGTGTGTGAACTAATGGTAGGAATTGTGAAAGAAGGTTTAGAAAGGAGCGGTGGAAAAAGTTAGACGCTGGGTATGACATACCCTGCGCGGGACGTGACAAGTTAAATCGAAATAATTGTCGCAACTTTGAATATTTAATGCAGCATATCTGTAGAAAACGATAAATTAATGTTGATGACATTGAAATATACACTGACCACTTGAAGTAATTTAAAAGAGATATTAATACCACCCGATATAAGGATTTCGAAAGTTTTAATGTCCCGCTTTGGATCATTAATCCATTTGAAACTGACACAACTAACACTGTTGATTTGGAAGATAAAATAAATTTTCAAACTTTTTAGACCAAATTTTGGAATTGTAAAGATATTTGGAAGAAGGCAGGATTTAATAAAATTAAGGCTGTTCTCGGTAAAAGTTCGAGAGCTCTAACTAAACGCGAAGCACATTTTCAGACAGAAAAAATGACCCAATTTCCATAGAAATTTGCAATATTATAACTCGTACCTCTGTTAACAATATAGTGTTTTTAAAAATTTAAAAGTATTCCTTTCTTTTTGTTTTAATAAGTGAAGGCAAAGCCCATTTACCATTACGGTATAGCGAAACACATTTTTACCGAAAAGTTAATAAATTTCGGTTAAAATGGAAGTATGATAAAAAATGCTGCTCTTTAATGCCGCATTCACACCAGTAGTAAGCGTTGAGCGCTAGCAATCAGAGACTTCATTTCACCCGAGATGAAGTCTGATTGGCTAGATGCTCAACGCTTGACTCTGGCAGCGGTCGTCAAACTTTTTGACCTCACGGACCAGTAAACTCATAATTTAAATCCCGCGGACCACTAATAGGATTTTTTTAAGTGTTAAATATATTTATAACAAAAATTGTAATGTAAGAACAAATAAAATGTACCTAGTTAATAAAATGAAACTATTAATTGTAACCAAATTATGAAAGCTTTATTTTAATAAACTATAATAAAATAAATACTGTAAAAACAATTTAAAAATGGTTTAAGTATATCAAAATTTTAGCTTTATACATTCCTATTGTGATGGATGTTTCCTGCTTATTTGAAATAAGATTATGGATATTTAGATCCAATGTTGTTATACTGAAAGACGGAGAACTGCGTTTATTTCAAGCTGAGATCGGTACCATGTTTTGATGGCATTTTTCTGGGGACCAGTGAAATGTTCTCACGGACCACTAGTGGTCCGCAGACCACCACTTTGGCGACCTCTGCTCTAAAGGATAGTGAAGCCAGAATATCCTATCAATTTTTCATTTCTTTTTTATATCTGAAAAAATGTTCCAAATTCGGCTCCTATTCTTTAACATTAACCGAAAACAGCCTTAATAGTTTGTTATAAAAAATACTAGAAGTATATTGAAAACTACACAGAACGCGATGATTTACAATTCTTATTAATTAATTTTACGGCTAATATAAGAAGTATTATAGCATTAAAAAAAATTAAATCGTCGCATGAACACCTTAAAAATTTATTAAAAGTACATGCAATTTAGTGAAGCAGAAAAATTGTATAGTAAAATGTACATTTATATATATATATATTTTTTGTTATTGTAATTTCGCGTTTATAAGGAATTTCAGGTCAAGTATTAAAAATAAATTCATAAAGTACAACTACTATATTAATCAAAAGTGAAACTATTATGTGATTCTAATCTGTGTTTCTGAATGAGTGAGTGAGTGAATATTAATGCCGCACCATTCAGGTACAAGAGGGTTTTTGAAGAGAGATCTCTCATTATTTTAAACCATGATCAAATGACAAAGAACGACAACTGAGCTGGCACCCACCCCATCTTCTCACTTCCACACGACAGTAACGGGAGGATATTTGAGCCACGACATATTTAACTTGCACGGCGGGTTTCCAGCGGTACTAGGCTCGAACTCATGACACGCAAGCCACGAGTTGCCTTGACCACTGTGTTTCTGAAATCTTGTTAATGTTTTAAAATTAAAAAGGAAAATAGTATTAAAAAATAAAACATGAATCTTATAAGCCACTTTTTATCCCTAATATTCTTAGCTACCGTAAAATCAGCCGTATAACGCGCACCCTTTATTTTATGAAGAAACCTGACATGCATATAGGCAATGCTCATGTCTTTTGAAGTCATTTATTCGAAGTATTATCCCAGATTTTTGAAAAAATAGTGTACTTCTTGAACCGCAACTCTTAAATACACTGGAGTATACGGCATACAATAAATAAGTTCTGAAAAGCATTCAAAAAATGAACATGAGAGGGAAATTTTTAATTTTCATTTCAATGACTGTACGAAAACTAACCAGGAAATTTTTGCTAACAGAAATTGGCATAAAAATTTAACAAAAAAAATTTAAATTGAAAAAAAAATGAATACCGCCCAAAAAATATTTATTCGGCACTGAATGGTGTTAAGGGGTCAGTTTGTATTATGTTAAAACTAAAATTGGTTGGGGTTTTGCCTACAGAACCTTCCGCGCCGGCCCGTTTTTTTTTGGGGGGAAAACCGTCAGTGTAGATATGGAGTCCCTCATTTGCTGGATATCTTTCTTCAATCGTTTCCAGAGTGCAGAATTTTAGTTCTTCAGGAATGGCATCAGCCTTATACCTCGAAATTAATAAATGATTTCTTTGTTAGTATTTACTTCGAATTTAGTATTTGCTTTGAATTCATGTATTTGTTTGAATTTGTATTTAAATTTAATTACTTGAAATGTATATTTAATGATTTCCTTTGTATTTTTAAAATTGTTAGCAGCTTTAGAATGAACCCCCCGTCATTTGGGGATGTGTTGAAACTTTACACGGAGAAAAAAGACATACTCAAAAATGAACACGTAGACATGCTAATTTTGAAAGGAGTATGTTTGTGTCAGATTTGAACGCAGGCTTTTCTCGAATTTGATACAGTACACATGTACTCAAAACCTCCTAAAAATAGTTAATTAATACTCTCGGACAAATTAAAAAGATATTCAGGATTACAGAAGCTCTTTTAAAATTCTGGTTAGATATTTTAAAAACTGGGGTTAAAACAAATTAGTTCTCTTTTAAAACTACCGAACTTTTTCGATCTACCACGCTACACGTGGAGGAAACACATGATTATTAAAATGAGTATAGTGTAACGTCGTCAGTCATTCGTTCACAAGAAAATTTGTTACAGCCTCATTTTTTAAAAAATTTAAATAGAATTTAATAGTTCAAAAAAATTCATTAAATAGGCCAAACCGGGCAGACAGTCATTTTACCT
>BMAV01016326.1:0-22545 GCA_019973955.1 Trichonephila inaurata madagascariensis
AAAAAATGAATAAATAGTAACAAACACAAATAATAGTACAACAGCATATATAGAAAGGATACTTGTTCATTGTTTTCCTGTAGCACAATGGACTTCTATAGCAAAGGTAGTGGGTTCGATTCCCTCCTGGAATGGCCTAATTTCTGAGAATGTGTTTTCTTTTTGACTATACTATTTTATTGGAATAATTAAATTTAATTAATGAATATAAACAAGATTAAACAAAAACAAAAAAATAGTCCAACACCCTATATAGAAACGAAAATGGAAAATTGTAAGAAAAATCGCTTTTTATTTTGCCGCTTAATGTTATGAGTTTGTCATATATATATGCCTATTTATATTAATTGTAACTATTTAATAAAAAGTAACTAAAATAAAAATTTTCTTTGTTGACCTAAGTAGGAATGGACTTAAACAAAAAAATTTTCTTACTCGTTTAAGGTTTTTTTTTTCAGTTTTCAAACAATGTAAAACATTAGAAAATGTAACAGTTTTCATAGGAATTTCGTTATCAATTTCTGCATTAGAATCGTTATTCATTGTCTTCGACAAATCAACAATTTCCCAAAATTCAGTTTTGCAGCGATAGGAAGTACGTCAACAGATGTAACATAATCGTTAAAATCTCAAAATGTTCCTTGCGTTGTGGAAGGGGATGAGATAAGAAGGTTTCCTGTCCTACTCAAAACTCACACGAGAGGTTACACTCAATACTCATCTGCACCTGTAAAGTTTAATAATGGTCTGGACTCCTTCCCGTCGAAATTTGATACTTGCAAGAAAATCCCTTTTCTGTGCCGGTTAAAAATTATATCATTTGAAAAAAAAATCCAATTTTTTCTAATACAAGCTAATAAAAAAAATTGTAATTTCGTTAATTCGGGGTTTATTTTGCGTTAAATAGCGGCTTTTACCTTCATTTTTTATCGAGGAAAGAGAAAACTTGTTATATCACGAAATTCGTTAAATAAGGGTTCGTTAAATCGGGGTCCGACTACATATTCTAATTCAACTGACTCTAAATATTCAAAAAATATTTCATTATACACTTTTGCAAAATCACGATTTCGAACGTAGTTAGATACCATAAGCAAATAGAAATTAATAAAATATTAGAAGAGTACAACAAGTACAATCCAAAGTTGCAGCGATGAAAGGAAGACTAAGGTGTTTACATGTAACCATTATTTTCCACTTATTCTTCGACGGGTTTTGTCACCCTTTTGGCGGAAGTCTGCTATCTGCTGCAAGAATCACTTTTTCCAGTTCAAAGGTCAACGTTCAATTGTACCAAGCCGTCGCTCCTTCCGCGTCCATTTTTTATTATTTGATAGCTAGCTCTCTTATAGATATAAAGAAAGGACTCGAAAGCAGCCATAAAGACAAAAGCATTAAAATGTTTTGAATACAATGAAACATTATTGCAATTAATTCATTATTACTACATTGTTCTTAAGTAACAGTTACATAACGGTAACATTGTAGAAAGTGTATTAAAATACAATTGGTTCGGCATTTAATACAAGTTGCAAATTACTTACACAATTTCGCCAGGCATGACTTTTTTTACAAATAGGATATCCTTTTTTACATTTCCCTATTTGGATAATCTACTGTCAAGAACTAATTATAGGATTAGCATGTAAAAAAGTGTATGTTTCTGAAACCCGTGGGAATAGAATGTGAAGGTAAAAATGTAGTTTCAATGATTACATTTAGTTAAAATAAAAATTAGAGTAAAAATTAATATTTTTTTCAAACAGAGAAAATCAAAGATTAATTACCGTATTTATTCGAATCTAAGCCGGATCCCAAATTCTCAATATGTTTTTGTGAAAAAATGCTGTCATTGATTTTAAGCCGCACTAACGATTCGATACACGCTTTTGAAAAAAAATAAAAAGTTGTGCAAACAGTTTAATCAATATCCGATGCTTACGGAATTTTAAAAAAATTTAATGAGAAATAATAAGACGTTAATAAAATTAATTTATTCTACCAATATTAAAAACATTCAAAAACAGATGTGAACTTATAATAACCGTCAATATATCCCGTTTCGAAAATTATTCGTCACTCCCAATGGTCACAGCTGAATTCGGAATGGATGCCAAAATCGCCTTTGTATCATACAGTGTCGTCTTCTTTCATGTCCAATGCATTTGTTTTGCGACATTTATTTTAAAGAATTTATTATAGAAGAATGTAAATGTATTATTAAAGATTGTTGAACATTTATAAGCAAAAATCATATCATTTTGTTTACGCCATCGACATATATTTTTTTTAATCCGTGTCGAATTTTCAGTGGCCGCAGCTCTGTTTCCGTTTTTTTTTTCTTTCTGCATATCACTTGCGTCATAGTGACTTGATGCTATTACCAATATCTCTGATGTTTAGTTGATTAAAAGAGAAAGCGTATACAAAAAATATTTCCTAAATACGATCAGACAACGATGTTTAGGATAGACTGAATGCTGGAACTGCAGAATCGGATAAGTCATCAATGCAAGTAGAGCCAGAATGGACGGTGGCATTTTTTCCTTTTGAAAGGATTGGAAACTCAATTTCCCCCGTACAACAAATATTTTGCCTTCGATCCTTAGCCGCATCCGATTTTCAGTAGCATTAACACTAGAAAAATAGTGCGGCTTAGATTCGATAAAACACGATAATTTCAAATTAATGCGGTAATAAAAACCTTTAACTTAAATGTCTGTACAAAAATATACGAATACAAGATTTGTATACGAGTTCATAGTTTGAAAAATGCGTGCTGTATAAAATGTGTATACGTGTGTAATATAATATAAAATTATGTAAATCTATTTGTGTGTTTATCTAAAAATATGCATGAAAATGAATATTGAAAAGGAAAGTTTTTAAAGTTCTGATTAGTTTTTATCATAGTTTCTTATATAACCACTTTAACACATTTCATGCAAAATGATGTGGTAATTATACAGTCCCAATTACATAAAAATTATATTATTAGCTTCACTTTATAAAAATTGAAGAAACGGATAGTGTTTTTTTTATAGAATTTAATTTTTGTCACAATGTGAAGGATCACGAGGGCTATTGGTGAAAGACCTCATAAACTTGAACCAAAGTCAAATGACGAGGATGACAGTTTAACTGGTATCTCCCTCACCAAACGTCACTATGGGAGGACTTCGAGCCTCAATATATTAAATGTTGTGACGTTTGAGATAAATAAAGGCACCGTAATACTGATTAATTTAAATATTTAGTTCTTTTACGTCACAGCTATTATAATTACAGTATATACATTGAAGCTATTAAACTTATTTATTAAATTATTAGAGTCCAAGTTCTGTTTGTGAAGGAGGAGTTTTTTGGGGTCCGCTCTCAACGAAGTTTTCAGACTATCACCCGTTCTCTCTGTGCCCTCGCTAGGGTCTCGGGGAAGACCGCGGAAGGCCCCCTTTATCCTTGGGTTGCATCCGATTCGTAGTGGAATAGGAGAGGTGGTCTTTTAGGAGTCAAAGGTTGCCGGGGTGATCCATGACAAGATCGCGCAATAATTTAAGGTTACATGTGTCATTTCACGTGTGGTGATCATTTTCACAGAGAAATCGATTAACAGTTGTGTGGCGGAACGTCACAATGAGCATAAGCCTCTCTACACGGCGAATCTTGAATAGTAAGAGGTTTTAAAGATGCGATTTGACAACACAGCGGGCACGAGTTCACAACCATGGCCATTCGGCTACCAAGGCTATGAGTGAGTGTGTGTGAGGGAATATTAACGTCGCACTATTCGGCTACTCGAGAGCTTTTGGTGACGGACCTCGTCATTTTGAACCATGGTCAAGTGACGAGGAAGACACCTGAGCTGACAACATCCTCTCCTAAATTCCACACCACACCCATAGGAGGACGTTTCAGCCTCGACATATTTAAGGTGCATCGGCAACCTCTGCACAGTGGAAATAGACTTGAACTCATGACACGCCGTGGTCATGAGTTCGCTACCTTGACCACTAGGCTACACAAAGCTATGAAATAGGTAGAGATAAAATTAGAAATAATAGTTCATCTAAAAACGGACTAATAAATAGTTTTTTTAAAAAAAAATTTATTCAATTACAAACAGATTTATTTTTCAGTTGTTCAATTTATTTTACAAAAAATTTTTATAATTATTGTAGTTAATTACATAATAATCAGGGAGCACACTGACATTTTTAACAGGAGAGGAGGATTATTTTAAAAAAAAAAACACATGGATGAAAGCATTGAAACGTAATATTTTTGTTAAAAATTTAAAATCTGTTGATTTGTAAGCCAATCTTTTGTACGTCACATATGTTAATGGTATGAAGCCTAACAGTATTTCAAAATTTGCCCTATATCTAAAAATATGCATCAAAAGCTTCGTACTAGCTGTTTTCTTACAAGCATTTTAATTACATAACTTCATTTAAAATATTTTTTTTTACAAAATTTTAAATATGGTTTGTGTTTTAAAAGTAAGTCATGAATAAATAATGCATTTTTTGAAATAAAAAAATTAACTACATTTTAACATTACATTCGGGTTTTTTTTAACTTCAGCGGCTGAGTTCGAACACTTCATTTGTTATTCGAAAACAGAATGTTACAAATATACTAATTCTTTCTCTGTTCTAGGTACTAAAGAAAATAAATATTTGTTAACAACGTGACAATAATTTCATGATGACAGTTTTCAAGGCTCTTGTCAAATTCTAATGTTCTAACTGCGTTTTCATTTTTCTGAATTACAATTTATCATTTCTGTCTGACAGATTTTTATCTGAAAATTTCGCTCAATCCAAAATTATTTCTTTATTTTGTTGGGAAGATTTCTAAAATTATTTTTATAAGATATTTTTTTCCAGAATTTTTAATATTATTCGAATTAAAAAAAAAGTATTATTCTTTTCTTGCGTTTTTCGATCGGATTAAAGGAGGATTCTGCACAGTAATGAAATACTAATCCTCTATCCTTGAAAATTTCAAATAATTATTTTCAATTTCGCTGTTACTTATATCCTTGAAGTATAAACAAAATCTTTAAAAAAAGCTTTTAAAGCCCCAGATTATGCTGTGAAAGTATTTATTTCCCTATTCATTGCTTTAAATAAAACAAATTTATTTACCACAGGAAACGCGCGCGCGCGCGAAGAATGTAAATAGAGATAATTTTTTCAATGATTGGAACTATTGTTAGCATGCAAATATTATTAAACACAATATTTTGCACAATAAATCATTTATATATAATATCCTTCTAAAATAAATTATAAACTCAAAATATATTTTTTAGGAATATATTAATTCTGATTTTATCGAAAACTAAAGTTACTTACTTTAATGATACTTAAATATGTCTAAAAATGCATCGATAAAAAAAAAAAAAAAAAAACAGATGTCTCAGATTTTACTTAAAAATTAGCAGAATAATATTTATTACGAAACTTACATATTGATTAGGTGACTCTATATCGCTTAAATCGATGATAATAATTAGAAAGAGAAAAATAAGCAATTCATGACTATTTAAAGATGAATCCTTAAAATGGATAAAAACTACAGATAGCTAAACATTGAAGACTAAATTTTCTACTTAATTTAAAAGAATCTGCTTAAGACCATTCACCACACACACACACACACACACATACACTGCATTTACAACCCCCACCCCATGGGGAAAAACAATACCTATCTTTGTCAAGAATCCGCCATGTTTTTATCTTCACAATGATTTTATCAAAACATGCAATGTCTGTACACATTATCAGTCACAATAGCATCAATTTTTGGCTACTGATGAATTCCTTCATCGATTGATGAAGGAATCGTATCATCCCTTAAATCCCTCTGAAATAAAGCGCGTGAATGAACCCTTGTGTTCTTGGAACCAGTTTTACACACCATCAGCTCGGTGAACTCTAAAACTATCGTCTTTCCGTTCGAAAAATGCTTTCGACTTCCGGGAGAAGTAATCTGTTGAAGGAGATAAGATGGTTACTCAATAATCTTACATACCTAGATACTTTATTTTAGCTGAATATTTTTATTGAGACATATCTATAGGCCGACAAAAATACCCCCAGATCCTAACATTTCCACAGGGGTTACAGTACATAAGGAGTACAATGTCCCATGAGTTTTTCTTCTAACCTAGTCCATGGTAGCCAACTAGTCATGGTCGCGAACTCTGTGTATGAGTTGTCGAGTCCCAAATTCAAGGCTGTGACGTTTGAGATAAATAAAGGTAGCGTGATATTGATAAATTTAAATATTAGTATATGTTACAGCTATTATATATTTACATATTATACATTGAAGTGATTAAACTTATTAATTAGATTATTAGAGTCCAAGTTCTGTTGTTTGTGAGGGAGGAGTTTTGTGTCTGTCCTCAGCAAAATTTTCAGACCATCTCCCGTTTTCTCACTGTCCTCCCTAGGGTCTAGAGACCAGCGTCTTTTCTCTCGAGTTACATCCGGTTCGTGGGTGGAGTAGGGGTCCTTCGTGGTTTCAAAGGTCGCCGGGGTGATATCCAAGACAAGACCGCGCAATACTTTAAGGGTGCAGATGTCGTTGCACGTGTGGTGATCATGTCCACAAAAGAAGCCGATTCGCAGCTGTGTGGCGGGAACGTTACAAGGCCGTGTGCCACTGAAGACCCACCTTGTAAAGAAGGTGATGCACGCTAAATTTTTTGAGGCTCCAAGTACTCCCACTGGTATGGTGTGGAAGTTTGGAGAAGGGTGTCAGCTCAGTCTTCGTCTTTTGACGTTGGCTCCAAGTCCTACCATTGGTTTGATGCAGAAATTTGGAGAGGGATGTCCGATCAGATGTAGTCCTCATCATTTGACGTAAGGTCAAAATTGCGAGGCCCGTCGCCAATAGCCTTAGTGCTGCTTCAGAGTCAGACGTAAATTAAAATGTGTTATCTTCCATTATTGTGTGACATAAAGCGAATATAGATTCATCTGGCGTCATAATGTATTACCGTTGCTCTATGATGCAACCACTTTATGTTCCTTAGAAAATTACAGTCTCTTTTTTCGGTTAGTGGCTGTAAGTAGAGACTTTCTTGTTACAAATTTGCAAATTTTAATCCTATTTCTTTGAGTTCAATTGAAATTTGCTTTTCTTATTGAAGATGAAAGTTATAACGTCAGTATTGCACTGTAAGAATTTATTAATCATTCCAATTCTCTGTTATGATTATTAAATATCTTTTTAGAACCGCACATTTGTCTTGATGAAGTAAGTTCATACATATCTTTCCAAGATTTAACAATTCACTGGACAGTATGAAAATCAATTGGTTCTTCAGCAACCTCCTTGCAGTATTTATGCCCATGATGCAAGCCAATAATTTGCCTAATTATTTCACTCTGTCATATCCCTTACCCAAAAGATCATAGCTCTTTCAGCAATTATTTCTTTGAAATGATAAGCTAAAAGCAGGGGCGTAGCTACCGCCGTATCAGCCGTATCAATGATACTGGGCCCCAGACTACAAGGGCCCCAACGCATCTAACTTCGGTCCCACTAACAAAGCTCTCATATGTGAAATGGGGCCCCGAAGGAATTTTGATACAGGGCCCACTCAGAACTAGTTACACCAATGACTAAAAGCTATTTTTTATTATTTAAAGAGGATAATAAATGGTGACTAATGCAATTTATTCATTGGGCAACCGTTATCAGCCATTTTTAAATTAGCCTGTTTGATTTCACTTTGGCCAAGATGAGAGCTCATTAAAATAGCATTGTAAAGCAACATCTGGTCTATTGACGACGGACTTTGTAATTTTGAACCTCAGTTATGTGACGAGGACGATACCTGAGCTGCCCTTCCCTCTCCGAACTTCCATACCACGTCAATGGGAGAACTTTGAGCCTCGACAGATTTAATGTACAACATCCCCTTTACACGGCAGGTCTTCAATGGTAGTAAAGCTCGGACTCATAACAAGCTAGCCACAAGTCCATGACCTTGACCACTAAGCTTCCTTGGCTATCTTAGTTTGGCTAGGTAATGTATTAGAAGACCACGCGATTTATAACATTTCAGAAAGGTATTAATAGTGAAAAATATAATGGCTTGTAAAACGTAACAGTATAACAGAATAAAAATATATAACGGTCCCCAAATATAAAAACACAAATAAATATATCTTGGAAACATAAGAGAGAATACTTTTTCTGTTACATTGTTTAGAAACGGTATTAATTATATATACTGAAAATGCATTGAATATTTTTTGATAAAACTAAATAATCTATGACTTCAATAAAAGTAGCTTAAGTAATATGTCATTCGACGTTGTTAATTTCAAATTTATGTAAACACAAGCAAATTACTTGTTATTACCACAACTTTATAAGTATATACTTTAGTTAAATATATACTACCGTGGGGAGAGAATTACTGAATGAATTTAAAAAATTGTGAAATCGAGGAATTCTTTCGAAAACAAACTTTTTTCTCTAGGAAAAATGAATGGAGAAAAAGAATCACACAAAAGATGACTCAAAATTTAGAAATCTGAAAACTATTATTATGAATATCACTCAAGTGTTTTTTAAATATTACGTAAACAGAGGTGTGTTATATTTTTCTAAGTTGAAAAAATGTCAACACTTGATTAGGGTCAAGGATACATTTTTCTGAGGACACCAAAAAAAGTTTTTATTTATGTACTTTCTTTTACAATTTTCTCCCGACTTAGTCATTCGAGAAAAGCTTCTATTGCTAGTTAAAAATAAATTTTACTTTCAGGTGCATCTCTACATGTTTTCGATATTTTTATAGATACATTTTATATAAAAAAAAAGTATTTGTAATGAAATACAATATGCGGACATGCTAAAGGATTGATTGTTTTCAATAAAAAACTTTTAAATAATTGAACTTAATACGAATTATTTAATTCTTGGAATGAAGTTTGTAGAATCTTAATAAAAATCCAATTTCTGAGTCAATTCTATTAACATGAATTGGTCAACAAAAAAAGCAAAGAGAATACTTGTGATGCTTTCCTATATTCCGATAAATTTCAGTAATGTGTCGCCGTTCGACGTAGCTGGAAGCATTTTCTTATAGTACAAATTAGGAATAAGCACATAATTCAAGCTCAAGATTAAGTTACTTTCAGACATTTTTTCAGCAAGATCTCGAAAACATGCCTTTTTGATGAGAATCGAAGAGAATTGTATGGCATTAATACTCACCAGTAAAATATTGATGTAGAAAACTAAATAAAAAAATGTGAATCGATTCTGTCGTCGTCAAATTCAAGTCGTACTGTAATGTAACACTAGAGCTAATATGGGGCTGGATCTCGGAATTTTTGAAAAATCGTCAAATGACGAGGACGACATCTAAGCTGCCACACACCTCTCTCCAAACTAAGCTACTACATCACGCCAATGGTACTTAAAACCCCGACAGACTCTTATTGTGCATCAATCCCTCTACACGAAGGATCTTTAGAGGCATTAAGGTTCGAACTCGTGACACGTCGGCCATGAGTTCGCTGCCATAGCCACTAGGCTACCGCGGACACTTTAACAGAAGATAAACTCTCATTTTCCGAAACTGTTTTAGTAAATTTTCGAAAACGTCTTTCTCTGATTAGAATCTGAGGATTTTATGGCATTTTATCGCGCGCGTGAGTAAAGAACTTAATTGGATAGGTAAACAAAAATTGTGGAGGAGGACTCGTATTAAGGATGATTAAGAATCAAGTTAAATGGTCTCAAATATTTGTTTGCTAGAGACACACTGTCAGATTCACTATGTACCTCGTAATTTTGAACCACAGCCAGTTTTATGAGGACACATCCTTTTCCAACTCCCCCCCCCCGCTAGTGGGAGGATTTTCAGCTTCAACAAATTTAAAGAGCGCGGTTTCCTCTACTCTGTGGATCTTTAGTGGAATCAGAATTCGAATCTGTGACTCGATGAAAACAGCGACCGTCATGAGTTTGAGTCAGTAGCGCACACAGAAATTTTTCAAGGTGGGGGGCGGGGGGATCCAGGGTCGAAAGTTCACCATTATTGTATCATGCTCCTTTGGATTTTGTCGATTTTCGGGAACAAAACACAGTAAGAAACTAATTATTGAATAAATAATTAGCATTAATTAATAAAATTAATCATTAATAACAAATACTTAATTAAATTTTACGTACTATATACTTAGAATTCTATTCAATCAAATCAAGGGCTTTGGAGGGGTCCGAACCCCCAGGACCCCCCCTTGTGTACGCCACTGGTTTGAGGCCATAGTCATTCGGTTACAACAACCACTAGAGATAATACATGTGCGTAAAAATATCTTTAAGAAAACTAAAATAAATCCAAAATTATATGAAGAGACAAAAAAATAAATTGGATTGTTTCTTCTTTTTAAATAAATGCTAGTTAAGAGTAGTAGAAAGAGTTTTGACGAAATTTATAACTTAGGATTAATATCAAGTGAGTGACACACGAGCTAGTTTTTGACTAAACTTCGCTTGAGAATAAATAACAATCGCACTCGAGCGTGTGCGCGTACATGCGTTGTATTTAAATACAATAATGAAAAGGCAAATTCAATTTGGCTCCCAACATGTTCAGATTTTCTTGAAATGAATTATCAGATTATATATTTGAATACAGTCGGCTGGGTGGCGTGGTTGGTTTGTCGCTGACCTTCTGTACCCAAGGTTACGAGTTCGACACCGGCCCGAGTCGATGGATTTTTCATGATGTAGAAAACCGCCAGCGGCCATGTCGTATGATTATACGCGGCATGAAAAAAATTCCTAGGGGTTTGCTCTATGCAAAATTAAATCCTAGTACAGGTTCGCATCGTCAGAGCTCAAGTGCCTCCTTCTAGGGAGGAAACTGGGCGTCAATATTACCTGCGGCGATTGCTATCCGCCATTATGGCACCGCACTAAAAAGAGATACCAGCTTTCGGTGAATGTATTAGGTAGATTGTGATGAACACTGTTCATAATCTGCCATTAGAAATAAATATATACATATGTATTTAAATACATATCTGAACTTTTTGTTATTTGTGGCTTCCAAATAATTTTATAATCATTCAAGCTTACTTAGGCCGTTAAAAAGGACTTAACACACTTCGGAAAGAAGTAAGCAAAAATAAAGAGATTACGGTCCGTTACTTTTATCATCTGTTTCAAAAATACTATTTCCTGACATTTTACTACTGAGCAATGCAAATAAAAAAACCTTGTGCTTGGATAGTAAGAATAGATATGAAATTCCAGGCAATTATATGCCAAAAGGAAAAACGGAATAAAATGTCAGTCATCTTGATATCAAAAGCATTTTGAGCTGTCGCAATTCTAACCGATTTCCCTTGAGATTCGTAACGTTAATTTATGTCACCTTCAAGAGTGGACAATATATCTTTTAAACGTAAATTGCGTGAGATAGTTCGGAATGTTTGCTGTATTTACATTAGCCAATGTTGTAACACTAAGAAATGGATGGACACTTAAAAATTATTTACGAAGGAATTTTTTTTAGATTTCTTTCTTCAAGATGAAAGATTTTCTGTTAACCTTGATTATATAAAGATAATAGTCCTTCCTTCTGTGCGAAATGAGCAATAAAACGCTATTTTGAGTGTGAATCTTCTATTAAATCTTTTGTTGAAGAACTTATCTTCATAAAAATCGCCGCTGAAATTGAAACAAAAAAAATCCATTTAATCATCCTCAAAGAGCCGCCAATTGAAAAGATACCAAAAAAAACAAATAAATTTTTATCTTAATCTATAATTTGAAGCACATTCCAAGTATATTTTCGCAAATGTAACATACCCTGACCTAAAAAAAATCAAGAATACAGCCCATTTTTAAAATTAAGGGTAAAAATGTGGTTCGTACGAATGCTCTCATAAATAAAAATTCAAGAAAATATCTTATGAAACAATTATTTTCACCGTTATTTTCTATGTAGAAGTGGACACATATAATAGTCATCAGAAATTGAAAATATCCTATTTTTGCAATTTGTGTAGAATTTTCTTATGCATCTTGATCATTATTTTTTCCAAGATATTGTTACATGTGTCTAAGATATATTGTTTACTCTCTTGATCAGTGTTTTCCAATTTGTGTTTTACGAGAAAGTGTCAAATGTGTTGCAAGGATTTTGACAATTATTTCAAATTGAATGGATTTTGTAACTTTAAAATAATATATGTAATTATATCTTAACAGTTACTAAAGAAAATCGGGATTTAGTTTTCCTGCGTTTTTTTATTTGACATTTATTCTCAAATTTTTACTGACACTTTGATTAAAATTGCCTAAAAACTTCACTTAAAAATAATATTTTTATCTTCCCTTTCGGTGTTGACCATTATAAATGATTCATCAACTATTTAGTAATTTGCAAGACAATAAATTTGACCACAAAAGAAGCTGATTATTGATTTCAGAATCGACAAGTTTAACATTCTTCAGGATAGGTTTGGTCAAAAACTTTAACCCTTCAATCAGCTTGAAAGCTATTAAAATTTTTCTGCCTTCTGCATCATCATGGTTCCGTGATTTTGAATTTTTAGCATTAGCAGAAATGAGGTCCAAAAATTGAAAAAGACTAAAAAATTGACGATTAAGTAAGATCTTCTCTGATGATTTTGGATCCTCGTTTAGATTTAATTTGTTGAAGAAAACGGAATTGACACTCTCACTGAATAAATTTTGCCTAAATAAATACTTATAACTTAAGTTACCTGTATGTTTAACCCTACAATCTTAGTTCCTCAGGCTACGAGTTCGCTTCTATACAAATGAGTAATCTTATTTTTGAAAAAACCGTTTCTTTAAATATTATTATATTGAAAACTTCCTCCCAAGTGAATGAGTGAGTGAATGAATATTAACGTCGCACTGTTCAGCCACACGAGGACTTTTGGCGACGGACCAAATGATTTTGAACCATGGTCAAGTGACGTGGACGACACCTGAGCTGGCACCCCTTCTCCTAACTACCACACCACACCAATGGGATGATGTTTGGGCTCTCGACAGATTTATCGTGCATCGCTCCCCTACACACACAGCTTGTCTTTCATGATACTGGACTCGAACTCTTGACAAGGCCAGCCACGATCCGATACCTTAATCACTCGGCTACCGCGGCCACAACTTTCTCCCGAAGATGAAGACATGAAGACGTGACTTATGTAAATCAAGGCTTATATTTAAGCATTAACTTTTAGGTTCGATAGATAAAGGTTTTGAGCTTGATCATATATAAGTTAGTGATTAACGTAAAGTAATAAAAAGCTCGTCGAGTGTGATTGCGTAGATTATTTGTTTAATTTTTAAAATTAAATATTGACGATTTGGTCAATAATATAATTGAATTTTAATAGTGTCAACATGAAGTAGATTAACTTAGAGCAAAATTTCGATTATTTGGAACGTGTATTGCCTAGATGTTCCAAGAGTAAGTGATTCAATTGATAATGAAATAATAATTATCTCGTCTACCTCGCTTTTGCTCCAATACTTACTTAAACGTGCATTTCCTAACTTGGGTTGTTGAAATTTGTGAGGTTGTTGAGACTTGTTAATATATTGTATTTGTTTTGACTATGGCTAATCTTCCTTCTAACTCTCGTACATTGATGGATGGGAGAACCCATCCATCACAAGCTTTATGGTAATTTAGAATGTGGTTATATATATGCAATAAATTTCTATTGTACCCTCCTAATGGGATATAGCCATAACCTTATCTCTTTAAAACTAAAAGTGCAGAGTTTTTGAAATAAGAATTATGTAACCCAGCATTTCTCAAACTGTGGGGTGTGCCTCTCTTGGGGGGCGTGATAACAGTACGAGGGCGGGGGGCGAACATATTGAAGAGTCGAAAATTAAAGATTATTTAAGAAAATTACTAATTTACTGAAATAAACAAGCAAAATACATTCTAACATAATAAAAAATAAGACACATTTACACTGATATAATGACATAAATGTATCAGTACTGCACAATGTATTTTTTAATTTATTTCGCAATACTAAGTGAAGAACAAGTTTAATAATTAACAGTGACTCCAGGATCTTGTCATATACAAAATTATATACAACAATTAACATTTATTTTGATAATTTGTACGGTTTATGATTAATCCCTTGGCTGCCGATTGAAAGTTACGCTATTCGCTCCCCAATGCCACCGTTTTACAAGTAGGCGTGCGTATATGATGTATTGGGGGAGGGAAGAAAAAGAATAAATAAGCAAAACCTCTGAAATTAGTAAATCCTGCGCAATACTTCCAAATTCCTTTTATTGCATTACAAACCCTTCGAAATAATTTTATGGATAGCAGTGCGAATAAAAGATGATACTTCGGAAAGATGTATAAATACGTCCAGAGCAATTAACTCTCTGGCTGAGCGAGACGTTTATATGTGTAGGGGGCACTTAAGAGGTTAAAGTCGTATTGTATTATTGAATTCTATACATCTTCATTGTACGGAGGAGGGCGCAATGAAAATTATGTTTGAATATTGGGTCGCACACATTGGAAGTTTGAGAAGCACTGATGTAACCTATTATCATCCGAGTATCAGGACCAATCACCAGAACCTTTTCCCGAAATCATGATTTTAGGAGCTTCCAGTTGTCATCGATATACACGGAGATTTCTGGATAGAAAAGGTTGCTTTTTGTGATTGCCATGCAAACCGCGTGTGCTGATGTCTTGCTTTGTGCTCTATTTGTATTATGTTTGTTATTTTTTTTTCTACCAAACACAATAAAAAAAAGATTTAAAAATACCAAGACTGTGCCTCATCAGACCCTTCAACAACTTCACGAAATCATCTTATTCCGTTTAAGAAGGCCATAATATATGTATATATATATATACACCGTTAAATCCGGCATATAACGCGCACACCTATAGTTTCAAGCTGGATTTTTTTAATTTTAAGGTATATTCGCCATATAACGCGCAGGCACAATTTCACGAGGAAACCTGAAATGTTCGTGTTCCTCATTATAAAAATGATAATATTGATGATACTGCTGATATTATCGGTATGTGTGAGGTGTTATTCAAATAATTTCTTAGATCAAGTTTGTATTTTCCTCTTCGTTTATTGTAACATTCGATAAACTTCATTAAAACAAAACTTAATACTCTTTAAAAAATTAAATTACCAAGTTAAAATATTAGACTGAAAATATATATTCGAGTAAACAATTGCACTCCTAGATATACCAAAGCCAAAATCAAGATTACAAAATATCTGTGATGAACAACAGCAACAGTTGTAACGCTGAAGTCAAGTTCAAGATTGTAACCAAGGCAGAATCCATTACATATGGTTTTCGTCCAGATAGACCATGTGGGGTCTGAGCGTGGTGACAGCTACACTCCACCCACTCAGAACCTTCTGGATCATATCATTCTCAACACTTTTGTTTTGCAATTATTTATTGGAGGAATAATCGCAGGTTTTTTTAAAAAATAGTATACTTCTAGAACTAGAACTCTTGAAATTCATAAAGCATGTAATTTCTTTAAAATAAACAACATTTCGATATATGTAGATGTCTAATTTTTTTTACGTTCTCATCCCTTTTTTTTATATTTAAAGCTATCATTTTTATACCCGGCGTATAACGCGCATACATGAATTTCAATCTTATTTTTTGTGTTAAAAGTGCGCATTATACGCCGGATTTTAAGGTATATAGTATCGTGGCTAGTGGGAGATTTCTTAATTATTTATTCCGTGTTGAGGTGATCTATTTCAAATTGTGTGTTGAATGGAGGAGGCATCCTTTTGTTGCAGGTAATCAGTGGCGTAACAGCGAATATTCTAGCTGTGCAAAAAAAAATCTACATGAGAAATTTTGTGTATTTCAGTTAGCACGTATTTATTTAATTTACCCACAAACTCATCACAAGTTCACCGGAATTGTTAGGCAACCAGAATTTAAATTTGGCATGCATGTTTCTTTTGTTGAGTAGAGATCCGCAGATAAATCGACACTCAAGGGAGTGTAAAAGATAATCCTATTGCCGTTTTAGAAATTCGAGTCTTGTGTTTCCTCAAACAAGAAAAGAATGAGTATAAGGATGTTTTCAATACAGTTGAAAGCATGTTAGGATTTAAATATCAATAATTTAAAAACAATGTATAATCATAAGACATTAAGAAATACGCAGTAATACAGCAGTGGCGTAACGTACAACTCCGCATCATGGGGGCGAGGGGACAGGGTGCTAGCGGGCCCAAGGCCTGACTGCCACCAAATACTTACTCTTTGTAAGATCCGGCTTGGGGCCCAAACCCTGACTTCGCAGGGGTGGGGGCTAATATTCTCCGTTACTCCAAAGCAGATGTGTGGCAGTGGCGTGACGTACACCCCCGCAACCCTCACATCGCGGGGAGGTAGGACTCCAGGGGGCACAGAGCTTATGTTATGTTATGGTTTTGGAATCCTTTGTAAGATCCGGCTTGGGAACCAAAATCTGTCTGCAGGAGAGCCCTAACGTTCTCCGTTACGCCACTGATGTGTTGGTAATGATTAGTACATAAATGGTTATGATTCCCAATGGATACACATCGCATCACGACTAAGGAATATATTGGAAAAAGTTCAAGACTGTATTCATTAGAAATACGTCACTTTTCTTAAAGATCTCTGGCGCAACTTGATGGATCGAGATTTCCAGTCGTTGAATATAATTGGACTTACTTTAAAAATTTATTTTTTTTTAGTTGCGTGAGACCTGAGGTGAGTAATAATGAAGGTCTTTTTTAAAACAATTAGCGCAATCAATTATGAAATTTGTCAGTTTATTGTAAAAAAGCTGAAATACCTCAATGTTAATTAAAATGATATAAATTGATTAGTCAGGAAAAAGTACGTAAAATTCAGTAAGTTCCTTCCACATTTGCTATCAGTTCGGTACTTTTTTCACGTGGGTGTTCAAAGTAGTTCGATTTCTAGAAAACATTTGTGACGGGCTCATCGCGTTTTCAACTAAAAACTCCTCTTGGGTTTTTTGGGGCCGAAATGGCAAATTCTTTCCAACCAAATCCAGAAGCCAAGCGTGATTATGCAAATTAAGAACCTTTTAAATAGCAGAAGCTTAGCGTAAGCAGGGTGGCTACGGGAAGTGATTATACGAGGTCCATGTGTTCAAGTGATTAAGCTAAAGTAAGAGAAGTTATCCGACACTCAAGAGTTAATCTATTCGTGCCAGAGCGTTCAAGTCAAGGTGGATACCATTCCACACCAGATAAACCGCCATGTCATTTAGGATTCGAGTGAGTTACAGCTTACCCAGGATATAGAGGTAGGATTGTTCAAATTACTACTAGGAACTGTGTATTTACTGAGATTAGGAGTAGGCAGTAAAGTTAGATATAGTGATCAGGGTCACTCTTGTTTGGTAGTACGTATTGTGTGTCTCTTCACCTCAGAATCGCTAAGTTAGAATATTAATATCCTTATTGTATATTGTTTAAGTTAAAATCTTAATAAAGAGATATTAAGATTATGGCAACGCCTGGTTCTTCATTCACTCCCACACCTCTAGGTCACGAGGAAAACGTAGAAGTAGGGCAACCCTCACGGGCTAATGCCTTAAACATTGAAACATTATGTGATTTATAAATACAGAAGGCCGTTCTCACTTTATGGAAACGATTTTATAATATGTTTTCTGGTTTGCATTTTGAGATAAAACTTTGAATAACTTTAGAATAACCTTCTGCTAACGTTTTCTTTTAATTGTAATGTAAAATAAAAGATTTATTTTAAAAAGGGCTCAAAGGTTACGTAACTGTGCTTTCCGAGGAGAAATATTCATATCAACAAATCATAAAGCGGTGTAAAAATCTCAATCATAGCATTTAAAAAAAAAGTTATTTTATTTATTACATTTGAAAGGGAAAGGACGCCTAGATGAACGTAAAAATAAAGACATGGCCAAGAAACCTCAACCTGAGGTTGTTCGAACGCAGGAAACTATCAAAAAAAAAAAAAAAAAAAAAAAGTCTAATCCTAAAAAAAAATCCGCCAACTCAAAGATTCATTGCATTGAAACTAGAAATGTCTTCCGACACTGCAAGTAAAATCATTCATAAAGATTTAAAGTTAAAAAAAATGTTTTAATCTAAAGTTCATCTGCTTTTGCCAAAACATATTGCTGAAAAAAAAAAACAAATTGTTGGAAATTATATGAAAATGGAAATTTGTGGTAACGCTCGATGAAGCATGGGTATATTTAAGAGACTGTTATAAAAGAAGATCCATTTTCTATTGCTCAACTGACGGGAATGATTGTACAAAACGGCTTCACGGTGTACAGAAAATTTCTCAAATGAGTGAGTGAGTGAATATTAACGTCGCACTGTTCAGCTACACGAGGGCTTCTGGCGACGGACCACGTAAATTTGAACCATGGCACCGCAGCATTGACGACACCTGAGCTATACATAAGCAAAATACTTAACTTTGGGAAATTAAATAAGTTAGAGCTAATTAATGAATTAAAGATATTCCACTGTAAAAAATTAATTATATACACTTAAAATAAATAGTCAAATCATTTTCTAAGGTCTTCATTACCATACAAAAAAAGTAAGACATTAACTATTTTTTCTGAGCAAATAGGACAATCTTCGCAATCCGCTGAAAACGCCGTAAGCTGAAAATGCAATTTCTGCTTTAAAACTATTCGCCATCCCCGCTAAAATGCTCATCATAGAACCCGTGCTGTCATGTATCTTGGAAGAGTGGATTAAAAAAGAATATTTCTGCTAGGTATCGTCAGAGCATTCGTAAAAATGGTTATGCTATGTAATTTTAAAGTGAGTGGTACTTATAAGTACCGTCGGTAGATAAAGGGTTAAAAGAAGTTTGAACAGAGTGTTTATTAATTTCCAGCAATTAATACCAGAGTTTTTAAGATAATTTCAATTCCTTTTAGATTTTTAGCCTAAAATCTGTTCCATAGATGGGTCAAAAAATTGGAAATGATCTTTCTTATTATGACCACAGGTAACTCATATCAAAAATACCAACAACAATTTTAATGCCAGAATCTAATAATGGAAGTAAGATATACATGTTGGGAAAATAATTGTACACTGCTTGGCCATTTAATGGTTGCACAAGCCAACTCAGATTTAAGAAAATCAGTTTAACAAATAAGCAGAGAAATGTAATAAATGAAATAATAAAAGTATAAACTATATTGTACACTGAAAAATAATTATTATTAATTTGTAAAATGAATTTCATAATTTTATATTTAGGTATTTGTAATTTACTATTTTGTATTTTTACTGTATTTACTTTTTTAATATTTTTTTATAGTTGTGTGACGGAACTATTCGCGTACCTTCTAATCCTCTTGGGAAACCTTTGGGCTATCAGTTCGCGTTTATTCACAACCAACCCTTTTGAAGAAGAAACCGTAGTATTCAAATTAAGTCTACTATGTATAGTCCTGGTTTTCTCGCTAGCATTGAGGAGAAAGAGAGAGATCGTGATGAAATAGACTAGACTAGACTAGACTAGACTAGACTAGACTAGACTAGACTAGACTAGAATAGATTCCTATTGATCAGGTTTTTATAACATTTGATAGAGGAGAGAATTAAAGTGATGATTGTTTTGACTACAGTTGAATTAGTGTTAAATTAAGTGGGATAGTAGATTTGATCCTGTAAAAAGGGGATCGATATTGATAGTCTACTTGCAATTCGTGTATCTTGCTATTAATCCACATTTTTTTCATATTGAGAACATCTCTTCTAGTTGAAATTGATTGAATCCTTGTTGCTATTTTGTGAGATCAATGAATAGATTGTTTCTGATTATGGCTATTGTTTCTTCCCTTCCTCCCACATCTCAAGGTGGGTAGGAGAGAGGGACGAATCTCTCACAGTTGCAAATTTTACTTATTAATTTTTTAAATTATAATTGTTAACATTTAAAATAATACTTGTAAGTCTGGAAACGATTTCTTTGTCAGATTGGCAACAATTCGAATATTGGCATTAGCTAACTTGTAACGTTTTTATTGAAACCGTAGTTGAGCCTAACGAATAAAAATTGTTCTATAAATTTTTATGCCATTTTACTATTCTTAAACAAAAACGGAAAAAACAAAATTACATGCTTAGTATTTAAAAATTAAATCATAAAGAAAAAGAATTTTCAAGTCGTTTGTACGTATGGGGGGCTTCCACAATACCACAGGAAAAACTGATAAATGAATAGAATGAATCCATAACTTAATCAAATAAACTAAAATGGTGAAGTTGGAGATATAAAATTTTTATTGTTGAAAAACAAATTTTATTTTATCTTTTATAAACATTTTTAATTAAAAAATTGTGATTGAAAGAAAGAATTTAAATTAAATGCACGCACTTTTTGTTTTTATTTGTTTGCTTAAAACTATGCAATCTGATGGATTGAGGTGCAGCTGCCTGCATTACATTCTCTTAGTTGGCAACAAATAAACATTGACACGGCCCTGTAGCCGAAGGTACAAAACGTCAACAACAGCCATTCATTTCATCCATTAACCACCCTTCTTCCTCCTAATACATTGGAATTCTTCGGGTGCAATGAGACAGTTTGTATGCACTTCTTTAACCGACCGTTGCACTTCATCTTCGCAGGGTGGTGGGCAGGTGATCCTCTCTCATAATAGATGGCAATCGTCTGTCAAACTGGGCTCCGCGCCTTACACAGAAATCGAAATGAAGTGAAGTCACGACTGATGCAAGACCGGAATATAGGGCGACGCCAATTTCGATGGCGTTCTTCTTCATTACTATGCAGATTGGATGGGGGTGGTGCACGTGATTGACTGCACTTACCTGTCGATGATTATAGCGACACGTGGCTGGGGTCTTAGAAAATTGTAACGTAATTTTATGGAAAGATTGGAGGTTAAGTGCTCCGACTCCACTTGACCTGAGTAATGGCTCTAATTTGATTTAACTTCGTAGTGTCGAGAGCTTTTCATCACAAGCCTCGGAATTCTGAAATGATCTTTTTTTCTAAAGTTATGAGGTGCGGAGTGGGTCTTTGCATGTGAAGCGATTATTTCAACACAAGCGGGTGAAACCAATTTCGAGGGTTAGTTATTAGTTACACGATAGGAACTAACATCTTTCCGGTTAATGTTTGAAACTAAGTTAAATAGAATTATCCTGTGGAACTAGGAGAAAATTGACAAGAAGTAAGATTGGAATTCATTTAAATTTAATCCCTTTATTTAGATGAAACTCAATCAATTTCTAGGGGGAAGGGTGATATCAGACACACTTCTACTAATACTTTACTTTTTCAAAAGCATGTTCGTTATGTAGATAGAAAATAGCCGCGAAAGAAGATTCTTTTCACAAATTATTCATACTGATATCATTTTAGATTGGATTTTTGAATTAGACAGAAATTGCTCTGCAGTTTGTAAAAAAATTCAATCAACCCTTGATTTTTTTCTGTCTTCTTTAAAATGATCTCTGCTCTTTATTTACTTTTCAAACCTGCATTATAGATAGAATATATATATATATAAATGTTAAATTCTTAAGAACTCACTGTTTTAAAGTTAAATAAGTATAATTTCAATAATAGTAATATTCTATAACATTCGTTAAGAAATGCACGTTTATATAACAATGTGAAGAATGCACATGAAAGCATTTTGTTCAATTATTTCGTTTAATGAAATATTTCCGCCACTCTTTATTTTTATAAACACTTTAGATAAACTTTAGAAGAAATTTGTATTTAAACAGGAGGGCCTATATATAACCTCTGAATTAATTTTCTGATAATATATATATTCCCGTTTAAATTTTTCATAAATATTTATGTATACTCTTTTTGTTTTTACTACATTACACTTACTCTATTTTTTTAACTTTTTTCATTTCAGTGCTTGAAGAAAAAAACTTTTTTTTAACTAATAAAAATAACCAATAATTTTTAGATACTTAACACATTTTTAAAAATTACTCATAAAAACACTGCACAGCCAAGTTGTAAAACTATTCAAATACGCGGAAACCTAAATTTAAATTCGTATTCTTTTTCTCAATGTTTATATATAAAATTAACTTTACTAATTACTCTTATGTTCAATTTTAAAACAAAAATGTTCCTTATGTAGATTTATATTCTCAGTTCTCACTTAATTAGTCTTTTTCTCTTTCGACTCTATATTTGTTTTAAACATAATATACTTAATACGAATAAATTGGTACAATCATTATATAAATTATATATTCATAATAAATTATAAATTGTATAAAAAAGAAATATATGTAAAAATTATTCAAAATATTTCAATATTTCAATCATTGTGCTAAGTAAAGCAAAAAACGAATTATTTTTGTTAACCAAAATTAGAAACATTATTTTATTCACGCACGTTCTTCTTGTGACTGTCTTCGCACTTCACACTTCAAGATGAATACGTGACAGGAGTCAGCT
>BMAV01016329.1:0-88279 GCA_019973955.1 Trichonephila inaurata madagascariensis
TGCTGTTTTTAAAAAAATGGTAATTAAATTCATGATAGAATATTTAGTGGTATTTCATTCATAATTCAATAACAAATGTATAATTAGTTCTCTGTAACATTTTTTTGTTAAAATATATTGACATTGTTCTATGTGTTAAAATATATTGATGTTGTTTTTATGTTAAAATATCTACACTATTAAAATTCGTAGGTAAACAAACGTATCTATTTAATCTATCCCCCAATTTTTTTCGCGAACCCCCCCACGCGAAAGTACCAAAATTTTGGGAATGATCCAAGAACCGTTTTGACCATTTATATTTTTGATATTCTAATTAGTTAAAAAGTAAATTAAAACCTTAAAATGCATTTAGTCCCCCGTTTTTCACCGCCGGGGGAAAATTCAAAATTTTTTTGCGTTTTAAAAACGCATCAAATTTTTTTTTTCATGAAAATTGTGCACAAAAATAATTACAGATTCGAAAGATCATTTACTTGCCAGATAGCCAAAATTTATTTTACAAAATAATTATATTTTTTTCTTTTTTTAAAATTATAAAAGTAATTTTTTATGAATGATTTCTAAATCGTTCGGTTTTTAACTTTTTTTTAAAAGATGGAAAAAAAAAATATTTTACACAAAAAATTTCCCTCCCTTTTTCCTTTTTAGAACCAGTTTAAAAAAACTTAATGTCAAAAACTGTTGTTTTTTTATGATTTTTCAAAAAATACTCAATTTTATTTAAATTCTTTATACTTATAAATAAAGAAGTTATTATCTCACGAAACTTTTTTCCGTGTGTAAAACAATATTAAAAGTTTTTTTAAAAAAGATTGATAAAATATCAAAAATTATTTTTTAAAAAAAAATGTGTTTTTTTTTTTCCCTTTTATGAAATTTTGGGCTTACTTTTTTTAAGTTTTTGTTTAAAATTCCCCATTGTTTGAATCGATATATGAATTTTAAAAAGCATTAATTTAAAAAAATAAGCCCAAAATTTTTTTTTAAAAAATAACAGTGTGAAATTGAACATCTGTTCCTTTTTTTTTTAAAGGTCTTTTCACTGTGTTCCCCAAAAACATAGCTTATTGTTTAACCGCCCACTTTCCAAAAGGGAGTTTCCCGTTCAAACCTAGATCTCTCGAAATATTTTAGTATTATTTTTGTTTCATTCTTTTGTTTAAAAATTACCATTGTTCACAATTAAGTTTGAAGGCATTAACTTTCATGCCGTTATGTTTGATGATAGGTTACACTGTGGGAAAAAAAGGTGCGCCTATAAATATTGAATTGAATATCAAACTTTTTTATGATTTTTTAAAAAATACTCAAAATTTAAATACTTAATAACTTTTATTTATAACAATCTCCACGAGCTGCTCTTTTTTTCGTTATTGGTTAGAACAATATTATCCGTAATCTGTGTAAAGATTGAAAAAATTACTTATATATAAAAATTACGGGTTTTTTAAAAAAATTTGTGTTTTTCGTTTTTTTCCATTTTTACGAGAAATATTAAAGCATTATTTTCAATTAAAAATTAACGTTGTTTGCTTAAGTTTGAAGGCATTGACTTAAAAATGAAGCCCAAAAACCTTTTCCCGTGTGTAGAACGATATTATCCGTAATCTGTACGGGTGATTAAATATCTTAAAAATTATGGGTTTTAAAAAATTGTGTGTTTTCATTTTTTCCTTTTCTGAAAATATTTAAGCATTATTTTTTTAAGTTTTCTGTTTCCCGAGAACAGCAGCTGGGCCTAAGTGGAGGAAGCTGGGGGAGTCATTTTGAAAAGAGTATTAGAAGTGCTGATTTTTGTGAAGGAAGGGAAATTTATAAAAGCCGAAAGCCGTGCAATGCGGGCCATACGTAACAATTGTTTAGCATTTTGTACTTGACTTTTTATTGTACTGATACATATTGAAACATGAGTGTATACATCATTATCATACTTCAAAGATGCTCTTCTTGAGAATATTTTTGAGCTTGTATTTAGCTTTTGTTGTGTTCTTATGGTCCTCTGTTATTTTACAGAAAAATAAGAATTTGAATGTATAAATAAAAACCTTAGAGTTGTTATAGTGTATGTAGACCAATAAGAAAAATTCTAGCCTTGATAAAATATTCAGGAAAGTTAATTTATTTTTAAAGTAGGATAAATGTAAGGGGCTGATGATTTCATTATAATAGAGTATTCTTTTAAGAAATCTGTTATTTTTTCTGAAGTTTTCCCCTTCTCCTTATCTTCTTACTTGGTGATTAAAACATTTTGCTGTTAAATTTAACCAGACCTTTTTTTTAGTGGAAAGCTAAGTATATGCACCTTGTTAAGAAAGTAATTATATTTCATGAATTGTTTCACATCTTGACTTAGAAAACTAACTTTTTTAAATTAAAATTTTACTTTAAGTAAAATATTTTTGTTTTATGTTATAGACCAATGATGATAACAACGCAAAAAGTAAGCAGCTTAGCTTTCAGTCTCCATGATGGTCTTTGCCAAAGTGAAGAAAAAATGACTCCTGAACAGAGAAAGCGTGCTGTGAGGTGAAAAAATTTTCCTTTCTTTTCCCTTTTAAATTGTACTTACGTTTTTCAAAATTTTTGTTTAGGTTGCTCTCTTTAGAACAAACTCATTTTAAGAATGTTTTTTTCTAATAGGCATTTTTAAATAATTTGTTGGAAAATATTTTGTTGTAATATAATTGCTGTGAAGATGCATTATTAGACTATCATAAATTATAAAATATATGCATTATAAATACTTTACAATTGTTTTTTGTATTCATGAATATTAAGATAAATTTTTATAGTAAAGATGTATTTTTGAAGATAATTATTATTTTATAATGGTAATTTCTAATCTTGAATATTTTAGACACATTCCCACAGTATTGGAGTTTTTTAGTTATATTTTTCACTTCCAAGCTCTAATGTGTGGTCCTCTGGTTTTCTACAATGATTATGTTGACTTTGTTGAAGGAAAAGGCTTTATTAAAAACATTAGTCCAAATGTGAGTTATTATACTATTTGTTATATGAAGACAATATTTATCTCTGAATATTTTTTTATCATTGATTTTAAGAATCAATATCTTTTAAATTCAATGTTTGATTGTAAAACTTTTTCAAAAAGCTATTTGTATATTCACTTTTATACAAAAGGAAGATATTTATATACAATAAGGTGAACTGTGCATGAATATTGTTAGAAAATTGGATATTGTTGGAAAAACGAGTAAATTTATCTGCTTTTCTTTTAAAAATATGAATGTGTAAAATATGTCTAACCTACTAATGTATACTATTTAAGGAAATAATCAAAGGAAAGCTTTATTGTTATATTCTTATTTGTTTTGTTCATATTAAGACTTAATTTAGTAGTGTTATATAATTTCAATAGAAAATTGTATATTGGCATATATTGACATGGAAGATGGGCTGGTAGGGGAGAGGGATAATGCTCAATACAAAACAGACATTTAAAGTACTAAAATATATGTTTATCAAGTATATTAGTATTTTTTATAAAATAGCAATGTTTTTTCAGGAAGGATGAAAATAGGTAAGCAACAATTTCATATGTCATGTGGGTTGTTTTATGTTTTACAAATGGTGTATAAAATACAGAAATTGGTAATTTTAAAAATTAATGTGACAATTTAAGCAAATGTAGATAATGAAAAATCATAACTAATTAAAAAAAAAATGGCAACTCTTTTTACTCTATTCTGTATTATTTACTTTCATTTAAGTGCAATATAACAGGATATGAAAGTGTAACAAAATCCAGATAAGTAAGTTAAGTATATTCTCCATTTGAAGGGGTTGAGCTTTTTTTTCTTATTAAATAAGATTGTGGATTTAATACCTGCATCACACACACACACATTTTAAAGAAGGGGTCATTTTTACCTTGTGTTTGTAGATAGCTCAAAATTATTAATAATTGTAGATAAATAAGAACATTTTTATAATAAATTATCCTATAATAAAAATAAATCTTCCTCGATTAATGTTGTAAACTTTTTGGCTAGTGTAAATGTATGGAGAACACATTTTATGAGTTGAAA
This sequence comes from Trichonephila inaurata madagascariensis, assembly GCA_019973955.1. NCBI lineage: Eukaryota > Metazoa > Arthropoda > Arachnida > Araneae > Nephilidae > Trichonephila > Trichonephila inaurata. The sequence continues at coordinate 4,056 of BMAV01016329.1, forward strand.
TTTAACTCGTATACCTAATTATGTGTATTTTGTAGGTGTTAAATTAATATAATTTGATTTACCTTTTCAATTTAATTTTTTAAAAAATTCAGAATAAAAAATTGAAATTAAAAAAATTTTGTAACAGTTAAGAGCTAATAGTAACAATTGTAGATAAGGTCCTCAAAGTCTTCAAAAGATGCATTAACCCTCTAAGCGGTCTGCACTTAAAGTCTTGCCATTCTGGAATGTAAAATGCCTGCACATTTTTTTTCCCGCGGGGGTTCAAAAAAGGGTTGACCCGTTTTTTTGAAGAATGGGGTCCCCGCTTTTGGGAATCTTGCTTGAAGGAGAAAAAGCATCTCTAGAATGATGGGATTTTAGGGGGGGCCGCTTGGGGGTAATAAATAACTTTTCACTTTCCCTTTTTTCTACTAAAAAATAATCAGTGGTCATTTTGACCTTTAATTCTAAATAAAGTAAAAGATAAAGTGTTTGCTTATATTAGCAATGTTTAATCTCATAATTATTAGTTTTCCTTGTGTAATAAGTAAATATAAAAAATATATGTTAACAGAAGATAATTTAATATAACAAAAAGTTAAAACAGTCAAAGACACTTTGACTTGTTTTAACATTTTTTTTCAGTGTTCATTATAAAATTGATGTATTATTCACATTATTTGGTTTGGCAGTGTACACAAATTGCTGATTTTCTTTTTAAATTTTGCATGCACAATTTTTTTTTTTTTTATAATTTACATGTAAAAAGTTTCACGTTTTCTACAGCTTTCACAAATATTCAACATTTTATGGCCTTTGCATGTATTTATTTTCCTTTGTTTACACTTACAAGAAGAGATACAGTAGCATCAATTCTGTTTCAGTTATAAGCACAAAATTTCGAGGGTTTTGGTGAAATGTATATCTTTCAAAGCTCTTCTAACCCAATCTAAAATAAAATCCTACTTAGTGATGCTTTTATATCCAGTTGTCTCCTTGTGAATTATGTTTAAATTTATAGTGGCCAAATTAAAAATTTTAAAAACATTCTTACACTTGAAGTTGTCTACACCTAAATGAGAACTTAACTCAGTATTTTTTTACCACCTTATCCAAACCATTAATTTCATATATGGTCAAATTACAATATGTTGAATGTCTTTATTTTTCATTAGTAAAAAGGTCCCTCCCCCCCTTTTTTTTTCAAAGAAATGAATGTTTTTCCTCTTTGAATGAGTTATTGAGCCAACACAATTTAAAACCTGTGTTCCTCTTTTGTCCATAAACTTGGAAAAGGAAGGTGTGTTTTTTTTCCTGCAGCCAAAGCTCCACAATTTTATATAAGTTAAAAATGAAAGTGTCTAATTCATAATGTGACAAACAGCTAAGATTTGGGTATTTCTGACATCCCTTCTTCCTTATACTGTTGAATGAAATGTAATATTCCCCCCTTATGAGTAGCCTTTTTTGAGTTTGGACTATTTTTTTTTTTCATGCAAAAATTTACCCCCCTTCTTCTCAAAAAGGCATTTTCTTGGTGACATTCCTCTCTGTAATACTTGTTGAAATACTGTCTATTTTCCAAATTGATCAATTATTTGCTGTTATTTAATCTCTTTGATTTTTCTTACTTTAGATTCTTCTTTCGCTGGTTTCGTTTCTGTAAATCATGTTATCGAAAGGAAAGAAAATATTTTCTTGATGTAAATTTGTACTTTCATTAGCTGTTTTACAAATAGACTTTCCATCAAATTTATCAAATGTACTTGTTGCAATAGGAAGAGCAATCCAGTTTTTGTTGGATTAATTGGATATAGTTTTAATAAATTGAGAGTGATATATGTAGTTGTATAGTAGGTAGTGATATAAAATGTTTAATCCATTAAAATTTCTAAACCACAATGGCCATTAGAAACTTTAAAAAATTTTCAAAATTTTGTTGATATTTTCTTCCAACACTTTTATACAATGATTCTCAGATAAGGTCATAAAAAAAATGCAGATCAGAATTCTGAAATTATCCAAAATGAAATAAAGTTAGATATATTTACAATTGTTAAAAAATAACATTTCTGACACAAAGAAAATGTGCAGGTGTAGTTGGACATCTCGTGAAAATTACAAGCAGATGTTTTTGCTCACTTTCCCTCTCTTTGCTCCCTTCTACTTACCCTCTCTTCTGTGAAATGCAGAAACCTATTGGTGGCACTTGTTGTATATCAGCATGTCATAAATAACTAAGAAAATAAGTGACTAATACAGTTTTCTGGATGCAGTCAAGATTAACAGCAGAATTAATTGCAGGAAAATACAGTAATATTGGCAAATATTATTTGAAATGAACAAAAAAAATTGTGATATTCAAAAGTTTTTGGCAAAAACCAAATGTCATAAATATAAATAAAATTGTGTTCACAAAGGATTTCCGGTCAAGGTGATGGTTGCCATAGTTTTAATGTTAAACAGTGATATATATATTGAACGTGATTTTAAAAATTTGCATAGTTTCCTTTGAAATATGTAGTAAAATTTAAAAGGAAATTTTCTCGTTTTCTAATCAATATCCTTTAATAAACCCTCTTGCGAAATTCAGAATGAGCTCATATTAAAAGTGTATTGAAATTAAAACAAATTATTAAACTGCTGAAACTATTTTTATCTTATTTGTGAAGGACTATATAATTTTTTTTTTTTAGATGGTGGTTTTACGTAAACTACTTGTTAGCATTTTTTGTGCTCTTCTGTGCATAACCATAGTGCCATTTTTTCCCATAACCTATTTGCAAGGTAATTCTTCTCTTGTTATACATTTAATGTAAGGGGAAAAAATGAATAATCTATTCAAAATTAATTTTATCTGTTGCAATGTTGCTTTGTGTTATATACTGTGTGACAATGAAAATGCAACTCTACAAATACATATGTAGAAAGTGATGAAAATTGGCAAACAGAGAGGGACAGCATGAAATAATTAGAGATATTTATTTCAAAACATAATACATCTGTAAAGTCAGTAACAACACTGAATGATTAGTATGTGGTAGATATACTGTACATGGTGACACGGGCAGTAATGTCTTGTAATGAAGTTAAAAATACATGCATACTTTGGCCTAAGGTATGAATAATCATTCGCTCTCGCCCATTTCATTGTTCATCCTTAGAGTTGCAGTGCATGCAGATAATCTGTTGTTCCAGATATGCTCCATAGGTAAAATATTAAGAAACACTGCTGGCCAAGGAAGCACTTTGATATCTTGGAGGGGTTTTTTGGCTAATGTGTGCCATGTGCAATAGAGTGTTATCTTGCTGATAAATAGCATTGGATTTGGATGGAGCATTGAGTGAAGGGGGTAGTGTTATTGGTTGCTGCCGCTATCCATATATTAATGGGCAGCAATAGTGTAACCACCATGAAGCACTGTCATTGCTAAAATAGAAGCATTAACAAGTTACAGAACACTGCTGATTCTTCCTTCATGTTCATAAATTAACTCCTACACTGATGTAAACAGAGGCTCCAATCCTGTTGAATCAATAAGCCCTTCAACATTTTGCCAGTAAATGTGTTAATCAATGCATGATGATGCCCCTCATGTGCCCCATAGACATATATTGTCAGCTATTTACTGCAATAGGATGAATAGTCCAAACTATCCAAGTTCATTCATGTAACGCTCATTTGCCTGCTGGAACAGCCTTCATTGCTGATGACTTGGCATCTCATCTGTAATACATTTCCTCTAAGATGATAAACTGGTTTCTTTTGCCAACAGAGCAGCATAATTGTTTCAAAATATGCTGATTCTTCCCTTTTTATTGTACTTGCTGAGTGTGGAATAAAGATGTATTCCATCTGATTTACATAATTTGGTAAGTTGCATCTACTCTGTGATTTGCGTTTTTTTTTTTTCCCCTGCCCACTCTTCCTTGGTGTTGTATTTTTACTGTCGCTTAGTTATAACTTCATCTATTTGTAAAATTTGAAATTTTTGCTTGTAAATGTTATTTATTCATAATTCTGAAAGGTAAATTTATTGGTGAAGTATTATTTCATACATAAAAATCAATGTTAATACAATGTTATAACATTCTTTAAAATGCTTTTTTCTAATAGATCCCAAGTTCCTAAATAATACACCATGGTATTCAAAACTGATGTACCTGCTTGTTGCCACTTCAGTTGTAAGGTCGAAATACTATCATGCCTGGCTACTTGGTAATTCTAAATATATGTGAAGTTTTATTCTTATTGTATGTTTTTGTTTAAATATCTACAGGTATAAAACATTCCAGTTCTAAATCAAGTAATTTTAAAATGCTATTTTTGTTTTTAAAATTAACATGTTCTCTGTTGAAACCCTATGCAACATAATGTATTAGTACATAGAAAACGATGAATTGTCTCTTTAAAACATATATAGTTGTCAAAATATTAATTATATAGTTTTAAGGCTTTTATTCCTCTTATTTTTATATATTTGGCAGTTCAAAGCAAATTCATATAAAAATATTTGACCTATTAATACTATTCCAGTTTTTAATAATTTATGATATATAAATGTATGAAGTTTGTGTGTATGTTATATGATAAAAAATCTTTTATATTGGATATTTAAATATTCCTTAATGTAAAATATGCATGAGCATTTTCAACTGGTTCATTCCAATGAAATGTATAAATATTAAGAGAGTGGGTTATAAAGTTACAGCTTTGTCTCCAGCCAAAAGAGCATTATTTGTTTTGGATTATTTTTATTGGAAGATCTCATGCTACAGTATTATATATTTATCTTTATATTATATTATGATTTAATAAATGGTAATTTTTAAAAAAGTATCCTATTCAATTAAAAATTGGTAATAAATTTCATATTTCATATAAAAAATTAATTAATTATGCTTATTAAATAGTTACAAAATGTAATTTTGAAGTCATCTTCATGCATTGTTAAAAAACATTGACATTATTTAAAAGTATTGAAATAGTGAATTGTTAAATCTATCTCTTCTGTTTATGAGTAATGTTATAATTTTTTACTTTATAAGAACTCTTTTAAATTTGGAATATGATACTCTTTTTATTTTTCTTTATTGCTGAATATTTTATTTTTAAATCCTAGGAGAAGCTGTATGTAATGCCTCAGGTATGGGTTTCAATGGTTATAATAATGACGGGCATCCAAAATGGGATCTCATGTCCAATGTAGACATTATAAGATTTGAGGTAAGGAATAAATTTAAAATTGTGTGTATGAATTTTAAGAATTAATCATTTACTAGTTCAAGTAGTTATAACAACTACAACTATAATAATAACTAATTAGATATAGTAAAATCAAACAGCAGTAAAGCTAAATTTTTTTTATAATTTTATTTTCAGCTTTCTCTGAACTTTCGAGAAACCTTAGAAACTTGGAATAAGTCAACTCAAATGTGGCTTCGATTTATAGCATATGACAGAGCTCCATCACACAAAACCTTTTGGACATATGTGTTATCTGCTTTGTGGCATGGGTTTTATCCTGGATATTATTTTACTTTCCTTGGTGGAGCCATTTTTACATTAGCAGCCAGATCTGTAAATATTTTGATTTTATTGTTTTAAAAGCATAGTTATTTTATGTTTCTATCAAAACTAACGTAAACATGATTGCAAATAACTCTATATTTGGTTGTTTTCTAAATCGAAAGTAAAGTCTAGATATATTTTAATTATTAGTGTTATTAACTACATTCAAATTTCACAAAACTGAACTTTCAGTATATATTTAGTGAATTTCAAAATGAGTGCATGCATGTGTGTTACGTATGATTTTGTTAACATTGTTTTGGTCTTTTATCATTAATATTGGTACATTAATCTTGCATCTTTACAATTGTCTTTTTGAATATTGAACGAGATGTATATAAAATAATTCCAAAATAAAGTGATAATTCTTATTATGAATGAGTAAATGTATATCATTTACATTAAAAAAAAAGTTTATGTATATTTAAAAAAAATTGTTTGCTGTACAATTTTAGATACGACGAAGCATTCGGCCATTATTTCAGGGAAAGAGATCGACATCAAGATTGTATGATGTTATAACGTGTATCACAACAAGATTTGCTCTGGCTTACATCGTTTTTCCATTCATACTTCTCGAATGCCAGGCTTCTCTTGCTGTTTATCTGTAAGTCTTTTGTAAATTTCTAGGTGAATCAGTTATTTCTGCTAAGTTATAAAAGTAACTGACTAAAGTAAAAAATTTTTTAATGTTTTTGTGAATTTAAATGTATAATAGAAATAATTATTTATTAGTTTAGTCTCTAAAATGAATACTGTTTTCAGTGTGTGTTTATTTTTATCCACTGTTTGCAAGTAATAAATTTTGCTTGATAATTAACTGGTTGGCCACTGCATTATTATTTTATTTGCAAGAACAACTACATAAAATTATCAAATAAGGTAACAATGTGCATTTAGATATCTATGTTTGGCTGATTGATATCCAAAGAAGTAACAATCAAGATGTTTTAACATTAGAATATTTGTTCATTAGATCATTCAATCTTTTGATCTTTATGGGATATGATTCTGATTCTTACAAGCTGTGTAGCTATATAAACATTAAATCATGCTAAAATTAATGATGCATTTAATCACATTCCAAAGTTTAGTCATGGTAAATGATGATTTGAATGTTGTAACTGAATTCTTTGTGATAGTGATATTTACACATCTGCAGTATGTTAACATTGTACATTATTTGCAATTTTTTATAATTGAGGCAGGAATATAAATTATTTGAAATCTGAACTTTTATATTCTGTGAAACTTTTGTTTCGTGCAGCTGTTAAATTTTCTTTGTTTCTTTACTTTATTAATGATTGGTAAATTATGAATATCTCGAAATTCTATCTGGCCTGCTGCAAATTTTGAAACGATTGTATAAAAATTTCCAGTTTAAATGTTTAAAAAATGTATTCAAGGACATACTCAATATTTTTTATATATATAAAAGTGTCCACTGAAACTTGAATATTTTTTGAATACTAAAAATATAGTTTTGAGAATCTATGTAGACAATTTTAAAACATTTGCATGTGAAACTACTGTAGTAAAGGACACACACAGAGTTTAGCTTCATCCAATGCATTTTAGGATTAAAGAAGTTAGTGGCATACACAAAATTGGGGATTCAAATCCCTCCCATAGAGCACATTTTTATTTTTATCATAAGGATTGCATTTCAGAGTGCCTTTATCTACATTTTTTTTATATACATAACCCCTTTCTTGAAAATAGTTTGTATATGCCTCTTGAAGAAATTTCAAAACATATTTTTTTTTTAGTTCATTTTAAAATTATATTGATCTGTCAATATTTTTTTCCTCCCACCTAAGAAATTTTGCCACCATTATTATCAGTTAGTGGGATTAGTTGTTTTTACTATTCTTCAATATAATTTGCTGATTGTTTTGGCTAAATACTGCTCATTATGAGTTTGTTAAATTGTTTTGAATTACTTTTAATCTTTAAGTCTTTTGTTGTTTTCTGTGTGAATTAAATGTTATGAATTTCAATACAATATTGTTTTTAGAAATATATAAATAAGACCCGCATTTAAAACTTTTGAGAATAATATGCTGGATTTTGGTTATATTTGCTAGTGAATAACTTTTCATTGAGCACAGCAATTTAACTTTTACAATAAATGTGCTACCTTTTATATTCTTGCTTATGGTACTTAAACAGTCTGAAAGTCATTTTTATTCCTCTATCCATTCTCTCTTTGCAATTAAAAAGGTTTGTCTAATTGTTAAGATAAAATTCCAGTTTCATTGGTTTAATACAATGCTCTACTTCATTCGCGTAAACTGATGATTTTCTTTGTTTTGAACTTAATTTTTGTAATTATATATTTTACGTGCATTATACTGATTTATATTTTATTTTGCACATTTAAGAAACATATTACCTGAATTCTTTCAATCATGCATTTAGAATTTATAAAATGAGATTTCCCTGTTCATAAAAAAATTATTTGAGGAGAAAGAAAGCAAGAATGCATGTCATTTTCTTGGCAGTTAGGTGATGTAAATGGTGAAAATGTTGAGATAATGTAAATCTGAACCATGTCTCTCTAATAATCAAGACAAATTTGAAAATAAAAAAAATTATATTGGTTAAGATAAAAACCGTAAGTTGGCATAAAACACAAAAGTAAAAAATTCATAAATGAAAGAAATATAAAAGAGATTGAATTACTTTTGGAAACAATAGATTAAAATAGGATTGATGTTTTGAAATGTGGATCCAATTTATTGATCAATTAAGAGCAAAGGAGGATTATTTAAGAAAAAGGAATTGTCAAAATAATATAAAAAGTGAAATTGGATTTTATTTTTTTGACAGGAAGGAGAGGTGGACATTATATTTATGTCAAAAAGTTTTTTTCACAAATGATACATGATTATAGACTGCAGAAATAAAGAAAAATGTCATAGAAAAATATTTTTTAAAAGAACACTTACTCAAGCAGAAAATTTCAACATGCTTACAAAAAAGTAAAATGTGGTGTTTTATTACTTGCTCAATAAAATGCTGACAAAATTATGACTTCAATATGAAGGGGCTAGAATATCATTTTTACTTGTATGTCAATCTCCAAAAAAATAAAATAATCATTTGAAAGTCTTTTTTTTTAATCATATAATTTGCTTAATTAAGCAATTGTTTTTCACATATGTTATTCTGCATTAAAATTCTTGTTACTGTTTTTGTGATAGTTAATAATTTTTAGTATTAAAACCTGTATACAAATGTTTTTCACATGAGAGAAAATTGCTTGTTTGTTTTAAGAATCATTCAATTAAAGTATCTTGTTGCATGATGAATATGTCACAGGGAAATGATTAAATTAGAGCTTTCATCAAATCCCCAAGGAGTATTAATTCAGCAAAATTTAAAAAAAGAACTCTGTAATGATTTCCCCAAGGAAGAAGGTTTGATCAAATCCCTAACCTCTTTGAGTGAAATAATGTGTCAAGAGTTTAAAATTATTTAGCAAATAGGGTGCATTATTAAAAGTAGAGTAATTAATACAACAATAATCATTGAATTACAAATTGTTCATTCGAAATTAAGTAACAAAATAATTAGACAGTAAAGCTGGTATTTTTTTTTTTTAAAAAAAGATATTTGTAGTAGAATTTCACTTTTTAAAAAAATATACATTAATGTAGTACTTCAGAAATATCCCTTTATTTGTAAGACCTTTTTTTTAGTTAATATTTCCCATTTTAAAATAGTTTTTTTATTATCAAAAAACTTTTTTTATCTATAAAGGGGAGAGGTTGTATTCCCTAATTTGTGTTTTTCACAATTCAAATTTTATCCAGTTCCTAATTTTCAGGTATACAAAAGTAATATATCAATCAAAATATAATAATGCAATGAATATAACTAAATAAAACTAAAAAATGATATTTAGGTCATTTTTTGTTTTGGTACGTCACGTCAGAAGAACGGTGCTGCCTGGCACGGACGAGAAGAGAGGGGATTGATTGTAAATTTTTTTTGGCGCAAGAGCCAAGTTTGGCTATACTGCACCACACATTCGTTAGTATATTAAAATTTTAAAAATATAAACACACAATAAATATATATATAAATATAAAAAATGTATTTTAAAATGTCAGAAGAAAAATATAAAATTGAGCAAAGTATATTTAAAAATGCATAAATGTAAAATTTTATCGGTATCTCTTTTTTAAAAAAGAAAATCCAATAGTACAATAAAATCCTTAAGAAAATTATATTTCATGTAAAACATCAATTGAGCATAAAAATGCAAAAAGGTTTGGATGGGGAGTTTCCCCAACCAAATCGGTCAAGGGAAGAAAAGGGAAGTAAAAGGGAGCGGTAACAAGTGAAAACAGCTCTACAAATTCTGACTTATTCATTTCACTAAAACAGTATGGGGATTTGATCAAATAACTTACTTACATTAGGGAAATGACCTCAAAGAGATGTTAGTTTGACATCTTCCATGAATTGATCATCTCCTTAGAATTTGATGAAAGCCCTAATATATTTCATCATTTTCCTGCAACAAATGTATTTATTTATAACACCTGTTTCTTATTGTTATTTATTTACATTATTTTTTCTAAGAGGTCAGTTTTGATTAAATTTCATTTCAATTTTTGTCATTTATTTGTTGCATTTGAATCAAGTATCTTTTTTTTTTTTTTCCAGAAAACTTTATTTTGCTGGTCACTGGTTAGCTCTTGGAGCAATTTTTTTGTTGCCCTATTTTGTTCCAGCGGTTGTGAGATCTAATGCTCTTGGTAATAGAAAAGACCACAGAATAGAATAATCTTCTTTAATGACATACAAAACATTCAAGATCATTATTTTTGTGAGAAAATTTTCATTTTCTAAAGTTATGAGTCTGCACAGATTTCCAGAAGAGTTACTGCATTGTGAATACTTTTTCTCCTACATTTTAGATTGACTTTTCTGAACGAGTATAAACTTTTAATGCAATAAGATATTTAATATAGTTTTTAATATATTTATAGTATGGATGTAGAGACTGTATGCTGGGGATAATTTGAAATATTCCAGAATAGGCATTTACATTTTATGTGGGAACACTTTGTACTTATATTCAATCTCATATCACGTTTTTCATAGAATTTTTCTTAATTGATGGGGGAATTGTCTGTTATATTAACTTAAATTTTGTCAATGTAGCAATATGTATTTTTTTTATTTAGGCTAATTAAAAATATTGTTTTATTATATTAATGCAGGAGTAAGGAATCTTCTCATGTAAAATTCCTCTTTTTAAGCTATTTCTGACCTTATATAAAACTATACTTATCTTTAATTTATGAACCAGTTTTACAAGAAACTTTTTAAATTATTCTAACAGCATACACTGTTAGAAAAAATTACCCTATTTTGTAAAAGTATTTCTGCATCAATTTCAAATTTTAATGTTTTTTAATAACATGCAGTGTGTTTTAATAGAGAAAATTAATGTTCATTCAAATTGAATTAGAGTTATCAAAAATGTATTTTAAGGTTATGTAAATAGCAGCAACATTGTTGTCGGTTCTAAATTGATACTTAAAATTTTTTTATTAAGTTTTACTTTACAATAAGGGGGTTTTTCCCCCCATTGAGAAAGTAATGTTTTAATAAAAATGAGAACAAATTCTGAGGAATCAAATGTATTTTGAAGGCTATGTTTGATAGCTTGAAATGGCCTAGGTTCCTTGCTCCTGAATTAGTAGCTATGTGATTTTAAGAAAGTTGAGTGGATTTAAGCTTATGTATATTTTAGTCTTATGAACTCTTTACAAGTTGAGATATATTTTAGGTGCTTATATATGTTTTATATTTGTTTAGATCAATTTAGTAAACACTGCTTTTATTCACTATTTTTTATTAAGTGTATATTTTAAGAAAATTAACTTAAATTTATATATATATTAGAGTTTGCTCCCAAAGCAGACTCTTATTAGTTGTGTTCATTTTTTTTTTTGCTGTTATGACATAATTTAAAAACTATTTCTTTGTTTTACACCGTTTTCTTTGAAGTCTCATTTTGATCTTTTTACTGCATACTTTATTTTTGTTTTATTATTATTTATTCATTTTTTGCTGATTTTTCTATTTCCATGCTAACTTTTAGAGGGATTTTTAAAATTCTATTCATGCAAAAGACGTGAAAACACATCAATTATACGAAAACAAATCTTGGGTTTGGCTATGAACTTAAATATCTTTAATTGTCTTTATTGAGTTATGTTATGTGGTAATCATTTGTTTTTAATACATTTTTTAAATGGTACTTCAACAACTTGGTGACCATAGTTATGTCTTATTTAAAATACGTATATTAAGATTTTAAATGAGGTGTTGAATATTTCATAAATTCAGTACATTTATTCTACAGAGAAAAAATTTCTATTCTAGACATGAATTTTAAGTAATTTTCTGGAAGAGAAACATAAAATTTAAAGAAATCATTGCCTTAAATGTAACAAACTTTGATGAAATTTTATTAGGTGTTTTTATTGCAATTTTTTAATATTTATAAAGCATTTTTAAGAAAGTGCAGAAAAAGACAAAAATTAAAAGAATAATATTGACATAAATCACCAAGTTTTTCAAATTTTGTTACATTAATTTGGGGAGGGGGGTTGTGTGGGTAAATGTTATAAAATTCATCAAGTTTAATACTAGAAACTTAACTTTTTCAAAAAAAAAAATGATTAATATTTTTATTTCAGGATCTTTTTTGGTGATGGTGAAGTAGATTATATTTTTCACTCAGCAGTATTAAATGCAAAAGTATCACTTTACTTAGCATACACTTTATATTACAGAATTGAAATTTTCTACTTGCTTTTCTTTACACAACCTGTGATTTTTTAGATAACTGTATATATTTTCTGAATTAATATCATTTTGGTGTCTATTTTTAACCTTGACTTTTCAGTAATAAAATACAATAAAAAAAATACTTCTGTGTTAAAGGTTTATTATAACCCTATAGTCAATAAATTGTTGCCAAACTGTGCATAGCAAAGTCATATTATGGTTGTGTGAATAGTCTGTGTCATCTGTAATTGTACTGCTGGCTTTTAAATATTGATGGAATAGTCTGAAACATACACATTTAAATAATACTTATTTGAAAAGGATTTGCTTTTTGTAATGAAACATGACTGAATGTATTATTTCTTAATTAGTAACCAAGACATACTAAAAACTTAATTTTTATCTACTTACTAATATTAAATAGTTCTTTTTTTAATCAATTGACAGAGTTTTTTCTCCGTAATATTATTGTTCATTAATTATATCACATTTCATTGTTTATTTTTTTTTATCTTTATAAAAAAAATTCATACCAAAATTTCTGATTTGTATTGGATATCTAGTTCATTTTCTCAAAGATAAATGTAAATCTTGCCTTATTAGCAAGCATCATCAACTAATCTATTTTAAGTAATTTATGTAGGATTAGTTTTAACATTTATTAAAAGATTTTAGGAAATGATCTTTCTTAATGGTACATTTGAAACATTTTATACATTGTCATATTTTTCTTAGTTATGTTTTTTCAATAATTAATTTTTTTAATATATGCTTAATTGTTTTTGCTGATATATGTGGAAATTATCATTTTATATTTTTTCATTGTACTTACAAATGTGTTGAATATAAAATAAAAAGGTGACTTTTGGCTTGAAATAGCATGTTTTTATCCTCTTTCTAATGTTAATGTTTCAGAAATGTTCACAAAAAAATTTAATGGACCTTTTTTATGAAAATTATGCAGAAATAAGTAAATATATTTATATTACTGTGGTTTAAGAAAAATAACAGGAAACTCTTTTTGACAATTACTATTGTGCCAAATCAGTTGAAACTGTATAAAGCACTATGAATTGTAAATTATTGTTATTTTGAAGAACCTTATTGCTTTGATTTTTGTCTTGAAGAAAAATAAAGATTTCTAAAAGCATTTTGCTCTCGAATGTACAATACAGTATTGAATGCACATTAATTGTATATATTATAAGTATATAACTGTTTAACTGTGAGTGTGATATGTGATTATCAATGTTTTCAGATATTTGATGTACACATCATGTGCTATTTATATTGCTGTTTTTCTGTTTCTAGTGTATGTTTCTACTGATTGTTGAAAAACAGGTGACTTTTTCTGTGAAATAGATTATTTAAACTGGTCAGTTTATATCAAGCAGCACATTTAAAACAAAAATTGAATCTTCCAAATAGTGTTCTATGCACCAAAAAATACATTTGGACGATGTCAGTGTAATAGTGGGAAATTCATATTTCATTTCAGAAAAATAAACTTTGTCTTCTTGAACTGTATGATGTGCATCTGCATAACATTCCAATGTGATAGGTAAATGTAGTTGACCAATATATTTGTTTTAGAACAAAAAAGAAAAACATGTTGCATAAGTGATGCATTTTAGTTTAGATTCTTCAATTAATTGTAGATTCTATATGTAAGAAAATATATATTCCTTAAAAATTTCCTATTTTATTCTTAAATATGTTACATTCTTTTTTCATAAGTATTTAATCTCTAAATATGTCTAAGATATTGGTTTAGCTTGTATACTTTTGTGCAATTCATTTTAAAATTTATACAATGTGTTAACTTAAACATAACTTGATTTTTATAATTTTCTGTCAAAAAATTTTTCATGTGCAGTTTTTATTTATTAATTACTACTTAAATGCAAAAATATTTCTTAAGAAAATTACTGCAAGTTATCTGCTTGCTTTAAAAGAATTTTTTAAACTAACCATTCCGTTTATTTTAATGTACTTTGTGTGTTATTTATTTATAGAAATAACTTTTTTAAGTTCTGTGATATATTTAGCTCTTTAAGCATTTGAATGAATTGTTTGTATAATAAAAGCTGTAATTTTCATTTGAAAAGTTGACATGAGATGTATATTGTGTGGTGTATTGAAAAATAAAATATTTTCATAAACCTTTTGTGAGACATAACTGTCATTTACCGTTATCGCTTATTCTACTTTATTCATTTAAAGTAACTCTTTCAATTTAAATAAAGTTTTGAGCTCAGTTGGATATGCCCAGAAATAAATTTGAGGCTAGACATTTGGTCATGATAGCACAGTTAAATTGAATTTTATAAAATATGATAAATTTACAAGAAAAACATTTTCTTTCTTACTTGAAGATATGTTCTTCAATGTTTGGTTTTTGTGTTTCGTCGTACCAAACATTGGATTTGCCTTTTTTCATTATTTTTTTACCAATGAAGCATTTATTTAACTGAATTAGAAAATAACCCTGTATATTTCTTCTCTCAGTAATATTGTGCAGCAATAAATTCATTGTTAATTTTTTTAAGTACAACTATAATCACATCAATTTTTTTCCCTAAAAAGTTTTAAAATTTAAAAGTTTTTTTTTTTTCTTGAATTTTTTTTTTTAAATTTCAAATTATTATTTTCATTTTGCTGGGAAAAATCAACTTTCAAAATTTTTTTTTTTAAAAAGTAGTTGAGAAGGGGGGGAGGAAATATCTTTTTTTTTTTTTTTAACGGTTGTCAGTTGTTTATTAATTTGTTTAAAAAGTAATTCAACTGGGTAGGAAAAAAGTTTTTGAAATTTTATATTTTTTTAAAACTTTAAAAACATAAAAGTTTGTTTTCTTTTTTTCTAAAGTATTTTATTTTTTTTAAATTTTCTATATAAAAAATCGAGTCTTATTTTTTTTTACCTCAATCTGCATTTTGAACGGATTCCAGATCAAAAGATTTATTCAAAAAATTTTTAAAAAATAAAATTTTTTTTTTAATTTTTTAAAATATTGATTCAAAGGGGCTGATTCAAGCAGGTTTTAAAATTTTTTCGTTTTTTTTTTAATTTATATAATACATGACATTTATTTTTAATTCTTTGATAAAGTTTTTTAAAAAAATTTGATTTTTTTTTTTACTGTCATGAATGTTTTTTAAAAACTGAAAAAATTGCCGGACACCTTCAACATTTGTATTAATTGATCCCCAAATACTTATAATATATATAGTTTAAATTTTTTTATCTTTGATTTGCCTTAAGACTTCTCAAAAAAAATTTCACCTTCAAGTGACTGAACATTTTTTTAAGATTGTTACTGGTATAAAATAGTAAAATTTAAAGGAAACTTTTGGTATTTTAATACTTGATATTACCACAACAATCGCGAACTCTATTTAATGCCAAGTTGGCAATTTCCTTTTGCGACAGGGGTTGGTTCCATGATTGCCTCTAAAAATTTCGCCAATAGGTTCAAATCTTTTCAAAACTTAAATTTTTTAGAGCAAAACGAAAGTTTTTTTAAAAATTTTTCATATACATTCACTGACTCACTCATCTTAAAATAAAGAATTTTGCAAAATTTCTGTTACTAAAAGTAATTCTACTTCTTTTAGAAGTTGTTTTCACAGACTATCCTCCAGGGCCTCTGACATAAAATTAGAAAATTTTAAAAGTTAGGTGGAAATTTAAAAAAAGCACTAATATATATATATATATATAAGTAGGGTTTATTTTTCCCAAAAATTTGACTTTTAAAATTGAAATCATGGATTTTTAAATTGTTATCCCATGGAGCAGTTACTCTCAACCATTGTGATGCGGCACTTTATTGTGCCGCCAAATTTTCTTTAAATTAATTATATTCTGAGAAAAAACATAAAACCCGTACCCGAATCGTTCAGCCGTTTTATAAAAACAAAACTAAGGGTATTCGTGGCATATTTAATTCTTTCAGGATAGATGTATATAAAAAAATTTGACTAGGTTTGAATCCATTTGTGATACGAATACATCTATATATGAATTAAATTTGAATGAAGAGGAAAAACTAACTTAGCTCCATAATTATTGAGATTTAATTTCAAAACATTCGGAAGAGTCATTTAATTCATTTCGGATTAAAATTAGAAGCGATAATCTCATAATAGCCAAAAAAGCTTTAAAAATATTTACAATTTTCTACATCTTATTTGCGTGAATTCGGATTTTCAAGCATTAACAAATATAATAGATATAAAAATAATTTTTATCATTTCTACTTAGATCAACAATAAAATTTTTATTTTAGCTACTTTTATAAATAGTTACATTAATCATAACTATTATAAACTTGACATGAATCACAACATTATAAGTGGTAATTAATTTTTATTAATTATCATTAAAGTATTGCATTGTCATCCCAAACAATCGTGTATATAAAATTTTAGTTCAACTGAATGCTTTAAAACGTGAGAAAAAAAACCTTTTAAAGTTTTGACCCAAACAGCTAAAAATGAAACCAACGTGGCTCTATCTGTAATTCTTTAAATATTTGGTTTCAGTCAATTAATTATAATTAAATTATCGTATTTTTACCCAAAACAATAGTGTATAGAAAACTGCAGCTCAAACGAGTGCTTTAATATGTGAGAAGAAAAACCTTTTCATTTTTGACACAAGTCGCCAAAAATGATGCCAACGGGTCTGTATTTGTAATTCTTTGAATAATTAGTTTTAATCACTTAATTTTTATTAATTAAAAATTAAATATACTGTATTGTCATCCAAAATCACGTATATAAAATTTCAGCTCAATTGAGTGCTTTAAAATATATTTTATTAACGATTGAAAATTCCACCAAGATAAATATATAGAGAGAGTGTGAGCTAATAGAGTAGGAATATATAGAAAAATGAAAAAAAGAGCGAGACACATTTAAATGGAGATGACGAAATGAGAGTGGCATTATCATTTTTACGACCAAATATAAACAAAATGATCAAAAATCATTAAGCTCAAATTTCGCATTAAATGTATTATAATTAATTACTCAATAAACATTTTGCTGCCTTTCTCGTTCATTTTTTATTTATTTATTTTTTTTTAACATTCAAAAATATTATCGTGAACTATTTAACATAGTGTGTTATAGATCGCAAAATTTTTTTGAACTTATTTTATGGTTAGTGTGCCGCAAATTGTTGTGTGTGTGTGTGAAATTGTTAAAAGTGTACTTCAACAAAAAGTTGAGAATCACTGCCAAAGAGGCATTAAACAAGGTCAAATCACTTAAAGACTACGAAATTTTATAAGTCATTCACTTTTGCATATTTCGTTACAATTTTTTTTTTTTTAATGTGTATATCATTGGGTTAAAACAAAATTAAAAAGAGGCCAAATTTTGTTTCTATTGTAAAGTAGTTGTAATTCACATTAAAAACTTTTCCTATTTTGATATTTTTCACTGTCTTTCTTCATTATATTTCCTTGAATTTCTTTCGGATGACTTTAGAAAGAGATTTTCCTTTTGCATCATAAACAAGTTTTTAGGAGGAAATGCGATTTCTATTTGATTAGAGAATAATATATTTCGTTCTTAGTTTTACAGTTGAGAATATTTTAGTTGTATAAAAGTGGAAGTGATACATAATTTTTCGCTTTTCTTTGAGAAATCTCATTTTTTTTTTTTTAGTTCATGTGCAGAAATAATTTTGAAGTACTCATTTTCATAGAAGGGGGAAATGTTCTTTGACAAGTCTAAATGTGTGTCATGGGCTTCACACACACAAAATTACTTACGGCGATTGGTATTCCTATATAGTGCCGCACTAAAAAGAGATACCAGTTCTCGGGGAATGTGTAGTAGGACTGCAATGGTAAAACACCAATTCGCAGCTCCATTAGAAATAAGGAAAAAAACAATTTATTATTATTGTTATTCAAAGGATCTTTTAGTTTCGGTAATCAGCATTCACACTATATTTTACTAATATAGTAAGTGTACGTGTACTATATGTTTAATAAATTTAAAAAACATAAGAAAAATATCCTTGAATGGAAAAACATTAAATAATTTCATAAATTCATTTTTTATTTTCAAATTTTAAGTTTAATTGAAATCATAACGCGAGTTTAGATATTTAGGAAAAGCAAACCACATCTTCACCCTAACATTTTTAAAAAATTCTACGCTTTCTTCTAATGCTTACCTTTTTGCTTAAAGCCTCTAATTAGTTTAATGAGCTCGTACATTGAGAGCGGGCCAACGTCCCCTAAAGGTAGAAAAAAAGGCGTTCCTCTTGACATACTTGATCAAGGTCGAATAAAAGCTGTGACGCTACTCACGTTAGTCATACGCTATGTAAACAAGGAAAGAGGAATCGTTTGTTACTTTCTCTTTCGCGTTCATCTATGTATTGCTATAGAACAGGGATAGCGAACCAGTGGAACGCTGCCATTGATGGCACGCGACATAATATTTTTAGCACGCCTGTGATCAAAATGGTTTGCATTTTATTTCAAAGTTCACAATGAAATATTTCGAACAAAAGCGAATGATAGGTAGTGGGGCGGTGCACAGTGGGCAGTTTTCCCAATCTGGCGCACGGAAAGTCCAAAAATGAAATTGCTCGAAATAAAACAACAACCCACAATTTATGGTCCTCTTGAGTTCCCTAGCCATGTGGTAAACAGTTTTTGCCAGTACGCGAATGGAAATCGTCAACAATTATCGGTTTAGATCGGGTTTGTTCTTGTTACAAGAAACACTTGCGAGAGCCTCCTTTTCAGTCACAAGTTCTATCACAGTGATAGTAAACCTATGACCCGTGGGTCAGACACTGACCCACGATTGCTAGGCACAACCACTTGTTTGTTTACACGGGTTTATTTAAATTTTCTAATTTGTGTGGACTTGGATTTATGTATGCCATTTGAATTTTTTCAAGCCCATTGACACAAAAGCAATTTAAATGCTGTCTATAACCTTCAGTTTGATCATTACAATTCCAAACACTGGCGTAGCTAGTCCTGAGTGGACCCCGAATCCAAATTCTTTGGATTCCCCTTTTGGTGAGCTCTCAATATTTTACGATCTCCTCTTACACATTTTAGGGCCCCTCCATTGGCGGCCCCATATCATTGAAAAGGCGGTAGCTACACCCCTGGTTCCGAAGCTAAACAAACGACAACAAATGTACATGAAAGTATGTAGTATTTGAAATAAAGCAAAAGTGTTTACAAAATATCAAATAAAGTGTGAAAGTTTGCTCACATTTTGTTTGTTGAATAACAATCGAAAACCAAAGCAAAAAACCATATTTAAAACACTTTCTTCGGATAAAATGCACTTTAATCAGTTATGTCTGTAGAAAGAGACTTCCATAGCGCCCTTTTTTACCCATTATAACCCAATTGAATTTAAAGATGTTTAGTTTTATATAAAATACTCGGTTAAAAATTTTTAAACCTAACTGTGGTACAAATGGGCATTAGTGACCCACGCTAGTACTAAAAAAATATGAACAAAATTTGACCCACGTCTCAAAAAGGTTCGCCATCCCTGTTCTATCGTTTCGTCTGAAAAAGATTTTGCAGATTTTATCGGGGTTTTTTTGAAAATAGATATCTTGATTTGACTTTCAAATTAGGTTCAAGTTCGATTAAAAATTGTAAAAACATAACATTTTGCACAGCATGTAACTCCTACTAACGTATGTCAGTTTTTTGTGTTTAATGGACTAGAACTTTTCGGATTGACACGGATTGTGTGTGTGTGTGTGTGTGTGTGTGTGTGTGTGTGTGTGTGTGTGTGTGTGTGTGTGTGTGTGTGTGTGTGTGTGTGTGTGTGTGTGTGTGTGTGTGTGTGTGTGTGTGTGTGTGTGTGTGTGTGTGTGTGTGTGTGTGTGTGTGTGTGTGTGTGTGTGTGTGTGTGTGTGTGTGTGTGTGTGTGTGTGTGTGTGTGTGTGTGTGTGTGTGTGTGTGATCACAGTAACACTTAAGTCACATAGAGTAGATATAGACCGTTAATTTAATACCAAATTTAGCTGCTACTCCCAAAGTTATGACTTTTTTTTTCAGCGTTGGCCGAGGGTATTACTTAGTGTGCCTTATTCAATGAGTGGAAGAGCAAGATACTAGCACAAAATTAATGTTGTTTTGAGTTTAGTTAGGACTACAATGGACTTTGTTCAATATAAGGAACAGCAGCAATTAAAATTTTGAAAAAAATTTCTGCTTGTTTGTAGGGGGAAATGGATGAAGTGCCATAGAAATGAAAAGTTCTCCAAATCGAATGATGCGTGGTTGTCGGGGGAGTAAGATTTATATTATATTTTATTATTTTTAAGGAAAATATATAGCTAATTTTTAGAGTGGTATTTTATGTTTATTGAAGCTTATAATAATTATTTTCACAATTATAAACTTTAAAATGGTTTTTCTCAGTTTGTGTTTTTTCGCATTTAAAATACTTCTTCCACAATTATTTCCCAATCACTTCTATTTTTCCCCTGTGTCTTATATGTAATGCATGTAACAAAATTAGGGATCCATTTTTTTGTAAATGGAATACTCTTTTTTTAAAAAAAATTGAAATATGGGAAATATTAGGCTTTTGGTTGAATTTTAGTATATATATATCAATATTTTATTATTTTTTTAATTAAACTAATTAAGGTATTGTAAAATTGATCTCTAAAGGTGTTTAAAACCTCTTCAGAAATATTACAAAAATTTCATGTCAAAATTAATTAACACAAAAAGAATAGAATTTTTAAAATTTCCAAATTTCTTTAAAGAAATTAAACTTGTAAAATTGTGTGAATAATGTGTGCAAAATTTTATCTCGCATCATTTTCTTAAATAAACATTATATGAAATGCTAAAATGTAATTTTTAAATACATAAATAAAAAAAAATGCTCAAAGGGTGCCGAGTCCTTTTAAGCACTATCTATTATCCTTTATTGTTCTAATGTTATGTTTGATTGTATTTGTGTTTAGCCTTTATCAATTATTAAATTTAATTTTTTTTTAACTCGAATTACTGTTTCTGCTTAATATCCTTAGATCCTTGCTTAAAAACTATAGTTCCACTTAGCAGTATGTCAATTTCATTGACACAGCTGTATTTTAAAGTTCATCTGTGTTATATTTACGATTTTTAACTGTCATTTAGCATGGCTAGTTCAGCAAAAGAACAAAAAGTGCAAAATATAGTAAGTGTAATAGAGAATTTCAAATTTGCGGAACCGAGAAAACTAGCATCATATATATTAGTAAATGCCGACAAAGAGGTGTGTGTTTTATGTTCTGGAATAGTGGTATGCAGAACATCGTCTGTAAAACGGTATTTTGAAACAAATCACAAAACCTCTTGTCAAAAAAGTGAGCCGCAGCAAAAATAATTAATTGCTTAGAAACCGTTAGACATATGACTCCAATTTAGCCTCTGTATTCTACAAAAAGTAACATCTTACAATCCTAATATAAGTTATTTGTCATCCAATCTGCAGCAACAGAAGTCACACTAATATTACTCTCTCTCTCTCTTTACTTTGAATTATTCGTATAACTAAAACATTTATAACTATACAGTGCAAAATATATTTTTTCGTAGTAAATAGTTTTGTGTTAGTATTTAGTTTTATTATTTTCCCAATAATCACAAGTCAAATTATTTTGACGGCACGTCTATACCTCATTAAATATTTCTTTAGAAAAATGGCACGTTGATCCATAAAGGTTCGCCACCCCTGCTATAGAAGTTCGTTTGTGTGTCATGACGCATTGCTCTATGTCATAGATTTATGCTAATAAAGTCCTAACTGACGTTCATGATTTTTAAATATATAACTTTAATAAAAATTCTCAGCGTTTTAAGAACTAATCAGAAGGATCACAGGTTCGATTATATAAATGTACTAGCCGTTACCCACCTACTTCTTTGGGGTACTTCATGACGAATATACAGCAGAACGTTGTTTATCCGAATCAATTGGGACCGTACACCGTTCGGATACGCGATTGTTCGGATAACCGAAAACCAGAATGCGATCTATGCAGTATATTAAACTGGACACTTTACGAATATTGAAAATCATCACATGCAGAAAACGTGCTTGAAGAAAAAGCAAAGTAGGTGCAAAATAACGCAAATTTACTTTATTGTAGAAAATAATCACTTATTTTTCGCTGTACCATTGTACACCTTCGTTTTTTCGCTGAAAGGTCTCTGATTCTCCTGAGTAACAATAGTTGAGTAGGACAGCACTCTGATTGTTGTTCGTACCACTCCGTAGCTGTCTCTGGCACAGAAAATGCGTCAGCTTTTGATGGACCCTTGCTACTATCGTTGTTGTTGTTGTCCCCGTCTTCATCCGTTTCATCGTCGACAGGGTCGGATTCTTCTTGCACGGAAGTTAATCTCATCATCATTTAGCATCTGAAATCCACAGTCTTCTGCATCGCATGCCATCCAGATTTCTACATCTTCTTCATCGCATTCTTGAAATCCTGGGATCGATTGGACAAAATCGGTAATCTCCTCCCTGTGGTGGTCATTGAAGTCATTTTCGCCTTCTAAATCTGGCCACAGCTTATTCCATGCATTTTTCAGGCTCTGTCTTTCGAGAAAGTCCCACGCTACGACTAACATGTAGCAGGCGACCTTCATATTGAGCTTTTCAGGAAAAGCAGCAACACTTTCTTCGTCATTTTCTGCCAAAAGTCACTTTTAACCAGACGAGAAACAACTGTTGAGCATTGCACTGTTCGAAACATATTCATATACAGTACACGTAGTTGACAAAAACTGGTCCGGATAATAAACGTTCGGATAAACAACGTTCTACTGTTCAGAGAAATACTTTTACCCGAAAGTGCTTAATACGAAATATCGCTCTACATCAGGGGTGTCAAACTCGCGGTCCGCATGTGGTCCGCAACAAACATTTTTGCGGCCCGGCCCCAATACACATTGGCACTCAATAATATATATCCTTCGGGAAAAGCAATTGAAAAACGAAGATTTAAGGTATCCAACTACGTTCGGAAACGTGATTTTCCAAAAGCGTATAAATGGATAATATTTAGTGCTACTTAGATTAGAAAATGTATATAAAATTGTTTTAAGAATAGTATTACAGTAAAAAATTATTTAAGTACAATATTTTGACAAAAAATGAACATACAATGACCCATTTTCAAAATGTTCTCCTTTTGTGAAAAATGCTTCTATTGTATAATATTTTGCCTGTATATAGCTCAGACCTCTGTACAGAGGCTCAACTAGAATTTTTGAAATGCATAACTTGGAAGTCGGTTTATCCATGTTTTACGAAAACAGAAGGGAGAAATTTTAAGAGAATACACCGATCATTATTTAAAATGGTTGTAACTCTGAAAATAATGCGAATTTTTCAAAAATCATAGTTGAGCCTCTGTACAGATGTCTGAGCTATATACAGGCAAAATAGTATTATAATAGAATCATTTTTCACAAAAGGAGAACATTTTGAAAAAATGTTATTCTGAGTTAATTTTTTACCGAAATATTGCATTTAAATAATTTTTTTTGTCAAAATGTCCTTAAGACAATTTTATACATGTATTCTAATCTAAGTGACACTAAATATCGTGAAAATTATCCATTTATGCGCTTTTTTAAAATCACGGTTCCGAAAGTAGTCGGATACCTTAACACATTTCCCTATCCGCAACATGAACACATTAAGTTTAGATGATATTGCATAGCATCAGAAATACTCAGAAAGACTCTTTGGAAGACAAATTTTGTTTTTCTTTGATTTTTTCAATAAATATAGACTCAGTACCCAGCCATATGCGAATGGAAGTGATCGAGATTCAGAGCTACTCAAGTTTGAAGGCAAAATTCATTGAAGTGTGTGCAGTGGCATTACATACACTCCGCATCGAAGGGGTCAGGATTCCAGGGGGCCCAAAATCTGATTGACATCAAGTCTCTTTGTAAGATCCAGCTTTGGACCTAAAACCTGGCTTTGCAGGGGCCTTAATATTCTCTGTTAAGCCTTTAAGTAGGTGTACCCGAATTTTTTTTCAAATATTTACCAGTCACGTTTGAAAATACTCGAAAATTCGCATATGAAATAATTTCTATGTGTGAAAGTTCGTATCGGTGCTATCAGTTATTTTCAGTTATGGAAGGAAATAAGTCTCCTGTTAGAAGCAGTATTAAGGAAGCTCACCTTGTGTCACTTGAAAGTAATCGTTCGTTCAAAATTTCATCTAAAATACGAAATATATTAGCAACAAAGTGATGTTAAATGTCAGGACGCAAACATTACATTTTTGTTGTTCTTTTATATACACTTGCCTCCGAAAGTCTGAGTACAGGGGATCATCTTTCATATTCATGCAAAGTTCACTAATTAAATGAAGTCTTTCTGGATCAAAATACTATTTTTTATTAATTCCTCTAACGTCGTAAATTCAAATAGTATAAGCAACAATCGCCTGAATATTACATAAAATAATACAAATATTCATAACTTTAGAATGACACAAATAGTGTGCGTCAAAAGTTTGCGTACACTGGAAAAAACCTTTACAATAATGGATTGTAACTAAAAGTTTATACTTTTTAAGCTATTCCGTTCTTTCTATAACTATCTCAACATATTTGGCAAGGAATTGCAACAAATCAACATATAACATATTTGGCAGGAATTTACTAGCTCAGTTTTTCATCTGTGGATATTTTGTTCCTTTCTTCTACTCTGACAGATTTGAGCATTTCTCTTCGATGTTATTACATTCTCTCTGATTATTCACTCGAGTAAATTCCACAAATGCTGTACTATGCTTAGGGCTGGGGACTAGGTTCGCTTTCGGAATTGGTTTGGGACATGTCAGAACAGCCGTAGCTTCACAATGTGAATCATTTGCTTGGTACCTTTGTGCCGCTGAAAGTAAAAATTATTACTCACAGCAAATTTCTCGGCATATGCCCTGATATTTTACTTCAATAAGTTCAAGTAACTAATTTTGTACATTGTTGATTCTATTAATTCCAGATTACCAGCCGAAAGGCTTCCAATGCACCTCTAAACATTATGCCTCCTCCTCCTCCATGTTTGATAGTCGAAAAAGTATTCTCTTTCTTAAGATCTGTCCAGGAATTTTTGAAGGCATATTTTTATACTTTTTGATGCTAAATTACAAAAACTACTTTCAAATAAATATATGACATTTTTCTAAAATATATGTGTCCTATTTAGGTGTTTTTGACAAAGGTCATTCTCTTAGCTCTGTTCATTCGAAAGATGAATGGCTTTTTGAGTGAAACTCGAGCGTGATAGTCATTCTTTTTCAGTTTTCTTCGAATTGTAATTAAAGTCACACTTTTTTTGCAATATCTCAGCTACACCTTTAGCTATTTGTGAAACTTATAGTCTTGGATTTAATTTTATAGAGCGTATGACAAAGCAAGATTCTCGAGGTGACACTGCAGACGGGCGGCCGAATCTTAGCTTGGACGTTAAAATTTTAGTTGATTTGTAGTTTTATGAACACTTTTTTTTTATCAATGAATGTCACCTATTAACAGTTTCATCAATTGTTTTAACCCCCTCCTTTTTGAAGATCTATGATGATTTTTCTTTCAATAATATATTGATCTCTATTCTATTGCCTGGCATGGAACCACAAAAGCTTTCAAATCTCAAATCCTAAATAAATCGTAAAAGAAGCTTATAATTACTTAAAAACACGATTTAGTGCAATTATTTTACTATAAATGTCTTTAAAAGCTCTACTTTGTAAGTGTACGCAGACTTTTGGCGCGGATGGTTGGTGATTATTTGGTGGTCTTTCTTGTTTTTTCTCGTTGAGGTGAATTTTGTTGCTGTTGTTTTAATAAGGAAATTTTGAAGAATTGCTGACAAATATTTTGATTTTCTAAAGTGAGATTTTAATAGTAATTATAGCATAAACACGTAAGATGATTGCCTTTACTCAGACTTTCGGAGACAAGTGTATGTTTATTACTATGTATTATTCGAAATAAACCTTCGTTTCTATAAATATTGATTTTTTTCGGCCCATCTAAAGTTAAAAATTGCTTGTTTGGCTCAAGTTAGCCTTTGAGTTTGACACCCTTGGTCTAGATGAAATAATACAACAGTCCCGACAAACTACTATGTTTTTCCATGCATTTTCCCCCCTCTAAACACGAAAAGATTTCTCTTCATGATTTTGAGACTGAGCCGACACTCAATGAAATATTTGAGAAAGTTTCTGTGTTACTGAACTGTCCTACTGTATCATCGGAAGAAATAGCTGCAGTAGATGATGATGATGTATATACAGCCCCAATTATGGCAGACAAAAACATTTTTGAGTTTGTTCAAAGTTAAAAAAAATCATTGATGCAGATTGCGACGACGAAAATGAAATGAATAATGCAGCTCCTGTTCCCACATCATCTGACATGACAAACAGCATGAAAAGGAACATGCCTGCCAAATTTCAAGTCTGTATATCTAATAGTTAAGCAACAGAATATATTTACCTATAACACTCCTTTAGCTTTACGCAACTCACTTGGGGATCGATTTTCACAAAACCTGTTCTTAGCGTTCTCTATTCCATGAAAGGAACATGCTTGCCATATTTCAAGTCTGAAGGTCTAATAGTTCAAAAACAGGAATATTTACCTATAACAACTTGAGGTTCGATGTTCGCAAAACCCGTTCTAAGCGGAAGCTGCCAAATTTCAAGTCTGTAGGTCTAATACTTCTGGAGATCACATGATGAGTGAATCACTATAACAAGCAAAGATCAACCATATAGAATGCAATACAATTTTAGTGACAATTTTCTCTAAAGTCTCTATTGCAAATGTTTTAGACTCAGAGTAAAATTAACAACTGATGCATTAAAAACGCTTTTGGAAAATCAGATTTATATTAAATTATCTTTTTAAATATACTAACAAAACATTTTTCCCTTCCAAAATGGGATTAAGTTACAATGTAATTTTTGAAATAATTGTTAAAAATTATTTTTATATCTTCTTTAATTGTTTCGTGGGTTTCAGCTCTTTAAAAAAATTTTATTGAGAACAACAAAAATCGAAGCGGAGATGTAATTCCACAAAAACTTTTATTTATTATTACTGCTATTTTAGTTACGCTTTATTGTATTCAAGTAAATACGATAGTCTAAATTTAAGAAAGTAAAAAAAAACAAAAAATGGTTTGCCCATGAATTTAAAATAGGCGATACACTCCAACCAAAAAATAACTAAAAAAGTTAATTTTGAGTTCAACATTCATTCATTACTGGTAGAATAAATTTCTTAGTTCAAGAGGGGAAAAATTACTGAAAATAGAAATGGTTAACGGAAGATTTTGTAAATAAAATATATACAGCTAGCATTTTTGACAGTATTTAAAAAAGAAGGAAGTACTATAATAACATAATAGAATCTGAAAATCTTATCATTAATTCAAGGTTCAAACCAGACGCAGTAAAAAAAATACTTTGATTATTACGAAACCAAAAGAGGAATTTTTTACACTGGATGGGGAAAAAAATCCTGTTTCACAGCTTGCCTTTCCGAGTGTTAGAGAACAGTTAAATTTTGTAAACAGATTTTATTCTATAAATGTTTTTGAACACGACAGCGAAGAAAAACATTGTCTGCCTGGTATTTTTTTTTATTGTTATTATTACTTTAATATGTAATTATAAGCCTCGTAAGACTAAGTCAGCTTCGTAAAATTTCGACGCACCTTTTCATAAATAGGATTCTAATAATTATTTCGAAATGTGCGGAAGGTCAGTTGTTAATGTCAATGCTATTAATTGCGTGAGAAGAGTACTAATTTTTCGAGAACACGTGACACCCAACAAGTTTGTTCGTTACAAGTTTTGATTTATTTATTAATCAATTTTCGAAAAAGTATTCGTTACTAAATCTTTTTATCTATGTACTCTTTTTTTAAAGTACAGTCAAAACTCTATACAACGAATCTCTATATTGCGAACTTTTCTATATAGCGAACTTTTTCCTTGAACCTTGATTATTTCACGATTTTCTTTGTAAAATAACCTCTCTATAGCGAAGTGCATTTTCTATACAACGAACTTTTTCTTTGGTGATTCAATTTTTTTCTCGCTATTTTTAAAGTATTTCTGAACATTTCAAGTTATTCTCTCTTTAACACAGTTTATGGTGGTCATAAATCTTGAACTGGTTTTATTAGATCCTAACTCGCCGAGAGCAATAGAGCTCTGGACGTTTCATCCAAGAAGTGGAACCTTTAACCTCCATTGTCCAGTTTACTAGAAACATCTTCGATATCATCTTTCACACTCAGTGGAGTTGTCCCTTGTTCTAGTAATAAAATAATGTATGTTTAATATTACTTGTATGCTTTAAATTAGAAAATGTCCTTAAAATTCATTAATTTTAATTTAAAATCATTTTCTTAATATTGAAAATACAGTAATACATTCGACATTGTTTTTCTTGTTTTCCATTTGCAGTTTTTCTTTTTTTCTTCCTTTTTTTTTTTTTTTCGTTGGTTAAAATATATAAAGAAACATATATTAATTTTAAAAAAGGTGTGAATAATTACTTTTTTTAATGTATAGTGTTTATGCATTTTAAAAATTTGTTTTATGTGGTTTATAAAGTATATTAAAAGGTGAACCTCTATATAAAGAACTTTTTTCCAGGATTTAGCGACTTCGTTATATAGAGGTCCGACTGCAGTTACCTCAATGACTTTACTTTTAGACTTGAAAATAGTTTTGTATCCTGGTAAACAATTCACACTACACTCCATATTTTATAGTTTTAAACACACAATTCCACTGCACTATAATTTTCGTAATAGATTTCATTGTTCTTAAATTTCATTAACATATTTTATATGCTTTTATGTGTATACCAGTGAAATACCCAGTATTCCCCAGAATGGCTTTATTTTCAGACTTAATAATAAGGTGACCAGTTTTTTACAATGTAAAGGAGGACTCGCGTGAAAAAATTAAGAAAAAGTTACAACGTAAATATTTGAAACATTTTTTTTTTAATTCAAATAAAAATACGTTAATTACGTTTGTATTTCTTTTAATTATTTACTTAAACGAGTATTCTTCTGTTGAATTTTTTTTCTTTGTCAATATATAATTTTCTAATACATCGGAAATTTCTGAGCAAGAAATATCCTTTACATTGAGCTTTACAGTAAGTGCTACAGCTGAAGTATCAACATTCAGTCTTGATTTTTCACTTGTCCAAAAATCATTACCAACTGAAAAAACTCTTTCAGTTTCTGCATTAGTTCCAGGTCAGCACAACGTAAATTCAACAAGAATAACTAAATTATCATATGGAAAGTATTCATTATTTCCACCCATCTTTTATCAATTTCAGCTTGCTGATGTACCAATTGTTCCAATTTATTAGAATTTAAATATACATCCAGTCTTCTATTTTATTCAAACAGACAATTGTCATCGATTTTAATATCAAACATTTCTTTCGATAAAAACTCAATACCATTTTCTGTATCTGTCCAATTTACTTGCGATGAAGTCAAAAAACACCAATGAAAACAGTTATTTTCTGTGATATTTGTTTCAGACCATTCTTCGACAAATTGGAAACATGTTTGGTTCATATCTGAATAAACAGATCAGTTTAAGAATATTGAAAAGGAGGACAAGTAGGAGGACACTTTTCGAGGAAGGACAGAACCTATAAAAAGAGGACTGTCCTCCCTAAAGGAGGAAGATTGGTCACTTTATTAATAAAAAGTTATATCTTGATCACACAGAAAAATGTCACGACCTGAAGTTCGCAGGTGTAGGAGGGTTCGGAGAAGAAGCAGACATGATCTTAAAAATACTAGATGCTTTTATTTCTGATCTAGCACTTTATGAATGATTTACAACTTTATTGCTTAACCTTGGGAGTAATCTTAAATCATAATTCTTAATCTAATTTATGAGGTTTTCAAAAGGACAACTGAATGTCGGAGTATCTTACGAGTATACCAGTCCTTCTCGAACCATGATTCCACGGATTGCAGTCTGTAGCCAAAATGTATTAATTGTTCTCAAAGCCATCCATCTGATTCAAAATGATGTCCGAATTGAAAAACTGAAAAACAAATACAGGAAATTAAAACTAATAGAAATTTATCTTACTTAGAAGACTGAAAATTAATAGTCTCACAGTTGTCTCAAACTTACGCTCAGGCTACCAAGTGCTCTACTATCAACAATTCAACACAAACGAAGGAAGATATTGCGAAAATAGTATGTCCCCCTTTAAAATTACTTCAACCAGCTTCATACCTCTCGAAACGAAATATATCTGCATCTACTCCTACAGTTTCCACATCATCTTCTTCCACTCAAGCACTTTTATTACCTTCTACTTCTACATTAGCACCTACAATATCGGAATCCCAGTCACCTTTTCCTACATTTAATACAAATGTTCCGTCATACTTACAGGATCAGGCAATAGTTAAAAAATCAAAAAAGAATTTTCCAACTAAATATACAGAAACAAGGACCCTCGTCTTCACATTTCAAAAACCAAATTTTTGTCTCTTTTTCAGCCATTCTAAAACGCCCTTTTTAAAACCCGGGGCAAAAGCGTCCTAAAACCGTATCAATATAAATAATATAAATTCAATATAAATTCAATATAAATAAAGATGGCACCATATAAACCAAAGAAAACCAACCTGTCCAGGACTCGTCAGATGAAGAGGACATGTTTGAAGGGGAAGAAATGAGCTATCGCGTTTTAACACCGACAAGAAATCGCAAATAACCTTTACCAATCTCAATTGTAGGACTTAGTGGTGAAATTCCACACCAAGATCTATTTGTTTTTATTTTTAAACTTACTTTTTATGCGCAATTCGATATTTTACATTTTGTTATTCAACTTGTTTTTTATAAAACTGTTTAGATAGATTAGAACTGATTTTATACCCAATTATTTTAAATGTGTTTTGGCCAGTTATAAAAATTTGGGCGAGCCATAAAACCTAACATCACACTCACCCCCCCGAACCGTGATATCTCGGTACAGCTCCATTGCTACTTCCCTCCACAACTCCCGGTGGATTCTAAGACGAATATTAAGGTGCCCAAACCCGTCCCCCCTTTAAAGGGAGGCTTTTTATAGGTTCTGTCCCCCCCGAAATTTCCCCCCTACTTGTCACCCTTTTTTAAATTTTTTTTATTGATCTGTTAATTTTACCCAGAGATAACCCAAATTTTTTCCCAATAAGTCGAAGAATGGTCTGAAACAAATATCACAGGAAATAACAGTTTTAAATGGTGTTTTCGACTTCATCCGGGAAATGGGGGGATATAGAAAATTGTGCTTTTTATCAAAAAAAGCCTGATATTAAAATCGTGACAATTGTCTGTTTGAATAATAGAAGTCGCCCACCAGTATGGTGGCTATGACCCCTGGCTTGTATCTGAGTGGGTTCGGGGTTAAGAGAAAAAAAAGGGTTTTATCTTCTTCGGGGAAAAAGTCGGTCTCTTTTTGCTTTTGGGTTCCCCCTGAAAGGAAAACCGGGCCCCCTTTTTATATGCTGGGTTATCATCTTTAAAAAAAAGTTTTTTTCTGTTTCATTGTTTGCTTTTTTTTTCTTCTTCACTTGTATTACAAAAATGTTCCCCCGGAAAAAAAACGTCCAAACAAAATTTGAAAAACAAATGTATATTTTAAAATTTTAATAAATTGAACAATTTAAAAAATGGGAGATCTAAGGGGGCCCCCCCCACAGTCATGCTATGTTATGTCTTGAATCTGGGGCTGGCTTGGGGGAAAAAATGACTTTGCAGGGGGACCCTAACATTCTCCGTTACGCCACTGCATTACCCCCATTGGGTGAAATCAGTAAAATCTTAACTAAAAGTTGGAAAAAGAAATTCAACCTAAAAAATAAAATTGAGCCAAACAGCGAATTTGGTAAATCTATTTATCCGTCATAATTTAACACACGGAGCTCTCACACTCTTTTAAAAAAATTACTGCAACCAAATAGAGTGCAATATAAAAATGGTTAAATATTTTTTAAAAAATCGAATTTTGTTTTAAATTAATAAGGTTACCACAGTAAAAATTAACAAAAAAAGTGAGGATTATATACATAAACAATGTAGCAAATATATTGCAAACAATAAAAATTAGTATAACCATATTCTAATGTTATTCCCGATGTTCGAGAAAATTAGAAACTATTTAGCGGGTAACAACCTAATATTAAATTAAAACCTTTTTCATACGCAATTGAAATGCACTATATATTTCCAAATTTGCTATACTTCTAAAAAAGATACCTGTGCTTATAGTGAACCAAAACTTTTTTTTTCTCTAAATAGTAAGCAATATATTTTAAAAATAATTTTACATATAAAAAAAAATTTTAAATTTTAAAAATTGTTCTATAATTTTTTTTAAAGAAATTATCCAATGACTTTCATCAAATAACTCGTTAACTATGTTTTGTGCATCATTTTATGTATGTGTGTATGTAAAATATTTTATATATTTAAGTAATATTATTAAGAAAAATGGTATCTAAATGATATGATTACAAGATACTGAAATTTATATCCATGTGCAACTAAAAAGAAAAAGAAAAACTTTTGAGCTGTGAAAAACTTTTTAAATAATGATGTGAAAATGAAAAAATTTATAAAAGCACCAAAATATGTATTCCAGATTATTTGTTTTATTTGAATAGAATTATCTAGAAATATATAGTACATTGCCTTAATATTCGGAATTCAGATTAATTTTAAATGAATTTCATAAGAATGCGCTATAATTATCGGTGAATTATGGTTGCGAAGTTTATTTATTTTGAAGACATGATTGCTATTCTAAATGAAGTATTGTGTATTTATCTATACATATAAAATTGGATGTTTGTATACATAAAATCGCATCGCTCCAACACCGTGTAACCGATAACATGGAAAATCGGCATGTATAAGTATATTTTTACAGAGAAGGTTTTTGTTGTATTCTCTTTGTTGTAGCTCCCCACCAGGTGGCGCTACAGCATATCAACTTCTGCACCGTTCAATCAGTCGCCAAGTTGCCAACATGGTCGCCAAACACAGACTAATTAGGTTTGGAAAATTTTTTCCTTTAATGTTAATCTATATATATATATATATATATATATAAAGGGATGTTTGTATATATGAACTCGCTTCACTCCAACAACCGATCACTATGAAAATTGACATGTAAGAAGAAGGTTTTTGTGCCATCTCTTTGTTGTAGTGGTAATTGATAGTACAACATATCAACTTTTGCTCTATTCAATCAATCGCCAAGTTGCACCATGGTCGCCAAAAATGATGCCAACTTGGGTCGATCACCAACATTTCGCTATGTTTCCATTAAATCACCATTATAATGTAAGGAATGGCGTTGCTTGCGAATCTTACAATTTTAACATAAAATAAATACAACAGAAAGTAATATTAACGTATTACACATCCAGATATAGATTATTTACACTATTTTAAGCTTTCATTTTACAAAATTTATAACCATGTGTTACCTTTGTTGAGCAGAGATCAGCTTAGGAAGGCGTTTTCAAAAATTGACCCACAGGAGAGATACTGGACTTAATAAGTAAAAAAAAAAAAAATCCTTTTTATAAGCTATTAGATCTACAGACTTAAAATTTAACAAATATGTTTTTTTTTTTTTTTTTTTTCACTAAATAATCAAAAAGTTTTTTTTGTTTGTTTTTTTGAAATTATAAAATGAACTCATTAAAAACTTCTTTACCTTAAATTTTTTTAATTTTAATTACCCGTGCGAAGAACGGGTTGTCCCAAATAGTAATGAAAAAAATTAAAGAAAAAAAAACATTGGTTTTAAAAAGGGCTGTTTAAAAAACTGATTCTTTAATGAATTCAAATGAAATAATTTAATTTGGGGAAATGGAAAACTTTAAAGGATTACAATTTTTTAATTAAAAATTAAGAAAAATACTAGGGAAAACTAAGTATTTATGAATAAAAAATTAATTCTGCTAAAATGAATTAAATTTTGCTTCTCCCCACGTTATAAGCTTTTAAAATTTTTTTTTCCTTTAAAAGGGGTTGGTTGGGTAGTTACCCCGCCCAATACAACCCCCAAGAAAGATTTTTTTGGGTGGCACCTATGGGGATACCAAATCCAATTTGTCTTGAAACCTTTTTCCCCCCGGGAGGTATCTGACTCGACGATGCTGGACAAGGGAAATAAACTTCGTCGAGAGCACCGAAGCCAAGCAGGCACTCTAGGAATCTTTAACATGCCGCATAACCATACGACATGGACGCTGTCGATTTTTTACATGATGAAGATCCATCGACTTGGGCCGAGACTGAACCCACGAACTTGGGTGTACAAGACCAGCTCCAAACCAATCACGCCACCCAGCAGGAACATTTAAAATCTTTCGGAGTAAATATTTACGAGAAAAATCTTTTAATGTGTGTAGCAACAAAAACAAAATATAAAATCAAATTAAATGCAGAATATGAAATGTGACTGCAGACAACCCAACAGAGCTAGACTTTGCCATTTTGTGCAAAAAAAAAAAAAAAACGCAAGCATATATATGCGTAAAATACTTCTGTCAGTAAATATGCAAAGGAAGATAGCACCTGTGGAGCACGAAATTAAATTATTAAAGATTAAATTACATAAATTTTAAGCTTAAACTTTTTAGTAAAAATACCGTAATTTTCTTTTATATGCAAAATGCTTATAACATGTTGATCTACTTTAAGTATTTTTTCAGATATATTCTTCTAAGTGTACGATAGAGTTCCCTCAATAGATTTAAGGCAGGGGTGGGCATTAAGACATTTTGGGGTGACCGCCTTAACTAACAACCTAAGACGCGTATACTAAAAGAAACACATTTATGGAACACCACCCAATTAGATTGGAGAATTGGCTTTTCACAATCAATGCGACTGTCTATAACTTTGAGAACTAATTTTAGATGGCAATGATTTATTTTCTTATGTATTTTAAATTGTTTGATAATAAATGCATTATTTGATATAATTATATTTGCGACTATTATTATTATTGTTATGTATATTTCGTTTTGCTTTTAAAACGTGGCTTTTAAAAGTAAGTACAGTCGGACATATATATAACGAAGTCGCTAAACCTCCCAAAAAAGTTCATGATATAGAGGTTCATCTTTCAATATACTTTATAAACCACATAAAACAAATTTTAAATTCATAAACACTATGTATTAAAAGAAAGTAATTATTCACACCTTTTTGTAAAATAATATCTATTTATTTTATGTCTTACTCGTCAAAAAATAAAGAAATCAAAATTGCAAGGAAAACAAGAAAAAAGAATATCGAGGAGCACACTGTATTTTCAACACTAAGAAAAAAAAATTTATATTAAAATTAATGAATTTTAAGGACATTTCTAATTTAAAGGATACAAGTAATTTTAAACATACACTATTTTTTCTAACTAGAAATTGATGTTTAACTTTTAAAGGACTAGTTCGGGGACAAGAGACAACTCCACTGAGGGTGAAAGGGGATATAGAAGATGTTTCTAGCGAACTGGACAACGGGGGTTAGAGATTGCACGAAAGAAACTACAAGAATTCTATTGCTCTCGGCGTATTAGGCACCAAAGGGCAAGATTTACGACCACCATAAAAGGTGTTAAAGAGAGATTAACTTGAAATGTGCAGACATACTTTAAAAATAAAGAGAAAAGAAATTAAATCACAAAAAAAGTTCGTTATATAAAAAATACACTTCGCTATTGGGGTTACTTTACGAAGAAAATCACGAAATGTTCTTGGTTCCAGGAAAAATTCGCTGTATAGAAAAATTCGCAATATAGAGGTTCGTAATACGGAGGTTGAACTATATCTTTTTTTACTATAGTTATGTTGATAAGTACATAATCCGTATTTATTTTTTTAAGTATAATAACTGGGAGAACCGTTCCACCTAGAAAAAATTAGAAGTAGCCCAGACTCTGAAAAGGTCTGCCCAGCCCTGGTCTAAGGGTTCCATGATTGGGAAAAAGGGTTTCAAGCCCCACTGTTCTAGGGATTTTCGGCTTTTTTTTCGTTTTTGGGGGAAACTTAGGGCATTTGGTGAAAAGCAGGTAGTGGGGCATACTTTCGTTTAATGCGGGTATTTTTCCTACCTCTCTTTAATGTCACAATTTTGGGTAAGATACTCCTTACCACATTTCAGGCATCTTGGCTTTAGCAGACAATTATTCTCGGTATGAAAGAATTGGTTGCAGTTCTCTAAGTCCTGAAGTTGATATAGCGTGGATTATGAGATGGAATATCAGTTCAGATGCAGTCTAAATTGCGAGACAGACATACCCTCAGATGCTCCAAGTTTTTGAACCAACGTATCTCTAAGGCAGGACCGTTTTTAACATCACCGGCCCCAGGGGAAATTTAAAGTGAGCCCCCCCCCCTACAATTTCCCAAAAAACCCCCCTGCTTTTTTCCTTGCCGTTTTAGTTTGGGAGTGATTTTTTCCCTTTTCCTTTTTCCTTTATTTTTTTTTTGCTCTTTGGGAGTCTTCCCCGTATTCACCCACCCAAAGGACTCACCGTGTCCTGGACTGGCAACCGGCAGTCGTAAAAAAAGGGTAATGGCATATTTTTGCCATTCTTCTTCATTTCTTATCTTATGGCATCACGGAACCCCCCTCCTTTTGAAGTGGCGTAACGGAGAATATTAGGGCTCCTGTAAACTCAGATTTTGAGCTCCAAGCCCAAATACGTACTTAGTGTCAGTCAAGCTTTGGACCCCCTAGAGGTCCTGCTTCCCCCGCAATTCGGGAATGTTCGTTACGCCACTGTCCTTTTGTAAATTAGTGCAGTAAATTTATGAAATAGCTTGCAATTACAATATAGAGTACACAAAATTGTATGAAATGCTTTTATCTTGTTTATTCTCATCTTTTCCTTCACTTACCTCGCTTTACTATCTTTTACTTTTAGACATCCTTATTCTTTGTTGAGTTCCTGTTACTGTACATGTACCAAAAAAGGTTTTTTCCTAGCTTTGATCATTGCAAAATTGTTAATGACAGCATTGTACTCAATATCCACTGTAATATTATTTTAAGTACATAGCAACATGTTATTGTTGTTACTTATGTCACCTGATCGACAGTAACATCAGATCAAGGGGCTACATTTACGCCTGTCGTTAGGTGTAGTTTTCAACACCATATAGGTAACAATGCGATTTGGCTCGATTCCACCCCAA
The DNA here is from genome assembly GCA_019973955.1 of Trichonephila inaurata madagascariensis. NCBI lineage: Eukaryota > Metazoa > Arthropoda > Arachnida > Araneae > Nephilidae > Trichonephila > Trichonephila inaurata. The sequence goes on from BMAV01016329.1 coordinate 41,743, forward strand.
ATTTGAGGGAGAACACCCTGGAGGTGGTCAGGGGCCTCTCACCTCTCTTCCCCTTCTACCTACCTCACGAGAGGACTGGCGGCTATTGTGACTTGACGGCTATTTAGTATACCCCCATACCACGAAGGCACTATACATTTACAAACATCCATGCCTTCTCCGGAATTCGAACCCAAGCTAAACGGCTTAGCAGTCAGCGTCACTAATCACTAAACCGGATGTGGGCGGACATAGCAACATCAAACTGTTAAGCATTTCTTTTCCAAAGTAGATCGCGTATTTCAGTCTTTTCTCTCTTAGAGTAGAAATGCTTCTTTCATGGTTCGTTTGACTATGTGTGTGTGTGTGATACGTTCCTGTAAATTTAATTTTTTTCACTCTCCAATTTTTGCGCCCCCAAATCTTTTGCGCCTTAGGAATGTGCCTAGCGTGCCTAAGCGGAAAAGCAGGCCTGCACTTAGCCATGTGTCGATACATATCCTCACAGATCTGGAGATACTCTGCGGTTAGATAAAGAATTAAACAACAATATTTTTTAATTTTTCGACGATATTTATCATTTCCTGCCTCTTATTTTATATTTAAAGAATCGTTTTGAAGCTAATGGACAAAACAATTCAGTAATAAGTTCCGTTTCTCGTTGTGAATATTACTGAATTTTCTTGAGCATTCCTTTATTAGATTATGAGCAAATATAAGTGCGACCTTTCTCGAATTACAAATAACTTATATCCTTCCTACATAAAAAGATTTTTCGCTCAGTTATTAATAGAAACACTTGACATACATCGCAAGCTTTGTGTCTTTTACTTAATTATGGTTTTCAAAGCATTCTTAGTAACACAAATATATAAACAACAGCAATAAAAGTACACTTCAGAGTCGTTCCCATCAGTAGTTCAGAATGAAGAAATTCATCACCAATAACAAGTTGCATAACTGCGAAACGATGTCAATTGAAAACAAACGCAGTAAACATATCCGATTTCTTTGGAAATGCAGAAACCTTAAACTTGGTACAAATGCACTTACGTGATTAAGTAGTATTTATCAAGTTTTTTTCTGAATGAAGAAAACAATATCTCAAGATGAGTACTCGGCATTTGAAGTACTGATATGAGAGAGCTAAATATGTAAACGAAGATAATAACAGGTATTGCTGACTTTGATTAAATTGAGTCAACAAGTACATAGGTACGCACTAACAGCCTTGATTAAAAATGTCTTATCAGGACATTCTGCATTTTGAGATATTGAATTGCTTTTATTATTTTTAATAAATAAATATTGCCCAATTGCGCAAAATTGAAAGAAAAATAGTTTGGTTTTAATTGCTTATTTTTTTAAAAATTATCTTAATTAAGTAAAATACTTTGCTGCGATTAGGGATTTACAATATCGGACCAAAAGTTCAATACCGGTATTTCGGTATTTTTCAGATCTTAATTACGGTTTTAATACCGGTAGTAGAAAAAGAAAGAAAACACAGGTGTTTCTTTTTGACATTTGCCAGTTTTATTAGAGAGCGTAAATATCACCAAAAATAATTTATAAATTGAAACAGTATATAAATCATCACAAATAAGTAAAAAAACATCTTATTTATTTAAAACACAAAAAAGTGTAAATATTACTATTCAGTCTGTGGTGTTATTACAAATTTTACAGACCGAATATTATCAACTGATTTTTTAAGTTCATTAAAGTTATACTTATTCATTATTATTGGGTTATTATGTATGAGTATATATACATAATGAATCTGTAAAATATTTTAAACCCTAAAGTATGATATGCAAATACAATGTGAATTACAAACTCCCTAATTTAAAAAATATCGAAATATTATGCACTTTCTTCACAACTATAACGTTGTTTTCTCAGATACAAATATCAAACTGCGACGCCTGCGCGTGTGCAGTATCGCTGTGAGCTGTAATAGGATAGTTTTAGCCAGCCCCTTGGATGATTCACATATTTTATTGATTGTACGATGCAACTTTCTGTTCACAGCCAAATTAATTTCGCCCGTTGGGGAGACATAAAAACAAAAACGTATACTATTTTGTTATATAGGCGTATCTCTGAACGATATAGTGGAGACAATTTTAAAAATTCTAAGTAAATACCGAAAAAACGGAATTTAAACTTGCGAATATCTGTATTACAAAATTGTACAAATGGTTCAAAATACCGGTATTCGGTATCTCGGTATTACAATTCCTAGCTGCGATGTTTTAAACAAAATCATTGCAAGTCCCTTATTTTAGAGCATTTAAAATACACTCAGGTTATAATTTTAACTCTTATTTTCATTTTACAGCATACTGATTTTATAATTAGAAGTGCGTATATAATATATAGTGACAACAGTTTGTTTGATGTTTCTAAACTCTATTAAAAATAAAACTATATCTAATTTGTCCAGCTTTATGAACTATTTAACCATAATTTGGGTAGAGTCTGGGCCTAGCTACCGCCATTATCAACCGTATTAATCGATACGGGGACCCAACATATGTAAGCAAAAAATTGTAACATGTTCATGAGCTCCCAAAAAGGAAGTCTAAGAAATTTTGATACGGGCCCACTTAAAACTAGCTACGCCAGTGGGTAGAATGTATATATTTGTTAATTTTAAAATGTGATATCAATATATAATCGGGAAAATATTCTTTTATGTTCAAAATTTAAAATAATCTTTTCGGCAAAGTTAAATATAAGGAGATTCTTTATATCGTTATGAGATAATAAAGTAAATCAGAAAAAATCAAACTATAAATAAGTTTTGAAATAAAGGAATGAAAAATGTGTTAAATACATGAACCCTCTTATCACATGATATTTGAGTAACTAATCTTAAATCTCTACACACACACACAACAATATTTTATTATGTTTCATAATTCTTCTCCTCCTTACCCTATGCTTTATATTTAAATTTTCAGTCTTCTAAACATTATATCCAAAAAACATTATGATTCTTAATTATTTTTATTTGATAAATAGAAATAAGAATGCACATAACGAATAACATTTATAATATTAAAGAGAACGTATTTCGGAACTTTTTTAATAAGTTCCGATTCCAATAGTCGAGTAGTAATTATTGAACAGCGTTGTGTTTCTTTCCAATCGTAAGTTTGAATCTAAAGCCACTAAACACCGTATAAAGGAGTCATGTTAATGTTAAATCTGATAAGTTTTAAAGTACTTAGAATTAGTATGATGTTGGGTTACACACTCTTTGCTGCATTAACAGTTGCCGCTCTCTGAGGAAGACTATCCAGTAGTTTGTTTGTTCGAAAGCAGGAATTGTTCACTATTCTTGTAGAGGAACAAAGATTCTGTCTTCGATTCGGGGCGTTGTAATCTGCTGGCAGTCAAAGTTTTTATTTATCCCGCAAGTGTTCTTTAGGATTCATGCCTGGTCTATGAGTTCCAATAGTGGAATATCTATGTCAGCAAACCCCGTTTGTGTAGGTGCAATATGGACAAATGTAGTACGGACACAACCCAATCCTGTTGGAACAGAACTGGACCTACTCCGAATTATTGTCTCAATCTTGGCAGTGTGTAATTATTCAAAATGTTGAGATAGGTATCCGTCTAGAGAGTTCCTTGAATCAAAGAGCTCAAGCCAAATTATGAAAAACACCCCTAAACCCTATGGCTCCGTTTCCAAATTCCACTTGCAACTCAATACAGTCAGTTTCAAAGCGTTTACTAAGTAATCTCTACATGCAAACTCAATGGTATATAAAAGGTTAAGGTTTGGGTTCAAAATCTCCCCCTCCATAGACCAACATACTTTCACTTTATAGCATATGTACTACGCCTTGGTGCTTTCGTCTGTGTGTTCTTAAAACATACTCCCCCATGAAAGAAATCTGTATACGCTACTGTCCAAATTCTACAATCCATCTGTCAAATAGTATATTTGATTTTTCCCTCCATAATACGTAATGCCGTTGTTCAAGGCTCTAGATTATCGACTTTTGTATCACTACTAGGTATTTGTTGCAGTAGGGTTAAGCATATATAAGCCGCAGTTCTATAAGGAAAAACAAGATTTCAAAATTCGCGAAGCTGTCATTGTACTGAAGTTGCACACCCAGAGGTTTCTTGTTATATTTAACGATTTTTCAAGCAGAATCCGTGTAATGGGCTTTCACAACTCTCTTCAGTGCTCTGTAGTTCATTTTTGTAAGACGGTGCTCATGCACGGTTTTATAGCTCATGCATGTTTCAACTTCAAGAAAACATCATGTACAGTAGAACGACGCACTCCTTACATAGGACAAATGTCACGAACAGTGGTGACCATCGATCACTTCACCATGTTCAAAAAATCGTCGATCAAAATCATTTCCTCGTATTATATTTTTCTATTTGTGAATTTACGATTGCTGACTCGTCTGACTTTTTTTATACTTGTTTAGTAGCTCAACTTCACTAGCTGAATCCACTATTTTGAATCATGATAGTCATGGTAGCATTTCTTTTTCAGAAATTTCTACCCGGGTCAAACAAGATATCTGTTCCTCTTGGAGGCAGGCCCTCGCACATGAGTGGTGCGAAGGAAACCGTCCTGCTGGGACAAGAAGTAGGCGAGATGAAACTATTCTTGCTAGGTTTCACAGTAGACATACTTGAGCTCAACGGCATGTGGTGGGATTTAAAGTTCACCCTCCGAATTGCAATGTGAACCAAGCCGCTCCTACTCACGTCTTGGCTTGTATTAGTTGCCATAAAAGCCAGCTGCTATGAAGGCCTGCTACAGTTCTTCATTGTTTAAAAACGCACGGGTTCATGGACTTGATCTAGATGTTTCTGTCGATCGCATGGGATAAGAAATAAACACTATTTCGAGAATTGTTACCGGATACTTTTGATCATATAATGCATCACACACACACACACAGTTCACAACTTTTTTTGAAATGGCGCTCCATTTTCTAGTGAATATATTTCTATACCGTCTTCCTCCCTCCCCACTCCAGGGAAATAAGAGCGTACATAATGGCGAAAACAAGAATTAAATTTTAAAAAATATTCTATAACTAATAGAATATATTTTTTAATTTAGTTTTTTTGCTTAAGTCCTCAATTTTTTTTTACTTGCAAATTTGAAATAGCTATTGCCAAGAATATATTTAAATGTGTAATATTATATATTTTAGTCGTAGGTGGGATATTGTTGAATTGAAACTACTGAATTTTTCTTTATTTAAGAAAGAGGAATAAACGTTTTAGATTATCTGTTAAAATGACTGGCAGGGATTTGATTATACGAAATAATCTATAATAAACTATTGCTTTCTAAATAAACTGACAGTTTCAGCCTTTAAAGAATCGCATGTTAATTACTGGTTAACATTTTTAATTATATTTCTTGGACAATATATGAAATGAAATGCATTGGACGAAACATTTTTCTTACTACCAACAGACTGCTTGAACAGTATTTTTGTTAACATTCAAAGACATCAAATTTTTAACTAATAAGAAGGTTGAATTTGATGCATTTGAAGGAGTTTGTTAATATCAGGCTCAATTTTATTTAAAAACAATCGTAAGTTGTTGCGTTTAGAGCCGATTTCTCTTTTTGGTTACTAATGTTGCTACAGCACTAAATCCACCACATTCTGCTAAATATGAAGATGGAAATACTATCAGAAATGTTGAATAATCCGCAATAATCCTGGGTACAGTTGCGAAATCAACTTCTGCAGCCAAAATTCTTCGTTGCCACCCTTGAATTAAAAGTTTAATTCCTCTTTTGTCGTCAGTTCTATTAACTCTTCTAACTGGGTGAAGTTCCATGTATGTGTTAATTAAGTATTTAAATTTTAAATACATACAATCAACATAATGTAACCAGTATTAAAGTTTACTTTTCTTAGTACATAACCAGTGTGTTTTTAGACTTTTTAGACTACATTTGTTTAATCTGTTAGTTAAAAAGTTTAAATAAGTTATCTAACTTATCAAACTGGGTTTAAATTCACTACTTTTATCTAAACTTACTAAATCATCAATATTATAAATAACAAAATGTTTTTCTAGTGTGGTATTGCTCACTGAAATGTATATGAATTACATGAATTTGTTGTACAATTTCCTTTTTTTTAACCTTTTTCCATCCTTTTGGTAAACTCTTTGTGATTGCGCATGTGTGTGTAGGGGTGTATGAAAATGTGTTTCAAGTATCATGTATGACACATGCGCTTGTGAACATAAATTTATCTATATATTCAGATATTGAGTTAATTTTTAAAGCATGTAATGACAATTTAAAAATATTAGTGATATTTGGTGGGTGCTTGTCTTACAATATTACTCTTTTTTAATGCGAAAAAATTAAGCTTCGAAAAATCCTGTATATATTTATTTTTCTCCATCCTTCGACAAAATATTATATTTTTTTTTAGTTAATTTTAAGTGAAAATCAATAATAGACAAGAAAAATAGATTTTAAAAAAAGATTTGCTGTATTTTTTTATAAAACTTATTTGCAGTTCTTGTAGAATATTTCACTAAATATCTAATCTGGATATAATAAATCGGCAAATAACTCTATACAATATTTTATATTAGATTATTTTACTTTTTTAATTATAATTATTAAGTACCGTTTCAAATGCATACACAATGAATATTAATATTGTGATACCCCTTCCCTGGGGGTACCATCTCTTCATCTACGCGACCTAGATTTGTGGGAAGTAAGAATTGATCACCCAAGTTGGCCATAATAAATCCAATTTATTATTATCTAAATATATTGAACAAAGCAAGTCTTACAATAGGAAGGCAATCAGGAGTGATATAATGTATCCCTAAATTCTATATAAATAAGCACCTGGAATCCTAACCACTTATCTTTTCTTTTTTAAGCAAAGTTATCCTATGAAACTTAATCTTCCTTAATTTCCTTAACTCGCTAAAGCCCGTTCTATAATTACGCTTCTAAGTTTAATTCCTGACCATCAGCTCACGGCGTTCAGCATCTCAGCTTCCTTTCTCCTTCTTCTCTGCAATTACAAAACTTTCATTATATATCTACTAACTAATCTGAATATCACGGTTTCTTCTTGAGAGGATTAGCTGTGAAATGACTCAATTCTGGCCCCAAAGATTCCCCAAGAGGATTAGTATGAAAACATGATAAAGCCCCGTCACGATATCATGACATGATTAATCTATTCACGTAATTGCATATTTTACATTCATTAAAAAAATCTGAATTCCACTCACAACTTAAGTATCTGAACCAAAACTTTTTAACCATCATCATGAGTTTTTAAAAATTAGAAAAAGATATTAAAAGATCGATAATACATTCAATTTGTACACATACAAGGTTCTAGTAGTTATATGAAAGCATTAGTAAAATTTACTTATAAAATACTCCAATAACCAAAAAGAAACTATAAAAATACTAAAAAAGGATCTAAAATAAAATTATTAATTTATAACAACAGTTAAATGAAATTATCTATTTCTTTTAGGATTGCCATAAATCAGATTATTTTCTAGCGAAAGTTCTCAGAAACAAATAATTTCCAAATTGAAAATTAAATTGAGTCTAACCAATACATTCTCGTTACAAGAACTTTATTTTCAAAAAAAATGTCATTAAAATTTCAAAAATGATTAAAAAGCAAAAATTCAGGTAAACAACAATATTAATTAATGAGAACAAATCCTTAAAATATTTATATATTTTGTTAATCTCTATTCAGGACCGGAACTAATATAAAATTAGTAATGCCCGCGATGTTTCTACTTGAAAAGATGACGTTTCAACAAAATCTAAAATCTTAATTAAACGAGAATTCTTCTTAAATTTTATTTTGTTATTATTATATTTTATGTGTATGCACGTACTACCGAAAAACAGTTTGAAATTTTACATGTAAGTAAAAATCCTTATTAGAAGACAGAATAAAAGCAAATAGTCTAGCAGCCGTTCTTAAAAATAACAAGGAGACCTAGACATAGTCTCGTTTGCTACTACTTACTGAAATGCTATTATGTCACAACCCAAAGTCTTTAAGAGACACACGGTAAGAAACGTGCTGTCCGTAGATTTCAAAAACTGATTATTTTGTAACTCGTGTTCTGTTTATAATTAGATGCGTATATGTATAATAAATTGGGAAGCATTTAAAAACCAGTGTTCCGATAGTTCTATCCCATCGATAATTACTAATATCTCCACAATATTGAACAACGCTATATCATCTGTAGCATCATTAATTTTTCAGTTCCTTCACTATTAGCTCGCACTGTCTATATATTTATTTATTTATATATTTATTTATTTATCTTGGTGGAATTTTCAATCGTTCATAAAATACATTTTGAAGCGCTGAATTGAGCTGAAATTTTATATACAGGATCATTTTGGATGACAATGCAATACTTTAATTATAATTAATAAAAATTAATTGATTAAAACTAATTATTGAAAGAATTACAAATACAGCCACGTTGGCGACTTAGCGACCCTTTTGGCGACTTGTGTCAAAACTTGTGAAAAGGTTTTTTTCTCACGTGTTAAAGCATTCAGTTGGACTGAAATTAAAAGGACAATACGATACTTTAATGATAATTTAAAAAAACTAATGACCACTTAATGTTGCGATTCTGTCTTATGTATATACATATTTATATTAATTGTAACTATTTAATAAAAAGTAGCTAAAATAAAATTTTTCGTTGTTGATCTAAGTAGGAATTGATTTAAAACTAATTTTTTGTATTACTTGTTTTCAGTATGAATAATATTAATGAAATTTGATGTTTGTAAAATTATCGATAGTACGAGTAATAAATCGAAAACAAAAACGACGTTACAGATCATAGGTTCCCAAAATGGTTCCTACGAACTCCTGAAGGTTCCTGTGACTGCTGAAGGGATCCGTGGCAAATTAAAATTAATTTGGGGGAGCATGGACAACGTGTAAAAGAGTTCGTGGAAGTTTTATCATAAAGGAAAATATTTTGAACTCATTTCTATCATCTTGAAAATTAAAATAAATTAGTCACTATTTTTATAATGCTAAAAACTTTTAGAGTAAAAAAAAATATTATAGATACCGTAAAATCCGGCGTATAATAAAGCGCACTTTTAACACAAAAAATTAGATCGAAATTTAGGGGTGCGCGTTATACGTCGAGTATAAAAATGAGAGCTTTAAAAAAAAATGAGTATTAAAAAAAATTTTAGACTTATATATCGAAATACTGTTAATTTAAAAGAAATAACACACCCTATGAACTTTCATTGTTGGATAACATGAAAAGGCATCCTTTTTTTTACCATTTTAAGGCGAATAAACGTACACTGTTTCTTGTTACAATTAATCCGTTCAGGCGATTTTCTAGGACCCAGTTCGCAACGCTTTCTTCTAGAATAGGCCATTTCGTTACTCCTTTACCTAAAGCACATTTCTTCTTTGGCATGTTTATTACTATCGTTTCATTTTTTTTCCACTTATTATGGAGCTTTCGTCAATATCAAACATCCTTGCAGCAGCACGATTTCCATTTTCTTTTCGCAAATTGAATCACTTAGATCTTGAAACCGGCATTATGTTTTGCTTCGTTTACCAGGACCCATCTTAATTGCTCGCTGTTTGAAGCGTATTCAATATTATTCATAGTATTGAATATACTACAGACAGCGAGCGTAATAAGTCTCAGACTTGTCCTAATTGATTTCAAAATTAATCGTCCGCCTCGTAACATCAGACGAAAAAGGAATCAATGTTTATAGAAAAGCGTGTAAAAAACCCAACCATGACGCTGATTCGGTCTCCCCCCTCCCTCCCTTCTTGCGCTTAAGGGTAGTATAATCTAGAAGTATACTATTTTTTCAACAGAGAGTCTGGAATGATTCATCCAATAAATAATGACTTCAAAACATAAGAAAACTGCACACGTACATTCCAAATTTTTTCGTAAAAAAGGGGGTGCGCGTTATACGGCGAATATATCTAAAAATAAAAAAACAGCTTGAAAGTATAGGTGCGCGTTATACGCCGGATTTTACAGTAGGTATGTAAAATGCTAGTAATGGAAAGAATGAAAACGGTAGAAATCGGGTCAATTGTGGGTACAGCTGGCTGTGCAGGTTTAAAAATGAACAGAATCTCACAACTGCATGTAATATCTTGTCTAAAAAATATGGCAGTATGAAAGAGTCGTACATCTAATCAACAATTAAGTTTTGTTTTGTGCATGATTCCGGTATGAGAAGTGAATTAAACAAATTTTCCTTAATTTTGATCAGAAAACAGTATCATTCTTTGTATTGTGTACGAAGATAACCATCTCATTGATTCACCTATTTCATTGAGGAAATATGTGTTTGTATGTTTTAATGCAAAAGAGGTTATAATTTGAATAATACTTTAGATTTCACAATATTTCATTTATAGTTTACTTTTGCGTTAACATTTACCATTTAGAACACAAACTTAAATTTATAAGTGTTCTTATGCATTGAAATAGAGTTACTTCACTTGGGGGTTCATGGACAAGATTTGGTCGAAAAAGGGTCCGTAGACACAATAAGTTTGGAACTACTGTTTCCTAAAAACTCGACACTAATTATTGTATGACAATTTCTTCGACAATATTCTTGAAAAAATTATTTTATCATGAAATTAGTTCACAGTCTATCATATATATTAATAATAATTTAAAATCCTAAGAGAGAGTTTTATTAGTTATATTCTAAGCAATCCAGTCGATAAAATGAATTTTCAGCAATTAATGTTGAATGATTCAATACTATTAAAATTTGTAATCATCGATAGTATTCGTGTCATTGCAAAAATCAGTTTTTATTATAGGTGAACTAAAGAATTGATATTTTTTTAAATGAAATATACCAGTGGTCTCCAACCCCCGGTCCGTGGACTGGATACTACTGGTCCCCACAAGAAACATTAAATTATTTCCATTTTATTTACTGCGGCATATTTTTCTTGGGTTTGGGCTACTTTTCATGAAAATCACTTTATATTCATTTTTGGTGTAGCTATATTTTATTCTGAAGGCACATTTTTAAATGCACAATTAAAATAAAATTTTAAAAACAAAACAATTTAAAATATAAACAATCAATGTCCTCCCCCTCAGCGGGCCGCGGTAAAATTATCCAACGTTGACCGGTCCACGGCGATTAAAAGGTTGGGGACACTGAAATCTACCACACATTAACCTCAGAGTATTTATTCAACGAACACTTTCCCATTCAATACCGTAACCTTGACTTAGTTCCGTAACATTTTTGATTCCCAAAACTAAAAATGAAATGTATCATTTTAGGGCTTTTGAAAAGATCCAGATAGTTGTGACGCGTGAGTTTTCAATGTCGTTTGTAGTGAAGATTTCCTCTGCTGTTATTCAATTACAAAGAGTCTATTTTGAAGTCGATTGCACATACGTTCAACCCAAAATATCTTTATTGTATCATTTCTCATTACTATTCAGACGGACTTAATATCAGATTACATTAACAGTTAACATTGTACAATTATTAAAAATCGATTTGCGAGATAATATAAGATATAATTATAAAGAGAAAATCGAGGGTGAAACTTTCCTAGCAGTTTTTTTTCTTTTTTGTTTATGGGTAAATAAAATATAAAAAGTTTAATTTAAAAATGGTTAAAAAATAACTACTTTTTTTTTAAAAAAGGTTTATAATTTTAAAATTTTGTTTACAAAAAAAAAATTGAAAGATGAACCTCTATATAACTTTTTTCCCATATAACAAATTTTTTTTTCATTTAGATTGTTATATAAAGGTCCAACTGTATATTACTACATCCGAAAACAATATCTCTAAAGATTCACCGTGAGTGGAGAACGTTAAATCTGTCTAGACTCAAAGTCCTCAAATGGGTTTTTAAGTTTGGAAAGTGAAATGCCAACTCAAATGTCGTCATCGTCACGATTATGGTTCAAAATTTAAGGCCCTTTTATGCCTCTCTTTTTTTTAAATTAGAATAAACAAATAATCGAAAAAATAATTCCCGATATCCAATTAAACGATCAAGAGGAAAAAAATTTTTAATAATTTTTTCCCAACTTCACTCTATTAACCCTTACTGTCGGCACGGACACGTCCGTTCTTTTTTGTCCCTTAGCTGCAACGGGAGAGGCTTGTATTGTTGGGGAAAAATATCATTTTGCAAGGTGTGGGCAAAAAAACGAACGGGGTCTATTTTAAAAAAAAAGGGGGGCAATAATGTTTTATGGCGTCATCCCACACGCTCCCTATCCACGAGGCCAGTTTATTTAAGATACAAGTTTTGGGATGCGTCATTGAGTGAATGGTGCACGTTTTTGCCAGAAAAAAACGAACAACATCGTTCGGGAAAATTAAGAAATCAGCCAAGAAAACATTTCCCAAATATTAACCGAGCTTTGGAGATGAAACTTTTTTTCCGCACATGTGTTTTTAAAGGAAAAAGAGTTTTTTGGGGAAGGTTGTGAAGATATAACTTTAAAACCCAAGGAAGGGTTAAGACAAAACATGCCCAAAATTTGGGTAGAGTAGGCCAATCAATCGTTCAGATTTAACAACACTACACATTGAAGTACTAAAAAAAACCCCTTAAAAAAAATTTGGAAAAAAGGCCAGAATTGGAAAGTGATGGTGCTGTTACCGACAATGCATTCGTTCACATGGCCCTTTTAAGTGGGTTTTTACCACAAAAATTTCTATGGGGAGACCTCCTTTTCACCTATTTTTCCCAGAGACTTTTGTCTTAGTTCCTACTATTTAAACTTTTGAAAGGGGAAACCCCCTTTTTCCCGTTGAAGAGGGTTCAGGAAAATGGAAAATCTCCTTAAGGATTCCAAAACCTGTTCCGGACTGAAACCAAAAAGGCAGACCCCAGCAGAAGGGGGAATGCGAAGGAACATTTGAAGGTTAAACGTCAGGAGAACAAATTTGACGTACAAATTTATTACCAGGGTTCTTTTTGTGTGTGTCACGCCTTGTATTTTTTAATCTAAAAGAGATTCTCTTAGCCTAAATCATTATGTATATGATTCAAAAAACTACATATTAAAACCCTTTTTGAATACAATTATTAAGCCACAAAGGTGTATAAATTGAGGGTGTCGGTTCCTTCGAACTATGATATTTATTGTTTAAATGATAGGCTCTCATGAATTGAGTTTTCTTTTACAAGATGTATTTAACTTTTATTTACACATATCACTCAACTGCTTGTTACAAAACCACTTATAGTTTCTCTTTCCTTTCATATGGATCGTTGCATCTCTTTTCGATTGGCTTTCAAAACTCCATTAGTTGCCACTCACTTCAAACAAAATTATACAAAAAGTAACTCGCTTACCATAGATGGCGCGACAGAGAAAATTGTGTTTTAAAGAAAATACATATTCGACAATTGAGAAGGGAAAAATGAAGAATTTGATTTAAGATATTAAATAAAAATCATTCTCCAGTATTTTTCGGGTACTCTTTTATACTCAGACTGAAAAATTGTTTGTTTTTTTTCTTTTTAAGATTTTAATCAAATAATATAAGTTTCCATTCAAACGTACGATAAGAACTTTTTTATGACAGAAGGATCTGGATTCTATTTTGAGACCAAAGAAAACAAACATGAAAAGGAAATGATATCATCATTTGCTATCGGCCTTACGAAACAGTACATGTAATTTCGTGTGCTCTAAGCATTATCGAAAAATATGTCATCATCGTGAATTGCATTGATAAGATGCTGGGCTTATAACAGCTGGAGCCAAACTGACAATTTACCATGACGATTATTTATTTATAAGGTAGCAATCTCAGTTTGTGCGTTCTGTAATCTGTATTTCTTTATTTGTAATGTCTGCTACGGATAGCACACAACTAAAATATAGCCCGGAAGAATCTGTTGCTATTAAAGATTAGAGTTATAAAGAATTTTAGTTAAGAAAATTTTATGTCATAGCTCATGGCACATTAATAAATTCGTACTCAAAGACAAATTAAAATGCAGCCGACTAGGTTCGGAGACAAAATTTTCAAAAATTGATTTTCAACAGAATTTTGTTGTTTTTTAGAACATAAATGGGTTTAAAAAGTCTTAGTTATTACCCCCCTTGTTTTTGAAAAGAAAAATTCTTATAAATTTTTGGCGAAATTTTCCATGTTAGGAAAACACCATAAATTAAACTACTTTAGATGTAATGTAATTTTAATTTCATTGATATACGTCTTAATCCATCTAGAGCAGGGATGGGCAAACTTTTCCAGGGTACGGGCTACTTCTAATTTTTTCAAGGTGTTGCGGTCCACCCAGTTAGTACCAGAAGCACACAAAAAGGGGGGAGGGTCCACGGGTCTGCACCCTCCTCTGTAGCCCACGATTTTTTTTCTGCTCGATTGTAATCCCATGTATGTAAATTTTAATTAAGTATTTATTATTAATAATTTTATTACAAATTACTGCTAATTATTTATTCAATAATTTATTTCTTACTGTTCCTTGTTCCCGACAATTTACAAAATATAAAAAGAATATGTTTGACAACGTATTGGAGTAGAATATGAGAATGGTAGACATTCTCGACCCTAGACCACCGCTCCGCGTCTTCTTTGAAAAAAATTCACGACTGCGCCCACTGCCCAGTGTCGTAGGTTTGGAGAGGCGAGGAAAAAAATCAACTTTATTTATTATAACTTAATAATAAATACGGAAAATGTACTTACCTACGTATATATAAAATAAAAAACTCACTTTTTTTGAAACCGCGTTTAAAGCAAAACGCAAAATACAAACATAATAGCAATAGCCACAAATATAATAATATCTAATGATGCATTTATTATCAAACAAGTCAAAATATATTAAAAATAAAACATTTTCATCTAAAATTAGTTCTCGTAGTTATAGTCAGTAGAAGACTTAGTCTGCGTATTGTCAGCCATCTTGAATATTTCCGCACGCGCGCGCGCGTATACGTATAATTACTAACTGCTACTCTTTAGGCGGTCTCCCCAAATTGTCTTGGTGGTCCACCAGTCGATCGCGATCGACGTAATGTCTACACTGGATTTAGAGTGTCATAGACCTCAGGGTAAAAAACATTTTAAGAACTAAATATTTTATAAGCATTCAAGAATTTGATGTTAATGATTTTTTGTCAAAATTCTTCTTTTTTTCTAATGGCCCTAACATCACACACCTAAAGAAAAACCTTCTCAACCTTGTTGGATACCTCACAGTTTTACCCAAAACATCCACAATTAATCTACTTAGGCCGTTGTGAATCAACAATATTATAAGCTTTGTAATATTAATTGTTAAGTATGGTTATATAATTTAAATCTTATTTATATCTATAGATATAAAAGAGAAAAACGATTCACTCACTTATCACGAAATCTTCAGAACTATGAATATACTGACAAAATTTTGAAGAGAAGTTTCCTTTCTTGTGTAGAGATTCTCTAAGCACGGATTTTGAAAAATCAGACCCTAAAAAGTTTAAGGGGTCGTTATAGATTTCAAAAAAATTCAACTATTAGATCTAGAGATATAAAATTAGGTAAGTAGGATTTTTCTGTCGAGTAGAAAAACACTATGATCACCTTTGTGAAAATTGACTCCTAGAAAGTTGTGGAGGCATTAGGGACAAGAATTACAGTTTTTAACACGCTTATATTAGCTTCACCTGTATGAAACGGAATCTTTCAAATCGATTTTTACCCACTTTAAAAGGTCTGATTAATTTGAAATTGTGCACACGTGTCAAGGACCGATGGCAATACAATAATTTAATAATTTTGTTCCATTGTCTTAATCAGGATCATCAGGATTAACGATTTCCCATTTCCAGATTTGGCGACTAATTCCAGATCCCATTTTCAGATTTGGTGACAAAAAGATTAGGTTTTAACCCTAAAGCGAAAACGCTCACGGTTAATACAAATACAACAAACAAACAAAAGTGTTTTATATGTGAATAAATGATAGTTCAAAAAACTAAAAAAACATGGTTTTATTATAGATCGAACTAAAAAAAATTATAGTTTTAAAAATAAAAAACATGGTTTTATTATAGATCGAACTAAAAAAAGTTATGTTTTTAAAAATTAAAACACGCTTTTATAGTTCATTAAAATAAAAAGTTTAAAAAATTCTTAATATAAGAATAAAATGATTAACGAGAAAATTAATGTCATTGTGGTAAAAGCGTGGGGTGTTCGATATCAATTTTGTTATAATTCCTTACTAGTTCTATTCCGAAATGCAGAGTTAGTGTGAAAATGCAGTACAAAGGACCCCACACGCTTTTACTACAGTGACATTAATTTTCTAGTTAATTCTTTTATTTTATATTAAGAATTATTTTTAACTTTTAGTTCAAAGAAGTATAAAAGAATGTTTTTTAGTTTTTTTAAGCTATAATTTATTAAAGTAATAAGCCTGCATATTTGAAATCTGGCAAATGTTTCTTTTATTGAGTATAGCTCCACTACAAACAGATTTTGCAAAAAATAGCTCCTGGGAGCTCCAAAAATTTCCTATTTTTGAACTTTTAGTCCTACAGACGAAATTTGGTAAGCATGTTTCCTTTATTGAATAGAGGTCCTTTAAGGTCGGGCATGGAGGAAATCAACACTCAAAAAAGTTGCGGGGTTTTTATTGTTCAAAAAAATTTCCCGTTTTAAGCTAATAGACCTATTGACTTGAAATCTGACAAACGTGTTTCTTTTGTTGATTAGAGATCCACTAATAATCAATTTTTTGAAAATCGACTTCCAGCGTGGAGGGGGTACGAGTGCGTACAAGAAAGAAAACCCTTCTGTTTTAGATATTCAAGTCCTGTCCTTTTTAAACCAAGTGACGAGAGCTAAAAGAATGCTAATAAATATAATCGGAAGCTTCATTACTATGACTCGGGTAACAATATAAAGACATGTAATATCATGAAAGTAACGATAAAATGCATCTTAAAAAGATTTTTTTCGAATTTGCTTTAGAAATTTTTAAAATTTAATTTCTAAACAATTTTTCGTAGCTCTGGCGATATTATTGATACGACTATCTTGGAATGCGAAACTTAACATTGCATGCATTTTTTTTAGAATTGATTATTTTTATTACAATTATATTTATTTATTGCTATACATATCCATTATTTTGTTCTTTGAGACAGAATTTCTGTTGTTATTTGAATAAATAATGTTTAAGAAAGTGTTCTTTCAATAAATTAATTAAAATTTTGTTGACTTATTAACCATGGTTTTTGTTCAGCATTCTAGCTTACGCTGGATATTTTGACGAAACAAGTTATCCTGATATAAACTGCTTTGATTTAAATGTTTAAAAAGTTTTTAAGAATTGCTTTGATTATATGTTTAAGAAGTTTTTAAGCTAAGATTTGCTCTGATTTATGAATCTTAAGTACATTATTTGATACCTGTGTGCTGGTGCAATTTCCTTCTAATAATTAATTTTTTTTTCTTTTCATCTTTATTGCCCCATTTTTTATATTCATCCGTGCGAAGAACGGATGTAGCAGCTAGTTTTATCATATTTAAGTCAGCTATTAAGCTAGTATCATATTAAGCTAGTTATATCAATTATATATACTTAATATGCTTATATACAAGAGTAGATTAAGTAAAATGTATATGTTTTTACTAACTTTATATATGAAATTGAATTTAGTATCAATTGTATATAGTTATCTACATGTTTTTGAAAAATCTCCCTTATTTACATAATTGTTTCCTCTAATTCAAAAACCTATATCAGTTGGTATTCATTGGTATTAAAATTTTCACGTGGCCATGAACTAAAGATTTATATTTCCTTTATGTAACTAAATAACCCAAGAATATTTAATTTTTTTTAGTTAAACTTTAAAAAATTATATATACTCGGATTTAGTAACAATATGTCTTGAATAACAAAAACCGAATCTGCTAGAACAGATATGAAGTGAAGTACAGGTAAAAAATAAAGTGCATTTCTAAGCACATCGCGATGAGTGTTTCAGATAAAAATATTCACATTACTCGTTGAACCTATGACGATAAAATAGGCAATTTATTCTGAAATGTTTCCTTATTTTCAGCATAAAACTTTGATATCTCTACAATCTAATCTCGATGAACATTAATTGATTTTCAGCATGTATGAAGCATTCTGGACTTTTGAAACTGTACTTTAAAAAGATCCAATTATTATTTCCTTTTTGATTAGATGCGAAAAAAATTTGCAATTTAATTTTTGTTATTCAAAATATAGATGGTAAGAAGGGAAGAAAGAATCAGATATTTTCAAAACTGGATGGCAGTTGTATCTGTGCGGTGAATGTCTTATTAGTACAATGCCCTTGACAATAAAAAAGGCAGCCACAGAAAAAGCAAAGATGAACTGCGGTTTATGAATGTTTATATAAAAGTTTACTGACATCGTATAAGAAAATGACGCCAGGCAGTAAAAGACATAAGGAATCTTATAAAGAAATGTTGTCCAACACAACCTTTTTACTTACTTTTAACTCCTTCCATTTTCTACATATTCCACATATTCTTCATATTTTTTAAAAAATCATTTTTAACAACAATGTTTCTCTGTCTAGTTGTTATTTGTATTTATTTTTTTTAAAAAAAGTTTGCATGAAATGATAATTTAAAAAAGGAAAACCTCTATTTCTGTATAAGATCTTAAAAGAATATTCCATAGATTCACTTTTCCAAAATTTGTAATACATTAATAACAATATCTTCGTGTTGTAGAGCATTGGTCGTTAAAGATTAAACTAAAAGTGATATTATATTCCCTTAATGTAACCATTATTTATTAATTAATTACAAGCAAAGTCATTATTAAACCATTGTTTATTAATTAATTATTAACAAAGACACACGCATATCGTTAACAAAAATAATTGTCAAAGAACATGGACGATTTTCCATAGCGACCACCTTCTTTTCTCACCTGGCCACTACTGTAGATTAGTGGTCACCAGAGGGCGCTTCTGCTACTTGAGACAGTCATTTACAGTTATGATAAGAGTGGCTACAGTGTTTAATTTCGACAATATTGTTCAAAAATATGCTTTTCAAGTATTATCTGTTTTTAAACACCTGAACAGTCGAAAGTCATTATTATAAGTAATCTTTGAACGTTTGATATATTATTAGGTAAATCAAATACGCTTACTTTATGCCAGTATTTTCAAAAAAGTGACTGTGACAATACAACTTAACTCCAAACATTTAACTATATACGTGTATATAAAGAGAAAGAAGAGAGTATTATGCAATGTACGTCTTTGGATCATATGCATGCTTATTATTTACAGTTATATACTAAATTATGTTTTTTTTTTGTAAATTGGTCTGTCTCAACTAATGTCATTAGAATAGATTTTGGAGTACTTAGACCACTGGCACTTTCGGGACCACTTCGGGGCAGTTTAGATTGCTGTGATAATTTTCAAATACCAGTGGTAATTTAAATTCAGTTTTAATAAAAAAAAATTTTACTTATCTTAACCAATGCCTTATTTTAACTGTGAAGTAGACTATTGATAACAAACTTAACAATTCTAAATAATAAACTGATGACGAAGACAAAATTTGGATAAACCTTTCGACCCTAATTACCTCATTAAAACATTTAAGTCCTTCGGAGAGATGGCTTTCAAACTATAGAAATACCGTTGATGATTTGAAATTGATGTTTAATACATTAAAGGTACTACAGAGAAAATCGTTTAACATGAAATTGAGGGGGACTGAAGTATTTTTTTGTGTTAAAAGAATTTCTTATTAAAGAATATTGTAAAAAAAACATATACCGTAAAATCCGGCGTATAACGCGCACCTATACTTTCAAGCTAATTTTTTTAATTTTTAGGTATATTCGCCGTATAACGCGCACCCCCTTATTAAAGAAGAAATCTGAAATATTAGTATACATTGTTTTTATGTTTTGAAGTAATTTATTCAAGGTATTATCCCAGACTTTTGAAAAAATAGTATACTTCTAGAACTACAACTGTTCTTATTCATAAAGCAAGCCGTTTCTTTTAAATAAACTGTGTTTCGATTCATCTAGAAGTAAATTTTTTTATGTACCCATCCTTTTTGTTATTTTTTAAGCTACGTTTTATACCCGGCGTATAACGCGCACCCTTAATTTTCGATCTTATTTTTTGTGTTCAAAGTGCGCGTTATACGCCGGATTTTACGGTATTTAACAAAATTAAGCTTATTAAAGTACATTTTATTTACATAAATATGTATACATGCATGTTTTTTATAAAAATCAATGAAACAAAAGCATTCAAACGAACTTGATGAAACTTAATACAAAATTTTCTCAAGAATTTTTAAAAAACAAAACATTTGTTGAGTTTTTTGAAAAAAATTTTGAAAAAATGTTTGTATTGTTTTTTATCCTCAAATTGAAAACAAATTGTTTAATGTCGTCCATTTTCATATTCATTTCACTATACTTTTCATGGTGTACCTCATTTCGAATGACGTAGAAATCTGAAGTATTCATTTCATTTTCATCGTCGGAATCTGCTTCAATGATACTTTTTGAGCTTTGAACAAACTCTAAAATGTATTTGTCTCCCATAATTGGGGCTGCACATACATTATTATCATCTACTGCAACAAATTCTTCCTATGATACAGTAGGACACACACAGTCCAATAATACAGAAACTTACTCAAACATTTCATTAACTATCTACCCACTTTCAATATTCTCCTTCTCCAGAAAGGAAATGTTTTCGTGTTAAGAGAAAAAATTGCATGAAAATACATAGTAGTTTGTCAAAACCGTTGTATTATTAACTTACTTAAGCGTTTTCGCGTTAAACGTATTTCACTGTATATAATTTCATGGAAATTCATATAAATTGTTTCACAGTCAGTTTTAAAATAATCATATTTACATTAGAGGATATTGAATTTCAAGAATGTCATATGGTCACAGAAGCCAAGTGGCTGTGGTCACGAACTCGTGGCCAGCGAGTCATTAATTCAAGCGCTGGTACTACTGAAGGGTCGCCGTGTAGAGGACTGGTGCACAGGGTTGATGTGTGTAACTCAAAATCCTCTCCTTAACATGGTATGGAAGTTTGGAGATTGAAATGCCAATTCAGCTGTCTCGTCGTCACCTAACCGAGGATCAGAATTACCATCACCGGAAGCCTTTGTATTGCTTTAGAGCAAGGGTGTCAAACTCAAATGCTAACTTGGGTCAAAACACACAAAATTTAACTTTAAGAAAATGATGATAAATGATGAATTTAATTTAAAGAAAAAAAAATGATAAAATATTCAAAGAAACGTAGGTTTATTTCGAATGATACATTATAATAAATATATATTAAAGATCAAGAAAAACTTAATGTTTATGTCCTGACACTTGACATCTTTTCTCTGCTACTATTTCTCCTGATTTGGGGGAAAATTTGTTTGTAGTGATTACTTTCAAAACTGACCCATGGTGAGCGTCATTAATACTATTTCTAACAGGAGGCTGCACAAATTAGTAAACGTTATATGAATTAAGCAATAATCTTATATATATAATTTATACGTCTTATTTTGCGAAATCAAAATATTTTCTATGACGTGTACCAATCCGTAGAAAACTATAGTTGGAGCTCTTATTATATTACTAAAATTTACTCAGATCTCAGTTGTTTTTACAGCTGAATACTATTACTTTCTTAACAGTACGTCTTATTAATGAGCTGTATTTCCAACAACAAATTAGTATTAATTATATAACGGTTGAACATTTAATCACCTTTTTTCTTAAAGCATTTGTTTGTATCTTTTAAAATTATTTCAACACTTTTCATTTGTCAAAAAGTTAGTAACCCAAACTTGTGACATATTTTAGATATTATTTATGCCTATATATCGTATTTACGTAATTGAGGTGCATTCAATTACTTGTGTGTGTGTGGTCAAAGGAAACAAGTATGTCTCCAGTGGATTCCATCATATGTGGGTGTGCCTGGGAACGAAGCTGCTGATGAGCTGGCTGGTAGGGGATGTGATCTCTCTAACCCCAGTTCCACTGTCTTAACTCATTCGGAAATTTATTCCTTCCAAAGAAATAAAATGAATTTTTTGACTTGGCAAAACCCTCCTGCTCACCACTGGTACGCAGCTAAGAGTCCTGGCCTATCTATACAGTGCAGGAGTTCCAGGGCTCATCAGACGTCCTTGGCGCGCTTTAGAAGCGGTCACCTGCGTAGTATGACTTTTGTGCGGGGGGTAAAGTCTTTCTTTACCTGTCCCTGCTCTCTCCCTGCTTCTCCTGCTCATCTTCTGGACTGCTGGGGTATTTCCCTGCGACACTTGTATGAAGAGCAAGACCTGGTGTGTGACACTATTACGCGGAAAGGTCAAATGGACTTGGTGTAGGCTTTTCTACTCCAAGGGGATTGGAAACAACAAAAACAGGTACATTCAAAATAAATGTGCGCATTTTGTTTAGTATTAGCAACAACAACAAAAAATAGTTCAATAAAAAAACGCTTAGCGAATTCTACCAATCTTATTTTCATTCTGCTTCGGTTTGCTATTTTGGCCGATATATTGGTCGGGCCTCAAAAATGTTCGTCTTGGGCTGTATGAGGTCCGTGTGCCGCGAGTTTGACACCCCTGCTTTAGAGTGTGACATAAACAAAAAATCAAATCAAACGAGTCATTCAATGAAAGAACATTTTACATAGCTACACATGCTATAGCTGAGTATAGTTCCACTATAACCTTCTATGAGGTAAATTGGCTGTGTTGTTCCCCCTTGAGCTCAATCATTATCATATTTTTTAAAACGATACATATCAGTTGCGGATGCTTATACTGAGAAATGATTGAAGCAGTGATAAGCCGTAATCTTTAAAATTAAACAATGGGTCATTCATAAAATGTCATAGAAAGAAAAACCTAAAATAGGTTTTGAGAAAATTCTTAAGAGTTAAGTGTATTGAAGGGAAAAAAAACAAATAAAATGGAATGCGAGTTCAAAAAAGGGCAACATGACCAAGCTGTTTTAAAACAAAATATTTTGGTAAGGATATTTCGAAGCAAGCTGTAATATCCTGATTACTCTACTTTTATTACATGTACAAACTTTAATCTTCCATTCTTATCATTATTTGTACATATTTTACGATGTATGAAGGGATAATAATTATTCTTTGTATTTTCCCCTTCATTTTTAGTCCCTAAAATTTTTATGTAAGATGTATGTACAATCATTTTTTATGGACTCTTTATTTCAGTTCACAAAAGGTCGAAATGCCTGAAATTTTTCTATGAAATTAATATCTTTGAAGGCAATATTTATGAAGGCTCTTCAAAATATATCATGCATGATACCTTAAGCTGGTATTTGCGTTCTAGAATTATACATAACGTTTATCAAAACCTACTTTAATTTTTATTTTAATTGCTAATAAGAAATATTTACAATAAGAAAAATTGTATAAAAATATAAATACTTTTGAATATATTAAGGCTGTTTTCGGTAAAAGTATGAGAGCTTGAATTAAACGTGAAGCACATTTTCAGACAGAAAAATGTCTCAATTTCCATGGAAGTTTGCAATATCTTAACTCATACCTCCGTTAACAATATAGTGGTTTTAAAAATTTCAAAATATCCCATAAATATTTTCTTTTTCGTTTCAATACGTGAAGGCATAGCCCATTTAACATTACGATATTGGAGAAAAAACACGAAACACATTTTATACCAGAAAAAATGAATCAACTCGGTTAAAAATGGGAAGTATGATAAAAAAAAAACTGCTCTTTAAAGGGTAGTGAAACTAGAATATCATATTACTTTTTCATTTCTTTTATATCTGAAAAAATGTTCTAAATTCGAGTCTTATTCTTTAACATTAACCGAAACAGCTTTAAATATATTAAAACAGTTTAGTAAGTATAATTTATTGTGACAATATATAAATATTCTGAGTCATTTTCATTCATGCTTGGAAGTTTTTTAATCATTAAGTTTCCGTTGTTTAAAATTTATACTAAACATAGAAAACAAATAATAAAGAAGAGAAAAATGCATTTTTCATTTAAAATATTCCATCGTATTTAGCATTAACTTATCTTTATCCTCTCGACACTTTAGATATTATAAAATGACTTTAAAATGGAAATAAGCTTTCAGTTAAAAAATTAAATATAAAAATGAACTCAGACAATGAGAAACAATTTTTCATTCTCTAAAAAACTCTGTAATGCAGTATTAAGCTCGTAAAAAAGTACTAGAGAATTCAGAGAATATTTCGTTTAAAATTAAAGTTAAGAAACACAAAATCGTTTGGCACTTTTTAATGAAACACCGGTCGTTAGGTTCATGTTTATTCATTATAATTTGATACCTTTAAAATATTACGGAAAAATGTTTGGTTTGGCTCATTGTCAAAATAATTTACACAGAAAAATTTAAAATACGCCAATATACGTAATACAACAGTTTATAAATAATAAATAAATAACGTTAAAGCTTTACATGTGCAAAGACATGTTACATTAAATAATCGAACTACAAATGCTTAACCAAATTTCGTGGGGAAAACCATAAAATTTTGAAGTTTTTTCAATTGCGCCATAAAAAAATGTTTTACTGAAAATTTTTATTTGAAGCACCCAATTCAGTGATAAAAAGAAGTACATTTTGTTCTTCAAAAGACTTTTCCCATGGCTACCAATATAAGACACCTAATTTTTTTGCCAACTTTTCAGTATTTATGTGTATACATCTCGGGAAAAATTCTAAACCAGCCTATATTTTAAATTTACATAACTAAGTTGCAAAATTACTAGAACCGCAAAAATATTCCATTAAAATATTATAACATGAAAAATCCAAACGATTTTAGAAACTGCGTAGGCGAATATTCTAGAACTTATTTGCTCTTATTCTCTCCTAAAATGCGATAACAATAAATGTCAAGTAGAAATACAAAAGAAACTACAAAAAAAAAAAAATGGCTGCTTTTGTGAAAACAATGAGATCTTAAAAATTCGAAGCTACACAAAAGGGAAATTTATTTTTATCTTCAAAAACATCATTTTATCACTTTTTTTTATTGTTTTCCAGAATGATGCAAATGGTAAATAAAGGCAGATGGCATATTTTTCCTTCGAATAATTGAAAATATAAAATCAAAATTTAACAAATAAAAGTATGTCATTATTTCAAGTTTTCCATTGAATTTAATTTTGATCACACATATATTATATTTAAACATTAATTTTATTCTTTAAGTATATCTCAGATATATGAATAATGTATGTATCATTTCCTTGGGCTTTCATACCAATTTAAATAAGGTACAAAAAAATTTCTTCAAAAAATATGGGCATGCGGTTTAGTTAAATTTATTTAGCACTTTTGTACATCAATTCAGTTGGAGCGAAACGGAAAAGATAAGTTTTATGTACTTCAACAAAGTCGAATGTCAGTTAAATTTATCTGATCTGAAGTTTGAGTTTGAGGTTTTCTGGCACACACAAATGCCAACTCAGTCATGCAGCGCCTAACTAACGATAAAAGTATTTCAAATGATAAAGAAAAACTATTTGTCAATCAAAAGTTACTAAAGCTTAAACAAAAATTAAATCTATACAAAAAGCTCTAAAATCATTTATAAAAGATCAAATGATGCATAAATAAAATCTATAAGAAAACTATATTAGATTTAAAATACCACACACACACAATACAACTTGAAAGTGCAAATAAATTTAAATGGAGGTTTTCCTCAACCAAATCAGTCAAAGTTAAAAGATTTGTATTAAAAAAGGTGTTTGGGATGAATAATGAGGACTTTCTATTAATAATCTAATCCGAAACAGCCAGATATTTTTTTAGAGACAGAAATTTCTGAAAAAGGGAATTATGATATTTGATATAAAAATTTAATTTCTATTAATATGTATAAAGAAAAGAATAGTTGTCTATATATACTGATAGGAACGAATTTAAATATAAGAGAAAACACTTAAATTTATAGTAAAGAAATCTTAACTATGTTAACTAAACTTAACTAGATAACTTAAACCATTTTAACGATTATTAGACAACATTTCTACTTTCTTATGATGAATTTTTAGTGAAATACAATGAAATAGAATTTTTAGAATATGATTTGAATTCTAAAATAAACTTTGTAAAATATTTATCATTTTTCCCCAATATTGTCACGTAAAAATATAAATAAGTAGGAATAAAAAAAACAACGTTTGGTTACAGAAACTGTAAGCACATTTATTAAATGCAGTATAGAGTTAGTGTTTACGTATTGATCAATCACTATTTCTCAGCAAAACAGAAATTCCATAAGAATTTTCAAGAACTATTTAATTTAAATAAATTTACAATACAGAATTTCCTCGAATTTGATAAAGTCAAAATCAAGCAGAATAAAAATTCTTCCATTGTCTAGAAATGCCAGACAGCAGATATATGCTTTAATAATCCGACTGTGCCTTTGCTTAATCAGGAATTCAACGTGTGGCAATATTACGAAAAATCTTATTGTACATCATGCTTTAAATTTTGAATGGTAATAATGGCACAATATAAAGCGAGGTATAAGGATTAATTCTGCAATGTACATTTGCTCAGCGACTAGTCGGAAAATAGGTGGTATATTTAACTAAAAGGAATATATAAAATTATTATACACACACACATGCAAGAAAGATATTTGGGAATCTTTTTATATCTATCAAATACCTTTGCTATTTTTAAGTCTTAAAATCTACTGGTTTCATTCCTGTACAACAAACGGTTAATTATAAACGAAAAAATAATAAAATTATAGCACGTAATTTTAAAAATAAAGAACACACATTATTATCAAAAAATAAAAAGTGATTAAAAAATAAAACAATTAGCTTTGACAGAACCTCAAGAAGGACGAGTAACGTCGAAAGAGTATGCTTGAATCATCGGTGCTTTCAAAATGGCGAACTGGATGTTAAAAAGTGAGGTGTGCTTATTTGTTTTATAATCAAATGAAAATGAAAATCACACTAGGAAATCAATTAAAGCAATACACTACACAAACTGTTTAAATTTTTATACGAATTTAATACTTAAAACATGTGAGGTAACAATAAGAGAGAACATCCTCCCAACAAATTGATATGGTGAAGTTTGGTCAAAAATAAATTTTCAGTTAATATCATTTTTAAAGGTGCATATTTTTTATTTCTTAAATAGTTTTATTTTGTTTTGAAATGATTAGAAATGGACATATTACAGGTTTAAAAAAAAGTCCAATAAAAAATAAGCATTTAAACTTGGCAAAAAAAGAGCATTTGAATAATTTTCAACTATAAGAAATGTTTTTAAAATGTTATATTACTTTTCATTAGTCGAATAATTTGAACTAGAAATTTTCGAGGTATGATTCAAATGTTCCTGAACTGAGCCTATAACGTGAAAAAATTTTGCAGTAGAGCAACTACGATAACATTTCTGTGTCACTGCATTCGTGCCTTTTTCTTTGAAAATTTTTCACAAATCACGGGGTCGATGGCTTGCCACGGCGTCGTATTTTGCAAGTGGATGCATTTAATAGCCACCAAGATTGGAAGAAATTGCGTTTGTTGATCAGAGAATAATATCAAATTTTGTGTTGGCTTGAAAAAGAGTGCTACAGAGACTTATGAAATGTTGAAACACGTTTAAGGCAGTGTTACATTATCACGAACGCAACATTTTGAGTAATATCAACGTTTCAGAGAAGGCATGGAAAGTGTCAAAGACGATGAACGCTCTGGACATCACAGACTTCTTGCACTGCTGAAAACATTGAAAAGTTTTCTGCGGCGGTACGTAAGAACAAGCTTCAAACAACGAAGGGGCGAAAATGAATACAACTGTTTTGCACAGTTTTTCTTTACTCGCCTTCCTGATTTCGCCCTCTTGAAACTTCAGAATATTTCCAGAATATTTCTGGAACTGACACGTCACTTGCAGATCGGTTGATTTCAATCTGCAGATGAAAATCAAAGTGCATCACAGGTTAATTAAAGGACATGGCTAAAAATGGATTCCAGAAATGTTTCGATGAACTTTACAAGAGATGGCAAAAGTGTGCTGCTCCTCAAAGTTCTTATTTTGAAGGAAAATGTGTTTCAGCAAATTAACGTAATATTTCTTTAAGGTATCTCACTACGTTCGGAATCGTGATTTTAAAAAAGAGCATAAATGGATAATTTTCATGATATTTAGTGTCACTTAGATTAGAATACAAGTATAAAATTGTTTTAAGGACATTTTGACGAAAAAACAAATTATTTAAATACAATACTTTGGCAAAAAAATTAACTTCGAATAACCTTTTTTCAAAATGTACTCCTTTTATAAAAAAATTGCTTTTAAAATAATATTTTTTTTTTTTTTTGTGTGTGTGTGTGTGTGTGTTTGTATTGTGATGTGTTTCTCTGAGTGTCTGGTGTTTTTTTTTGAATGTTGTTATTTTGAGTTGGGTTTTTGTTTTTGAAATAATTATCGGGCGGTTCCTTTTTTTCTTAAAATTTCTCCCCTCTGTTGTCGCAAAACACGGATATAAACCCACTTCTAAGTTACATATTTCAAAAATTCTACTTCAGCCTCTGTACAGAAGTCTGAACTATATACAGACAAAATATTATTATAATAGAAGCATTTTTCCCAAAAGGAGAATATTTTGAAAATGGGTCATTCTATGTTCCTTTTGTGTCAAAATATTGTACTTAAATAATTTTTTATTGTAATAATATTCTTAAAACAATTTTATACATATTTTCTAATCTAATTGACACTAAATATCATAAATAGTATCCATTTATACGCTTTTGCAAAATCACGGTTCCGAACGTTGTCGGATACCTTAAGTTACAAACTCAGTCCGGAAACTTTTGAATCCTACTACGTATATGTAGTGAAAAGTGGAAAAAAAGGGAAAAAAAGAAGTGAGAAAATGTAAACCTTACTTTTTTGTGTCAAATTATGTCTTTATTAAATATCGTTTCAATCTTATGCTTCCTGTTACGTGCGTTAATTTCATCGTGAGTCATAAAAAATTACCGCTTTATAATTAGTCACTTAATTACTGTTTCAAGTAAAGTATACAAATAATTTTCAAAAATAAACCGCTTGTATGACAAAGGATGTTTTTAAAATCTTTTAGTTATGTGACTACCCAAAATTCACCGTTTGGGGAAAAATTTTCGAAATTCTTTTATGTTTTTATTTTATAGCCGATACATTTAAGATTCCAAAACACTCTATTTTTGTTTCTACGATATTTAGAAGCAAAGTTGTAGCATAATTAGCAAACTGGAAGTGGGTTTACAAAACCACACGAAGTAGATTCTTACATAAAATATTTTTAAGATATTGAATTTTTTTAAATTTTCAGAACATGTTTCATTTAGTTCTATCTGTGTTATGAATCAAAATCTAATCTCTGTGTACATATTTATGTACTTTATTGCTTTTATGAAAAAAAAATCATTTATTTTTTAAAAAATCGAGCTTTCTCAAAAAATTTGGCATATTTAATAAACTTTCAATAGTATTACAAATCTTTTAATTCCTAATACATATAAAGATGTTATTTATGTACTGTATAAATATTATTTGAATACATTTATTAATACTTTGTGTAAAAGATCGTAACTGCAATTCGTCATCAAAATTTCACTATAAACGCGACAATTGTTATAGTCTATAAAACTCTTCAGAAAACAGCAAACGAAAAGTTCGAATTAGTTAAACATGAAGCTAAAGAGAACTTGAGCTATAATTATGGTGTTTAAAAAATGTACAATTAGTAGAAAATTTCCCATATTGTATTAAAATCTTTAAATACATTTTCTGAGAAACTGTTTTTCAATTTTTTGCTTCACGGTAAAGTTCACTATACAGGATTTCTTTTTAAGGTATTGAATCGAAATTTTCAGAAAATGTTTTATTTAGTTTTATCCGTATTTTAGACTATAATCTAATTTCTGTGTATATAATTATGTATTTTATTGCACTTTTTGTGAGAAAATAACATTAGGCTTCTGTAAAAAATTGAGTTTGTGCATAAAAATTGACATATTTCAAAAACTTTCAAAAGTATTACAAATCTTATAACTCTAAGTACAGATAATGATGTTATTTATTTACTATATAAATATTATTCGAATACATTAATTAGAATTTTCAATACAAGGATTACCGTAACTGCAATTTTTCACTAAAATTTCACTCAAAATTCCCAGTGTATCTAAAATTATTTTTAATTTTTTGGAAATTGAATTTTAATTCCTAGTTTTAAGCCCCATTTCAAATTTAAAAAAGTGTTTATTTAGTTGAAAATTTATGTATTTAAAAAAACGTGCTCCGAAGGTATTCACGTACCTTAAGAATTATACTTCGAAATATAAATTTTTTATCCCAATTGTGACATGTCATTATTTTACGTGAGAGAACTGAATTTTAAAAATTTTGCCTTGAAGCTTATTTTATAGAATTACCATAAGGAATGGTACCGTATGCATTTGACAAATTAAATATATTCTGATCAATACATCTTTTAAAAACTTATGTAGATTTTTATTTGAATTTGCTTGGTTTTTTTAGAAAGATTACAATCTGTGTTTGAATTCATCTATTGCAGCCAGATTTAGTTTATACAGTCGGAATATTCAATATAATATTACATATATCAAATTCTTAAAAATTAAAACATGTTCGAATCAAAATAAAGTAATTAATAATTTTCACGATAACTCTTTGAGCATCCATATCACACCAATAGTACGCCTGCATACAGTTTGTGCATATACACAGAAAAACTTACGTGAATAATTTTAGCGTGCTTATAAAATACATTTTTTGAAAGAAAATCTTGGGAAGAATTTGTGACTTTCAGTTAAACTTTAGAGAGAAATCTTAGAGTACTATTTTAAATAATTAGGTTATATTTTTTATCTAATATTTTTTTCTTATATAATGAGTACGAATAGTTTTAATGAATAATAAAAAAATGATATGTGTTTCGTATATTTCTGTATACAAGCTCAGAATTTTTGGAACTTTTTAAAGGGGGCCGGCTTATATACAAATCCTTCAATCACAATAAAAACGTAGTTTTTAAAATCGGTTGTTTTCTTTTTCTAAATGTTTTCCGTTAACCACGTGCAGGCGATTTTAACCTTTTAGCAAATTTTGAGCGGAACTTTAACTTAAAAAGGGAGGGGGTGGACTCGCATAGTCTTCAAAGTCAGTGTCAGAATTCTGGGTTTCCGAATAGTTCACAAAATTCACATTCACTCATTAGGATATCTGATGTCTGCATATGATCACCATGAGGTATTTTTTTCCACGTTATGAAACATAGGTGGACGATCACAAGCCGTATACGAATTTCTTTTCCCAA
This sequence comes from Trichonephila inaurata madagascariensis, assembly GCA_019973955.1. NCBI lineage: Eukaryota > Metazoa > Arthropoda > Arachnida > Araneae > Nephilidae > Trichonephila > Trichonephila inaurata. The sequence continues at coordinate 73,242 of BMAV01016329.1, forward strand.
TTATTTTCTACAAAAACAACGAACATGCCGCAAAATAGTTTTTGGTAATGAGCCTTGAAGTTTCTAATTATAGAGTATTTTTTTTTCAGTAGTTGTTGAAAAAAGCACTGATTTCAGTTTTGCATCTAGTGGATGGGCTAGAGAATAGTCAAGAAATGGTAAAAACTACGTATAATTTCTAGACATTATTACATTGAGAATAATAAGTCATTCTCTGACGTTATACATTGCATCATCTATGGCTTAATGGTATAACAAAGCTTTTGGATTTATATGTTTGAAGCACTCTTTTGCTTTTTTAATTACAATTTCGGCTTTTTTAAGTCAATGCTCTAACACTCTATCCATGTTACAAAATAACACAATGAGATTTTCTTTGAAGCTTTTACCACCAGAACAATTTTCTCTTTTGAAGCATAGTGTTTTATCATGCGAAATTCCATAAAGTAATCCAATTCTATCTGCATTGTAGGTAGTCTAATCTCATATCCTTCATATATTTCATTTCGTGTTTTTACCCAATTTGTTACATGTTGCATATCTATTAATTTTCTCTCACCACAAATAGTCTTAAAAGTAATGTTTTGTATTTGCTTAAATTTGTCTAATCAGCCATTACGTGCTTTTAAGGTATCCGACTACGTTCGGAACCGTGATTTTGTAAAAGCGTATAAATGGATAATATTTATGATATTTAGTGTCACTTATATTAAAAAACGTATATAAAATTGTTTTAAGAATATTATTAAGTACAACATTTTTACAAAAAATTAACATAGAATGACCCATTTTCAAAACATTCTCCTTTTATGAAAAATGCTTCTATTATAATATTTCGCCTGTATATAGCTCAGACCTCTATACAGAGGCTCAACTAGAATTTTTGAAATATATCGCTTAGAAGTGGGTTTATCCATGTTTTACGACAACAGAGGGGAGAAATTTTAAAAAAAAAATGCCGATAATTATTTCAATTGGTTATAACTCTGAAAATAATGTGAATTTTTCAAAAATCATAGTTGAGCCTCTGTACAGAGGTCTGAGCTATATACAGGCAAAATATTATTATAATAGAAGCATTTTTCACAAAAGAAGAACATTTTGGAAAAAGGTTATTCTAATTTAATTTTTTGCCAAAATATTGTATTTAAATAATTTTTTTTTGTCAAAATGTCCTTAAAACAATTTTATACATGTATTCTAATCTAAGTGACACTAAATATCATGAAAATTATCCATTTATGCGCATTTTTAAAATCATGGTTCCGAATGTGGTCGGATACCTTAACTCTAAGCTGACTCTAATGTGGTTTCAATTAGTAGATGGTAAGGAAATAACCTCTCTAAATTAGCAAAAACAAGTATAAGGTGCACTGGATCTGAATACCTGCTAAGTAATAATAATAATAAGATCTCCTAATTATGATTATAAGACAAGTTTTATGCAAAAAGACGTAGATATTCCGCAAAGTAGCTTTTATAAGTATAATTTAAGCGATCACCATCTTCTAAGATTTCCCTATCAGCATCCTCCTTAAATTCACTTCACTTTACATTTAATAGTAAAAATAATTTACATGCTCCACGGTTTCTTCACAGAAAAAAGTAATCAAAAAATCAGTCAAACAATTCATGGAAAAGTTTTCCTCTTGGAGGATAGTTAGTTGAAAAACGCGAAGAGAACCTATTACAAACTATTCAAGTTCTGCTACATGAATTGCAGCAATTAATGTTAATCTTTTCTTCTTTGAAGCCATGTTAGATGACATACGTAAAAATAACACGCGAGTACAAAAGTACACTTTTTTTGCTCCCCAGTCCTATAGCATTAACTTAAAGACAACGTATTCCCTCTATTCACATTGTGATGTCCATGTACTTAGGCAGGTGGTTCAGTCATGTTCCCACTTTTTTCTTTTTGTCTCTGTTTTAGAATTTCTTACACTTGTTAATGTGTTGGATCAATTTACATTTGAAAGTATTGTTCAATTAGTAAATAATTGTTGTATGTGCTAAATATCTTGTCTAAGTGAACTTAGTTTTCCAAAGTCATCATTTTTACATTTACATTAATTGTAACTATAATACATTAAATTTACTTCTGAATTAAATGTAAATTCAAAGAAAAAGGTGCGCCATCGTGACGGGCAATCGTTTCATTATATATATCGTTTTGTCTATAAATCGAAACACTTGTATTGTTGTATTACTTACAACAATTGTTAATGAAATACAAATTATTTATTCGAAACAAATTAACAAATAATTAGAAAATTAGGCTGGTATTTTTTGACGTGTAACATCTTTCCCTCTCGTTTACACACTAAAATATAAATTTCCCTATTTAAATCCTATGGTCCCTTTTTTTTTTTAAGATATGGGGTTGATTTTTGGGGGATCGATATTGGGGTTTTAGGAAGTAAAAGGCTCGACCCCCCCCCGGTTCTCCCCCCACCCCTCTGGACAGCACCCAATTCAAATCCTGATTAGTTCAACATTTCCTGAAACTGTTCAGGGTTTGATAAAATCATTTACTTTCAGGGGAAATGCCCGGGTGTTTGGGGGTTATTTTAATATCTCCCGTCAACTGATCATATCCCTTAAGGATTTGATGAAATTCCTAATTTTGTCATTTCCCTGCGATATATATTTAACATTTTTTTAAAGAGAAGTCATTTCAAAAGAGTACGCAGTATTTTTCATTGAACGCAAATTTGCCTTTGAAACCACTAAATAATTACTAACAAAAAGGAATCTCTAATTTTTTTTTTTACTTTTCAATCTCTATTTTATTTTAAATACGTTTTTTAAGTGTTCCTTCAGTAGCACCTTTTACTAGAGGTACAGCTGCAATTGACCAAAAAAAAGTGCTATAAAGATTTTAAAAAAAAGCTTTGTTTGACAAAAGAGAGTGATATTCTTTTTTTTTAAATTTAAATATTTATTGTTTATGATGGGGAAGAATTTGTGCGATCAATGTTTCATATCCTGAAATACATCATTCGTTATTTCAGTTTTATTCTAAATGAAGTTTCTTTTTCACCTACAATTTATTTTCATGTCATAATTTCTTTTATAACTGATTTAGACTACATGATATCTTAAACTATCATATAATTTGTTATAGCCTACATATTTCATGCTATATTTAACCCTCGATCACTCGCGCGAGGTGTTCTGTACACCCCAGCCACAAGAAAATCCTCCCCGGTTCAAAAGAAATGCGCAGAACCAACGATTTTTTTTGTAGGGGACATTTTAGGTCATTTGACCTTCAGGCCCGATGCAATACCTCTTTCTCGAACGATTGAAATGTAATGACCCAAAAGTTTATCGGGGGCTGAGAACTCCCCCGAGAAATTGAGCATATTTACAGTCTGCTCTGAATGTTTGAAAAATGTTAAAAAATTATTTTTTTACTTTCACCCCATCATTATCTCTTTAAATTTTAAAGTATACTTATTACTGGTATATACATTTATACTGGTTTATGAAAAAAAATAAAATTATGTGTTTTAAAATGAAAATTTTGTATGTTTAGTTTAAATTAATGTTGGTCTCATTTGTACAATAAATTTAATAATTTTTTTTTTTGAAAACAAAAAAATCTTGTACTTTAAAATATGTATCATATAATGACTTAATTTTATTTTCATAATTAAATACACGTGTTAAAAGTTTGGGGTGTTCTCTACACCCCAGTATGACGGTGCAAAACAGGCCGATAACCCGGGGGTTAAAATGAAGGAAAATACTCAAACTGTGATATATTATATAAATAAACGTTCATAAATTTGGGGAAACTACAAAATGCAAGAGAATAAAATGTTATATATTTAGTTACATACTACATTAGTATTTTCACTAAAAAAACATATTTTAAAAACACATATTTATTGTATCGCTTTACTTGAAAATACGTTTGTTATTATGCGTTCAACTTGTACATTTTCCCTAACCAATTAAGTATGAAGACTGCCTGATTTTAATGTTTATTTCACTACACTGATTGTATTTAATATCCTCATAAATCGACACTCATGATACATTTTTTAATTTCAGCATTTATTGCTTAATAATCGGCTATTTTTGTCTTTTGGATATAATTTCTGCCCAAGAAAGTATCTTAATTTTATTTTTCATCATTAGAAGTATAGTTATTATTTTAATGCAATCGCAAATCTACATATTTATTACACAAATAATCTTAATCTATCAATTTTCAATATAAATTTTTAAAGGAGGAAAAGATTTTTCCCAAACTTATGTTTAAGAACTGAAATTAAGCTAATTTAATCAGATGGAAAGTAGTTTCCTTTTTATTTTTGTCTTTTAAATAAATTCTTAGAATAAGAAGTTCTACAGAAAACGAATTAATGAGCTATGGTAGCATTTAATTGTCGAAACACAAATTTATCGTAGGAAAATTACTAAAAAAAAAACTTAAATTTTAATGTCGATTCCAAATTTTCAGTTCAAATAATTCTTATTCACATACGAGTATGCATAATACGAAAAAGAAAAAAATGATGCAATACATTTTCTAATGTAAAATTTTATCATAAAAAAAACGGTTGGAAATTTCTTATTCATCAGTAATTCTTTCAACATTTCTTGATATCCAAGCTGATCTTTCATATAATTATTGAAAGCTCTTTGGTTTTTGATATTTTAATGTAGAACAAGGAATTCCGTGTAAAATATGTGTTTCGTAAAATATTAAAAATCGCGTTATTAAAAGACAAAATGTTTTATGACATGTGGATCAGCATCGATAATTTTTAAATTTTTTTGTTAAATGTTTATATGAAAATGTATTTAAATAAATTTAAATCAAAATTTAGTAGTGGTGCACGCCTAACTTGCAATTAGATTTAAAGTAAAAGTACACGTAATCATGTGCCGATCATTGAAAAAAGATGTGTGTCCTAGCCATTTGTCCGTGGTTCGAAATGCAACCTCTGACAATAAAGTTCAGCGAATGAGATCAGAAGGGCCAATGTGGCAACACTGGCAAAACAAAACGCTGCACATGCTGGTGGCGGGTGTGAACCATCTCCCACTTGTTCAGTTGAGACTCATTTTGTGTTTCATTGAAGACTTTTCACAAAGTCTTTTTTTTTGTTACGTTGGTTCTTAATTGAGAACAGGAAAATGAATAAACAAAAGATATATTTAAAGTTTTGTTTTAAGCTTGGCAAGACACCAAAAGAAACTTATGCGATGCTGGTACGTGTTAATGAAGATCAAGCACTGTTCATGAAGTGTGTGTACGAGTGATTTCCCTTTTTTCAAGAAGGTCGGGAAAGTGTTTCTGACAAACCCCGCAGCGGAAGACGGCGATCTCCGTCAGTGACGAAAACATTGAAAGTGAGGTGATTAATCACTAAAGATCGTCAATTAACTGTGCACATGATAGCTGATGAACTGCAGATTAATTGTGAATCCGTACGACAAATCGTCACCCAGAATTTAGGGATGAGAAAAACGTGTTATCGATATTGACGATATTCCTAACATCTAACGAAACGTGACGAGGCTTTTGAACTCCATCCCAAAAGAAGACTTCTTGCAAAGTTTCCAGGACTTGTATAGCAGATCTTAGTTATGGGAAGTAGATATGGGATATAGTTATGGGAAGTGACTATTCCATTGGACAGTAAAGTGATTTTTGTTAATATTTCATCTACATTTATTTTACAGGACTATTCACCGAACTTTATTGTCAAAGGTTGTATTACATGGTCAGTAGCGTTACAAATCCTTTGGGCAATTTCCTAAAGCAAAATAAGCAAGTAAACTGAAAAATTCACTATATATATAATAGCTTTTAATAAACCATATTTCAACTACAATCAGATTTAGGTTTCATTTTATTTCATTCAATGAAGTCGAAATCGACCCAAAGCTAAGTCGATGACCAAGAACGAGTAAATAAAGTTACAGTATCGCGATATTTTACAGCGTATTCTGTCATGTATATCATCCTATTCACTCATTTTCATTGCTTATTTCTAGCAAAAGGAATGACACGTGTGATGTTAATGAATAAATTGTTTGCAATGAACCGTTAATGAATGAGACTCTATTAATCATTTTAATAGCTTACGGCCTTACTTAGATTGTTAGCTGCTGATTTTTTTCGCTTGCCAAATTCGAAAAACCATGAAATGCTGTAGTTCCTTTTTTCTTCAAGCACACAAGGTGCGAGAGTGAACTCAAAAACAAAAACCTTGCATGATTTTTTTTATTCACAGTATATTTATTTCATACAATTTTTAAAAAAAAGACGAATCGTCTTGAGATATACAAGTGTGAAATAAAAAAATGTTCTGATAAAGTTACCAGAAAAAAATCCAGATGACAGCACATGGCTATTTAAAAAATTTTGACGTACCCGATAGATTTTTATTAATTTATTTGCATTCGTAACAATTTTATAAGATGTTCGTCTCTTTTTTTTTCTAAGAAACCTGAAATGTATTTGTGCAATTCTTTTTGTTTTGAAGTCATTTATTCGAGATATTGTCACAAGTTTTTGAAAAAATAGTACATTTCTAGAGCTAAAACCCTTTAAGTTCATAAAAAATGCCTTCTCTTTTAATAGACACTATTTCGGACAATACAGATGTCTATTTTTTTATGATCAACTCTTTTTTAAAAAAAAAAAAAAATCTATCATTTTTGTACCCGGCGTATAACGCGCTCCGTAAATTTCGATCTTATTTTTTGTGTTAAAAGTGCACGCTATACGTCGGATTTCACGATATGTTAACACAAAACTCAGACCAATGCATAATTCGACGTAAATGTGCATCAAATTTCATGTGCTAAAAATTACTTCATGTGAATCTTTAAATCTTCTATTTATATATACATAAAGTTTTTCTACACTGTAATAAATTTATTTATTGTAATAAAAAATAAATTTATTATCTTTTTACTGAAAAAAAAAGAAATCTTTTAAAAAAAGTAACATGGGGTTATGGTTTACATTGGCTTATTGATGATTGATTGAATATTAACGTCGCACTGTTCAGCTACACGAGGGCTTTTTGGGGACGGACCCGTAATTTCGAACCCGGGGCAAGTGGCGTGGACGACACCTGAGCTGGCACCCCCCTCCTACCCACCACACCCACACCAACGGGGGGACGTTTCAGCTCTCGACAGATTTTTCGTGCATCCCCCTTTTCCCCCACGGCGGGTCTTTTAGTGGTACTGGGTGGAACTTTTGTGACAAAGGGAAGCCACGATCCGATATCTATAAAACCCCGCTACCCCGGCCCCCTTTGGCAACGGAAATTAGCCCCCCTTCAAAGTCGGTTTTACCCCAAGCCCAAAAAGGATTTCGTCAGTAAAGGGTTTTCCCCCCTAGAATCCCTGCTCCCCCGCAATGCGAGGGTGTACGTTACACAATTGATAGTTACATAAGATATAGTTAATAAAAGCAACTGCGTCTTTTCAACAAAAATAGAGGGTTTCAATTTTTGGACAAATTTCATTTTATATTTAAAGGTGAAGGCCCTTTGCATGAACGGGCAAAAATGCCGTATTTACTCGAATCTAAACCATACCATTTTTCCAGTGTTATTGCTACTGCGGCTTAGAATCCCGGCAAAATATTTTTTTTGGGTGGGGGGGTTTAGGGGTTTCCCCTTTTAAAAAAAAAAATTTGGACCCTCCATTTGGCCCTTCCCTCAAGCCATCCCTTTTTCACTTTATCTCTATTATTCAACTTATCCTAAACATTGTTATCTACTTGTATTTAGGAAATTTTCTTCTTGCATTCGCTTTCTTTTACGAGTAAATCACCGAAACATCGAAGATATGGGTAATAGTATCAAAACGAGTTCACTATGACTCTGAAAATAATGTGAATTTTTCAAAAATCATAGTTGAGCCTCTGTACAGAGGGTCCAAAAAAACTATATACAGGCAAAAAAAATTATTATAATAGAAGCATTTTTTTTACAAAAAGGGGAACAATTTGAAAAAGGTTATTCTAAGTTAATTTTTTGCCGAAATATTTATTTAAATAAATTTTCAAAATGTCCTTAAAATAATTTTATACATAAATTTAATCTAAGTGACACTAAATATCATGAAAAATTTTCCCTTTATGCGCTTTTTTAAAAACCCGGGTTCCCAACGGGGGAATCTTAAAAAAAAGAGAGAAAAAGTTGAATACAAGAGAAAAAAATTCGTTTAAAAGAGAAAGCTTTTCCTATAGAAGGGGTTTTTTACGAAAAAAAAATCTAAATGTTCTTGGTCCCAGGAAAAAGTTGCTACATAGAAAAATTCGCAATATGGAGGCTCTTTATATAGAGGTTCTACTGTACATGTACATAGGAAAACCAAAAAATTGGTTATGACCATGAAAACAAAGATTTTTTTAAAAAATCATATCAAGCCCTCTTTGAACACAGTTAATGCAATAATATAATTATCGAATGGAAAAAGAGTAAAAACATCTTTTTTTTCCCAAATCGTTAATATCTTTTGTTTAAAAAAGTAAGCATATTAAAAATTTGGAAGGAAGAAATTTTTATTATTCTGATGAATGGAAATAATGAATGAAATGCGAACATCTAATAAACATAGATTTATTTCTCATAAAATATTCCCCTTTAACTAAAATTTACATTACATTTTTCTAAAAATAGTAAAAGGGTTTCGAAATTTTAATAAAATCAACTGGAGTCATTCATTGGTTCCAACCCGAAGGAAAAATTTAAATTACGGTGAATCATAATACTGAATCTAATGTTTGATCAACAAGAATATTGAAACGCTAATTCATGAGCTTAATTTTTTTGTGCAGAAAAGTTTTTAATCTGTGTGAAAATGTAAAAAAAAATTCGCTTTTATTTATTCCCCATTTTTTAAAATTTAAAAGTCCCGAAATTTTTTGCTTGATGGGATTACACAAAATATAATATAAATTTAAAAATAGAACTTATTTTTTTCCTTTCTACTTTTAAATTTATATAAAGAATTCATTTAATTTATTATCATTAAGTTTTTGTGCCCATTAATTCTGTATTACTCTTGAGCAGTGGCCCCACAAAAAGGGGTGTCCTGGGTTGGGAACCCCCCCCCCCAAAAACCCTTTGGTTTTTTTCCAAGATTGTTTTATAATTTTGGTTTTAAAAACGTAAATTTAATTAAATATTTTTTTTAATGACTAATTTTATTGTACTTTTTTTCATTCCAAAATTATTTTTTACTTTTTTTGTTTCCCCAAAATCGAAAAAAATAAAAAGGGTTATGGTAAAAAGAATGGGGGGGTTTTTCGCCCCTGGATCCCCTTGGAAAAGTTCTGTTGCCCTACTGCTCTTGAGAAATTTAGTTATATGTATCCTTAAATGGAACATATTAGCTTATAGGTAAATAAAGTGGGCTAAAACAGTTTTTCTTTTTTTTTTCTCGATGTTATCCCCTAAAAATGTTGACATTCGGAAAGTGAAAATGCATTAAATAAATAAAAACAGGAATAAAAAAAAAAAATTAAACAATTCCTACTTTGGTCAACAAAAAAAAAAAATTTATTTTAGTTACTTTTTAAAATAGTTACAATTAATATAAAAAAATAATTTTATACGTATGACAGGGGAAACACACTATTTAAATGACAAAAAATAGAAAAAGATTTTTTCCCCCAAATTTTTTCCCTTTTTTCCCTTTTTATATAAAGGTGTTGGACTACTTTTTTGTTTGTTCGTTACTATTTATTCATTCATTAAATTTAATCATTCAAATAAAATAGCATAGTCAAAAATAAATCTCATTATCAGAAATTAGGCATTTCCCAGGTTGGACTCGAATTGATGACCTATGGATTAGAAGTTCATCGTGCTATCCATTGCGCTACAGGGACACAACGAACGATTTTTATTTCTATATGTGCTGTTTGACTATTATTTTTGTTTGTTACTATTTATTCATTTTTTAATTTAAGTAATGAACTAATATTTGAAAAAACTGTATTAACATCAAGTGTCATCAACTACAAGTTTAGAAAAATGTATTTGAATTCGAATGGATGAATAGGAAGTATTTTATGAACGTTTGAAACTTTGAAGAAGATATATATATATATAGAGAGAGAGAGAGAAAAAGTGAACTAATGGTAGGAATTGAATAAATAAATTCGAATTTATGATACGCCGCCCACGAGTCCGTAACCTTGATTACTAGGCTACATATTGCTCTTAGTGATTCTTCGGTTTTCAGTTCCACTATTGTGTCCATTTATTCAGATATCTAACTTCAAAAAACAGTCTTTTTAATGAAAAAAATGGAAATGAAAAATGAATTTCTTATATATTATGATTTGTTCATTAAAGGTGAAAGGTAAAGTTGAATAAAAATAAGAAATGCTGTTAATTTTACCAAAAAAACATTATTTTTTAGTTTTTTATGCGGAACAACAAATATTTTGTATTTACAGATTTGAAATCCTTTTTGCCGCTCCTCATTTTCTAAGCATCACATTTAGGACAATAGCGTTAAAACATTGATAATTTAAATCAGTGATACTCAACCTGCGGCCCGCATGTGGCCCACCGGCTTTTTCCGAGTGGTCCGGTAATGGCCTGTTGCATTGCTTCTCAAACTTTCAATATTCCCGACCCAATATTCAATCATCTCTCTCATTTTCATCGTGTCCCCCCCCCATACAATAACAATGTATTGAATTCAATAATACTATACTTTGACACTAAAGCTACAATACTACTTTACCCTCTTATATGTCACCAACGTATATAAATGTCTCGCTCTGCCCAAACATTAATTTTATGGACGTACATATACGTCTTTCCGAAGTGCGATGTTTTCTGTGCACTGCTATCCATAAAATTATTCTGAAGACTTTGGAATGCAATAAAAGGCCCTTGACAGTGTTTGCAAAGGATTTACTCATTTCAGAGGATTTGCTTATTTATTCCTTTTCTCCCAAAAAAACCCATCAAAATACACGTGCCTACGTGGAAAACGGTGGCATTAGGGAGCGAATCGCGTAACTTTAAATCGGCAGTTAAGGCATTAATTATAACCCGTACAAATTATCAAGATAAGTATTAATACAACCCCATGGGGTCACTGATAATTATCAAACTTGTTCTCAACTTAATATTGTTAAGTTAATAATGAAATACATTATAAAGTACTGTGTGATACATTTATAAGTGTATTATATCAGCCTAAATATGTATTTTATATTTTATTATAACAGAATGTATTTTGTTTGTTTACATTCAGTAAATTTATAATTTTTTAAATAATCTTTTGTTTTCGACTTTTCAATATGCTCGCCCCCTCATAGAGTTATCGCGTCCCCCCAAGGGAGGCGCGTCCAGTTTGAGAAACGCTGGCTTATTTCACTAAAAAATTCAATTATTAGAGAACAATGTATTAAAAATTTAGCAGGAAATTCTATCAATAAACAATTAATTATCTATCAATTTTGCTATCCATTTTCTTTCTTTTTTTTTTTTGAGAGTAGAATATAAGCAAAAGGCTTGGTCATGGATGAAAGAAAATCTGAAACTATCCCGAAACTCAGTAAAAAAAGTCATAAAAGTAATTTTTTTTTTGTGTGTTTTTCATAGAGTTTAATATGGTATTAAAATAAAAGCCAAAAATTAGTTAAAATATTTTAATTAATTTTGCTTTGTCCAATATTGCTTGAGTCTTATAGTACGCTTTTTCCATTTTCTTCATGTTGCGGCCCGCTTTGAAATACCTGTCATGCGTGTGTGGCCCGCCTGAAATATCTATCATGTGTATGTGGTACGGCGGGAAAAAAGGTTGATTACCCTGATTTAAATGTCAGAAATTGATAAAAAAAAATAGCGGCATTTTTCTATTTTTTAAAACCATTAAATTCGATGCGTGAGCGGAAGATATATTTTTTTTCATTTCATTATCTTTTTTCGGCCTTTTTATTCAGGTAGGTTAAAGGCAGTTTTCAGTGTACAACTATCGAAAAAAAAAAAAAATATCGTGCCCTTCCCATTCAGACTCTTTCTACTTTTGATAATGCCGCTACTTTGTCTGGGTCATTCATTCACCATATTTAATAAAACAAATATTCAAAAATATATATTTTGCCTCACAGTTATCAACAGCCTATTTAAAACGACAATACCGAAGTTTTAAATATTTACTTGTGATTAGATTGAACTTCAGATGTCTCACCGTTATTATTAATATCTAATCTTTTTAAATGCTATATCTAATCTCCTTTTTTTCCGAAATGAATAGTCTACTATACTCCATATACTAAGACTTTCCTTGCTGCTTTGAAAGCTTAGTTTTATATTCAGTTACAGTTTCAGTCAATCACACCATTTTTATTCATTTTTTTTTTCTGAGCCTTTATATTAGAGTACTAGCTTTTTAAAACCAGCTTCGCTGGGTATTTCATGACATAGTAAGACTACACACACATTCTTTTGTTTTAAAATTATTATTCTCTAAGTCAGGGGTGAGCAGACTTTTCCAGGGTACGCGGGCTACTTCTAATTTTTTACAGGTGTTGCGGTCCACTCAGTGATAGTGGCGTACACAATAGCGAAGGATTGGTCCACAGGTCTGGACCCTCGCGCTCATAGACCTTCGAATTTTTTCTGATTCATAATATCCCCATCTATATAGTATGTAAAATGTAATTAAGTATTCGTTAATAGTAATTTTTTATTAATGTTAATTATTTATTCAATAATTGATTGTTTGCTGTTTTTTGTGCCCGACAATCGAAAAAATGTTTCGCTGCGCATTGGGGTATTATACGAGGATGGTAGACCTTCGTCCTTCGCCCCACCCTTGAAAAATTCTTGTGTGTGCCACTGCCCAATGGTGTGGTGAGGTAAGGAAACATTTATTATTATGACTTAATAATAAATACGGAATATGTACTAGCCTACAGAACAAAAAAAACACCTTTTAAAGCAAAACACAATATACAAACTTAATAATAATAGCCATAAATATAATTACATCAAATGATGCATTAATTATGAAACAGTTCAAAATACATTAAAAAATTAAACGTTTATATCTAAAATTAGTTTTTGTAGTTATAGTCAGTAGAAGACTTATATATTCTGCGGACTGTCAGCCAATCTTGAATTTTCTGTATCCAATTACTTACTGCTGAAATCTTCAGGTGGTCACCCAAAATGTCATGGCGGTTCACCAGTCTATCGCGATCGACGTAATGCCCACCCGGCTCTAAGTTCTAGAATTAAGCTTTTGATTATATTGAAAAATGTTCTCATTTCTCTTGACTCTTTATTTAAAAAGGACAGACCTTGAGATTCTAAAACAAAAGTAATTCATAATTTATGCCCCTGTAGCAATTCACTAGAAGCTGATTTCCTGAAGTCTCACCTTTAGCGAATCGCTACTCAACAAAAGAAACATGCCCGTAGAATTCCTAGTCTGTATGTCTAATTATTTTAAAATTGATTTTTTTTAAAAATCTATAACGCCCCCTTAACTCCTCACAACCCTCCTTAAGAAAGGAAAGCCTGTCAAAACCATTCTTAGTGATCTCTTCTCTACAAAAGAGACATACTCACCAAATTTCATGTTTGTAGGTCTAGTAGTTCAAAATCTGGAGTCTATAACGCCTTCCCCTTTAACCACCTTGGGAGTCGATTTTCTCAAAACATTCTTAGCGGATCTTTATTCCATAAGAGAAACATGCCTGCCAAATTTCAAGCCGTAGGTATAATAGTTCCGGAGATATTGTGATGAGTAAGTGAGTCGCTTTTCTCCTTCATATGTAAAGAATATATATGTCATTCAAGTGAAGCATAGACTGGTATCTAAAAATTTTCTGGGAAATGAAAACTACAGCAATCGAGAAGTATAGTAATGAGGCTTCGAGAGAACCTACATATAATTGCTTCCACACAAATTTACTCATATTGTTTAATAACTGCCCCAATATGGCACAAGTTTTGCTAGAAGTATGTAAAGAAGGACAAAACCAATAATGCAACCACTTTTCCACAGAATCACGAATCACTCGATTGTAGGGAAAATGACGATCGTTCAGGGCCTTCTTTATGTAATCAAACGCGTGATGATCACAAGACGATAGAACTGGACTGTAAGGAGGAGGATTCAACACTTCTCTGAGGAAAGAACGCTGTCTCTTCTTTTGCATCGATAGCAGGCGATCTTACCTTATCATGAAGCAAAATCTCGTTTTGACAATCCATTGGATTTAATGGCCCTTCGAAGACCCTGTAAAGCGTCTCAATAAATTGCATAAAAATTTACCGATACCGTGCTGTATTTACTTATATTTATCAAAACATCAGATACAAGTAATTAATAAAATTATTATACCTTTACTTAATAAAATTATTATACAGGTAATAATTCGATTCCTTTACTTAATAAAATTATTATACAGGTAATAATTCGATTCCTTTACTTAATAAAATTATTATACAGGTACAAAAATGCAGGGGGTTTTATTGAATTAATTAACAAAATTTACTGCAGAAAAACTCAAGTATAATGATTGTTGAAAAAAGACATCTGATATGATTTTTAGATTTGTAGATCTACTAGTTTAAATCTGTTGTACAAGTCGTAAATGATTGCATTTGAAAAATCATTCGTAATTATTTAAAACAATAAAATTGATTCATAAGATGTTACAGTCATGTAGATCAGTGTTCCCAACCTTTTTATCTCCGCGGACTGGTCAACGTTTGTTAATTTTACCGCGGACCGCTGAGGGGATGACGTTGATTGTTTATATTTTAGACTGTTTTGATTTAATCATTTTAATGGTATTGTATTTAATCGTGACTTCAGAATAAAATATAGCTACACCAAAAAATGAATATAAAGTGATTTAACAAGGAATGTAAAGTGATTTTCATTTTATGAATAGTAAAAAAAATGGAATTATCCAGAGTAAATAAAATGGAAATTAGTTAATGTTTCTTGTGCGAACCGGTAGTATTTGATCGACGGATCGGTAACCGTCCACGAACCGGTGGTTTGAG
>BMAV01016330.1:0-12682 GCA_019973955.1 Trichonephila inaurata madagascariensis
ATGGGTTTTTTCTCCCTAAAAAAAAGTTAATTGCCACATTTTTCCCCCCCTGGCTTAATTTCTGAAAAAACCTGTTGAAAATTTGTTCCATATTGTCTCATTCTTCATTAGTACTCAGGCAATTTAAGTAAAAATATGTAAAGTGATTATTTGGATCTTCCATGCAGTAATGTCTGTGTGCTTAATCGAGGCAATGTCTTGAATAAGTTGTGCCATGCATGGAAAATATTACAATTTTTCTTAATGAGAAGGGCAGTTTTTCCCGAATTGACCGATATACAATGGTTATGAATATTGATCCTTCTGACAGATATGATAACACATCCCACACTGAACTTAATTTATGATTTCAAGAAAAGGATACTTAGTTTTTGAACTTTTTGAAAATTGGAAAAGTTTTCCTACAACCTACAATTTTTCCCGGGTTTTAATGGATTACTATAATTATTTCCCCAGATGTTAAACCGCAATCTTGATATTAACGGAGATTAACCCAGATTTAAATTTGGGAACACTTCAGGGAAATTTTTTAAAAAAAATTCACTCTTTAAAGTTTGTATGCTTATATTTTCCTTCCTAATCAAATTTGCTTTAAACGACTGATTAATAATCCAATTCAATTCTCAACATTTGAGAAGATGGAAATTGATAATTTTAAAATGGAATTTATTGAAATAATGTGTTAGAATAATGGAAAATTTAAGAAATTGCGAAAATATCTAGAAAGATGAGTGTCAGCGGTATTTTAAATTGCTGGATTTCATTGCCAGAGTGATTTAATTGCTTGAAGAAAATTGCATGTACTCTGATTTACGCTTTTGGCTCTTCATATCTATGAAAACATATCTTTGTTCATATGAAACACATTTTGAAACTAAAGAAGTTACTTAACAACTGAACATTCAGAATTGAGTCAAAATTGCAGTCAGAAATTATAACCCTGATATTGTAATTTTAAGTAAAGCTTAAAGGGCAAGGTTTGCATTAAAGTCTTAATTTTTTTATTTAACTATATTGAAGGAATACAAATGTTTTATTTTGTATATTTCTAATTTTAATACATGCTCTTTTAAAAATACATAATATGTGTTCAATTTTTATTTTGTTTATTCATGTTGAAGGAATATTTATATGTTATGTTATTTATTTTTATGTTAATAAATATCTTTAAATGATGCATAATTAATGTAGAATAAAATTATACAACTGAATTTTTGACCTCTATTCCTTAATTTTGCATGCATCAAGTTGCGTCAAATATCTCCTACTGCGTGGCACCCTGCACAGTAACAAGGTTGCCGACCCCTGGACAAGGCTACATATATTAGACAAAATCATTATCTTTACTTTCGGTTGCTTTCTGGTATTTCGTAGTTGGCTATTTAGCAGTATTTTTCTAAGTGTGTATATACAAAACATTGAAAGGGGTAAAAATTATGTGGTAAATAAAAAAAATTCTTTTTCATTGGAATTTGGATTGATTTAACCCCTTTATTACCATGGTACTTTTTTTTAAAATTAAAGAAAACTTTTTTTATACGAATATTTGACGATCTTAGCGGAAATATTTTTTTTAAATCCACTTCAAATATATGGCCCCGGGTTGTATGATGATTTTTTTTGGGGGAAAGGCAAATAGTTTTATTGCAGAATTTGCGTTTTCGCTGACGGCATTCTCAGCATTGCGAAGTTGATTTTTTTCTTCGGAAAAAAGTTAAGTCAAAAAGGTTTATTTTTTTTTGTAATTTTAAAAGACCTTAGAAAACGTTCGCCATTTTTTAAGTAACGTGTTATAAAATTTTTTTTACATTTGAATATTTTAATTAATTAATTAGCTCTAACGTTAAATTTCTTAAAAGGGGAATTTTTTTTTGTATATCCCTTAATTTTTAATTTTGACTCAAAAAAAAAATTTCCCGAAAAAAAATGAGTAAATCATAAAACGAAAAAAAAGTTCAAGATTTCTTTTTATTTAAAAATTTTTTGTCCCTAAAATTGTCCCTCAGGAACATGAGAACCATCAAGATAACACTATTATTTGCTTTGGCAATGCAAAAAATACTTCCTAAGTTTATTCTAACTAAAGATAAGTCTTCCAATAATTTTTTCTTCTAATTTATGACTTCTTTCACCGTTTCACTCTAAACTTCAATAAAGGACAACAAACAGATCCCTTTGTCAGTTCTCTTAAACGTAAATGTCTGATATATTTCAACTTTCCCCAATCAATCAAGGTAATCCCAAAGTGAAAAAAAAAGTTAAGAATACTCTCTCTGGGTAAGGAACGGTTGACAAACGGGTGACGCCCAAAAAAGGGGTTGTTTTTTTTTGGTCCTTTTTTTTTTTTTGTCGTTAAGTGCATTAATAAAATTTTTTTCTGTTTAGTAATGGAAGTGTGACACAGACATTTCGATTGTATAAAGTACAATGTCTTTCATTCGTGAAACAGATGGCACTGGCCAAAATGGAAGGTGGAATAAAGAAAGATAATATTTCTTTGGAAGTAAAACAAAAAATATTTCCTGAGGTAGAAGAAAAAATAATGGAGCTATAAAATTGAGGATGATAAATTCAGTAGTCTAAATATTATATTTCTTCTTCGATATTTTATCTATCTTTGAAATGACAAAACGACTAAATTTGCCTTTGGCGAAATGTTATAAAAAATGCCCCTTATAAATAAATTGCGAAATAAATGATGAAACAAAAATATTTACTAAATTAAAGTTCTTCATTTCATATGAATTAAATGTTTCCATTGATATTTCTTAGAAAAAAAATTCAAGTTTCACAAACACAAAAATAATATTTACCATTTTATCTTTTTATATAAATAATTTTATGGAATGTGTTAATGATTTCACTGTATGCATTCCCATATTAAAGTCATTAATGTGCAACATTTTTCAAAAAGATGCCGTAAATATTGAATTCTATCAATCAATTGAGGATTAATTCACATACCAATCGTACAATTTATTTCTCACTTTAAAGTGTAAATACTCGCTTCTTACGTGTAAAGTTGTTCTAAGCCCCTTATAGAATTCAGATAACTTTCTTAACCCTTTAACTGTTTAGTTATTTTGATGATTTGGGTATATAAATTGTCACACTTTTTATTACAAAAATCGAGTTTTAGTACGAGAAATAAAATATACTTAGTAGTTAGAAACTGATATTTTGAAGTGCATCCATAAAAAGTTTAACGTTTTATAGAAACTGCAGATTTTCTTGAGGTGGCTTCCTATATAGTAAAGCCTTATTTCGAAAAAAAAATTCAAATAAATGAAAATGAGTACCTATCAGTGATTTAGTAATTTAGCTGTGTGTGGTGTATGTGGAAATGCTTTTCCAAGCACAAACGAACTCTGCAATCATCACAACAGATTCGTGTTTCCTTTTTCATCTCTTTTTCCTATGCATCCTTTTTTTTTTTGAACAACAAACTTTGCATTGTCTTGTAAGATCATGTTTTGCCTTAATATAATGAATATGGGATATAAAATGTTGATCAGTAAGACGGGCAGAGTTATTTACTGTAGGTGGTCTGCCAGGATTCTTTTGTCCGGAAGCTGCATCATCATATTTATAAAAGAGCTCTTCCACAATTAAGATTCGAAATTGAAAAATGTAATATGTTTACCAACTACATTTTAAAAAAAAGAGTTTTAGAATACCTTGCATAGTAAATGTAAAAATATCTTTTTATATTTATTCTGGCGATTTCGGACTGTTAGATGAAAGGATATTTAATTATTACGGCGATCTACACCACCATTAGTTACATTGTAGTCGAAAACAATCTTTGACTTGAATATATCTTTATTTGTTTAGTTTGCGAGATTGATCATGGAAGTGTCATGAATACGGCTCATCAAACACTATCTATTGAATTCAGCCCAAAATACTTTTTCCTGATATAGATTCAGGTTTGACAGAGAGTTGTAGCCGAAATAAAATTCTCCCGATATGTATTTAGCTATGATAATAAGATACATACAAAAAAATACCCCTTGATATTTTGGAGCACACACACACATTAGTATTAATGTATTTAACTTAATAAGACTTACAAACAATTTAATTTATTTTACAATTTGACAAAAAATTTTCTGTCGCAAATCAACAATTGCATCGTATCTAGAAAAATAATTACAATATTTTCATGCATCATTTAAATTAATGATAAAATTAATTTTTTATGATGTTCACATGAAGCTTTATTTGTTGATGCTTGATTCCTCTAGATAGTTTTTGTCTAAAGCATATTTTTTAAAACATTATAAAGTTAACTAACATACGAAGATAACTTCGTAATTATATTTAAAGAACAAAAAAATAAAACGCAGCCAAAATATTAACTTAAGTTCTCAAGGGGTGTTCCCCTTCTGAAAGTGGTTAGTGACTTGACTGGCCCCCTAGGGTCTGGGTTTAACCCCGCTAATACATGGATGTTTGTGTTGTAACCCTTTCCTTCTTTGTGGTGTGTGCTTCACGTTTACTTCTTTTGGGCCCCTTTACATTGTTGTGCACGGGCTATAAAACCTCCAAAAAAAAAATTCTCAAATAGATAGACATAGGTTTGTGTATAATATATTTCAAAAATTTCTCGAGTAAAATATAAAAAGAACAAAAACTATAATACACTCTATAAAATCACTATTTAGCTATATATATATATATATATATATAATATATATACATTTGTGAAAAACTTAAGCAACAGGTGGGTTTTTGCCATAACTTCAAAAAATCATCTGGAGACATGAAATTCTGAAATGGGGGAAGTATTAAAAGAAGGATGACGAAAGCATCGGCGCAAAAAAAGGAATACAACGCATACGTTATGGAATCAAACAAAAACGAGCTTTATTGAACGCATTGTATCGTGACTCGTGATTGTCTATCCAACCGGAAGAACAACAAGCAGATGTTTCTTACTATGGTATATGCAATCCCTTACTACAATGGTTCCTTCGCACCGTCTCCGCATACTCAGAACCAGCTGGTGCAACATTTCTTGAGGTAGGAGTGCCCATTCCTCAATCAACATCTGTTTGAGTTGTTGGTTGTTCTCCGGATGATGTAAGCGTGTGCAATACGTCTCCCCAAAGCATCCCACACATGTTCGATGGGATTTAAATCTGGGGAGCACGCTGGCCAATCCATTCGAGTGATATCTTCACTTTCCAGCAGCTCCTCAACAGCAAGAGTGCGATGTGGCCGTGCATTGTTATCCATAAAAATGAAGTCTGGGCCAATGGCACCTCGGAAAAGATGCAGATGGGGAAGAAGTAACTCCTCACAATAGCGATCCCCGGTTACAGACCCTCTGTCGAAAATGTGATGCTCAGTTCGCCCGTTCAGCATAAAGCCTCCCCAGACAAGAACTCCATTACCACCGTAACGGTGTCTTTCCTTGATGTTACTGGGATAAAACCGGGTCCCGATCTCTCTCCAAATCAAAACGCGTTGAGAATGCTTCTGGTACTGAACCGACTCCCATCCGTAAAGAAGACACGACTCCATTGATCAGTTGTCCAGTTTTTGAGCTCTCTGGTCCACTGTAAACGGTGGCTTCGGTGGCCAACTTTCAAAGGGAGGCAGCGTTCAGGACGGTGGGCGAACAGACCCCTTTGTGAAGGCGTCTGGCCACAGTAAACCGCGACACTTGTCGACCCGTTGCTGTATAGAGTTTCTGAGCAACGGCGATGCTGACTGCTGTCGACCTCTTTTCGCCTGCAGGATGATATATCGGTCATCCCCTGCAGTTTTCGTCCTCGGGCGGTTACCACCAACCTTTCTAACAGCTGCACCTGTGGTTTGGAACGCTTTCCAAGCGCGCGAAACGACACTTTGGTTGATTCCGAACTCTGCAGCTACACTGGTGACTGTACGCGCCTCCTCCAGCTTTCCGATCATTCTTCCACGTGTGAAGTCGTCTAGGTGATTTCTTCTAGCCATATTTCACGAACTGACTCACTGGCACTTGCAGCGAATATGTTGAATTGCATTCTGTCCTTCATTTTACTCTACGCTGAGAAGCGCGAGCCGACATCACGCGTTTTGCGTACGCTAACATCGTTTCTGACTTTTTGTTCCTGATATTTGCATACGCTGACGTTTCTACTTACTTTCGTGTTCACTGTACTGATCTCCAGACCTTTTTTTTCTGCAATTTCATGGTTATCTGCTAAATTTTACATTGTTGCTTAAGTTTTGCACACCAGTGTTTTATAATATATATATATATATATATATATATATATATATAACACAATCTCTATTTGAGGTATTCCAA
The DNA here is from genome assembly GCA_019973955.1 of Trichonephila inaurata madagascariensis. Taxonomy (NCBI): domain Eukaryota; kingdom Metazoa; phylum Arthropoda; class Arachnida; order Araneae; family Nephilidae; genus Trichonephila; species Trichonephila inaurata. Next base: position 6,302 of record BMAV01016330.1, read on the forward strand.
ATCACACAGAAAATAGACAAGACAACCTTAGATTCAATGTTGTTATTTCATCACTAAATTCGCTGTAGTTGACTTTCTACTTTTTAAAATTTTTTACTTTATAACTGCCAAAGAATTCAAAATTAATCGGACGGAATTACTGTATTCATTTGCTCGTCTTTGCAATTTTTTCCTTGAATTTTGTTTATGAGATTGATGCATTTTGTACAGTATTTGTTTTTACTGTTGTTTATACATTTTATTATTTTCAATTCCAACTATTAGTTCACTCTCCCTATATATATTTATTTATACATATAGAAATCTTGTTCAATTTTTCAATCGTTAATAAAATAAATTCTATTCATCCACTCAAGTTCAAATATATTCTTTTAAACTTGTAGTGGATGACAATTGATGTTAATACAGTTCTTGCCAAATATTAATCCAATGATTAAATTTAAATAAAGAATAAATATAACAAACAAAAAGGATTGTCCAACACCATATATAAAAAAGAAAATTCGTTCGTATTGTCCATGTAGTGCAATGGATAGCGCGTTGGACTTCCAAAGGTGGTTGTTCGTATCTCACTTGGGATGGCCTAACTTCTGAGATGGGGATTTCTTTTTACTATACTGTTTCATTGGAATAATTAAATTTAATTAATGAATAAATAGTAACAAGCAAAATAATAGTCCAACACCATATTTATAAAGGAAAATGTGTGGGAAACTGCAAGGGAATTTGCTTTCTATTTTGTTCCTTAATACTGTGATTCTATCATATGTATATGCATATTTATATTAATTGTAATTATTTAATAAAAAGTAACTAAAATAAAATTTTCTTTGTCTATCTTAGTAGGAATTGACTTAATATTTTTTGTATTACTTGTTAGTTTTATACTCTCTTTTACATTAACTTTGACAATTTATGATATATTTACGAACCAAAAGAAGAAACTACTTTAGCTAGAACTGCATGAATCATATATTTTTCTTTATTATTTGCATGATGAAATGCTGCCTTTTTATTTTTCAATTAAAATAATTTATATATATATATATATATATATATATATATATAATTTTAATTTACTTATTTTCACATTTCCATGATATATATTGTTTGTATAAATTTTCTCAAAAGCTATCTCGGTAAGGGGTAGTGGAGATGTGCTTCTGCGTTTTGACCCTTGGTAAGAGGGCACAGATATCTGAAAAGGTAAAATCATTCGTAAAGTACTACATATAATTCCCTTCTATACTTTAAAGTTTGGCATTATTAAGATACAGTAGTTAGCAATACTTTTAATCAGAAGTATTCGGTAAAGAAAGGAAAATAATTTATAACTTATCTTCAGCATCTCTAAGAAGGACACTTTAATCTCTACAAAAATTTGTTGTTGTGGTCACTTCAATCGCTTCAATAATTTTAAAGAATAAACATATATATTTTTCGTGAGTAAAGATTTAAGGTATCCGACTACGTTCGGAACCGTGATTTTAAAAAGGCGCATAAATGGATAATTTTCTTGATATTTAGTGTCACTTAGGTTAGACTACATGTCTAAAATTGTTTTAAGGACATTTTGATAAAACAAAATTATTTAAATACAATATTTTTGCAAAAAAATTAACTTAGAATAATCTTACTTCAAAATTTTCTCCTTTTGGGAAAAATGTTTCTATTATAGCAATATTTTGCCTGTATATAGCTCAGACCTCTTAACAGAAGCTCAACTATGATTTTTGAAAAATTTACATTATATTTTCAGAGTTACAACCCATTGAAATAATTATCTGCGTTTTTTTTTCGTAAAATTGCTCCCCTCTGTTGTCGTAAAATATGGATAAACCCACTTCTAAGTTATATATTTCAAAAATTCTAGTTGAGCCTCTGTAGAGAGGTCTGAGATATACACAGGCAAAATATTATTATAATAAAAGAATTTTTCACAAAAGGAGATTTGGAAAAAAAATTATTCTAAGTTAATTTTTTGCCAAAATATTGTATTTAAATAAATTTTTTTTGTCGAAATGTCTTTAAAACAATTGTATACATGTATTATAATCTAAGTGACACTAAATATCATGAAAATTATCTATTTATTCGCTTTTGCAAAATCACGGTTCCGAACGTAGTCGGATACCTTAAAATAAAAACATTCACTTTTGTTTATACATCATTGACATTTCTCCTGGTCGTTAAAGATTGGAATGAACCTTAAATTTTAATATTGAGATCTAAACTTTGATTAATCAAATGTCAGGTCTCAGATTGATTACTTTTCAAATAGATCTTGATAGAATATATAAGTCACCCACGTCAAATGTAGAACTATCAGGTCATGATTTAATGTTCTTTACGGTCATCAACCTCTAGCCAGTGGGGCAGTTCACCCTACGTTGCTCTCTAATATAAGATAGATGGAATTTTAAAAAGCCTCAGTCTGCATGATCTTGATCATTTTCGGGAACATTTTTCTCTATAAAATATAGATACAAAAGTGGACTTCGAGCATACAGAAGGTGAGATTGATTTAATACCAATGAGCTAGCCATGTAGCTATAACCGGGGTACGTGAAACAATTTTGACATTATTTTTACATCCCCTAACTTTCGACTTTTGTTTCAATTCCTATATCTATTTCAAATTTTCTGTCGTTAATAGAATACATTTTAAAGCACTCAATTGGCTGAAATTTTATATACACGGTTATTTTGGATGCAATACGGTAATTGAATTATAATTAATAAAAATTAATTTATTAAAAATATTTATTCAGAGAATTACAGATACCGCAACGTTGTCATCATTTTTGGTGACTTAGTGACTATTTTGGAGACTATTGTCAAAACTTTAAAAGGTTTTTTTTTTCTCACGTCTTAAAGTGCTCATTTGAGCTGAAATTTTTATACATGATTGCTTTAGATTACGATAATTTAATTATAATTAATTAAAGTTAATTGATTGATATTAATTATTTAAAGAATTACAGATACAGTCATGTTGTAATCACACTTTTATCGACTTGAGTCAAAACTTTAAACTTTTCCCTCGAAATTTTATATATACGATTGCTTTGGGAGACAATAGGATACTATAATACTAATTAGTAAAAGTTAATTGTCACTTAATATTGTGATTCTGTCATATGTATAAACATATTTATATTAATTGTAATTATTTGGTAAAAAGTAACTAAAATCAAATTTTTCTTTGTTGACCTAAGTAGGAATTAACTTAATTTTTTTTTTTATATTAATTGCTTAAAAAATAACTCATTTAATAAAAATCCGATATGGTTGCAGCCTTTCGTATTTGTTCTTTATCAACTAATTAGTAACATAATTGAACAATAGTCAGTACGCATTTAATTAATATTATCCAACGGCAAATTTGGAGAAGTAAATAAAGCAATAAAATTTGTTTTACATTGTTATAATTATTACCCTTAGTTGGAACACGTAGCTATAAATAGACTGGCAACTCGGGGGAGGCCTCGTGTTCAACCATGCTTATTTATAGTATACTTAGCCCTTTCACAAAAGCTCTTTTGTGCATACTCACATCTTCCTTTCGTGTCACAAATTGGAATAGTAAAGGGGATATAGTACGATTTAATTGACAACAATAGGTCAAAATCAAAAATCTAACTTTTTAGCCTAAATTTTTTATGTTATTATCTCAAAAATTTGAAAGTTTACTAAAGTTTAAGAAACGCTTAAATTTTAAACGCTAAACTGATAACTTTTACGTTCGTTTTCATTCACATCCCAATGTCAAATCAAAATTTTAAAAAATGACTTATCTCACAAAGATAAAATAACTATTTTTGTCTTCGTTTAAAATACTAAAACTTCTTTTTCTGTTGTGCCAAATGTTTTCATATTTTTTAAAAATATTGCTAATAATATGTGTAGCAAATGTTGGTATGCATTTTTTAATCAAAACCATACTTATTTTTTAAAAAATAAATGCATTTAGAATTTATGCATTTTTTAAGCAATTTTCAATAAGAATTCGTAAAAAGAAATATTGTGCGAATACCAATCATGTTATCAAAAAACCCACCAACTGTTGTTATACATACTTTGACGTACTTGTAAATCAAGTTTCATGTACGTCAATATTTGTAGGAGGTATAGAATTTTAAATTCGCAAATTCATAAACTTTAAATTTATTTCCTCAAAGTTCCTTTTAAGTTTATTCCTTAAGGCAGTGGTTCTCAAACTTTCACTACTGGCGACCCAATTTTCAATCATAATTATTATCGCGCCCCCCTAAAAATAACAATGAATTGAATGCAATAATAATGCACTTTGGCGCTAAAGCTACAAAGATCATAATTATAAACCTACAAATTCAAGATAAGTATTAAATTTTTATATGTACTTTTAAAAATATATATATATATATTTTACTTTTTTGTTCGATTCATATAAGCGTGTTTTTTTGTTTCTTTAAAAAAATAATTTATTTTTTAATTATTTTTTCTATACATAAAAAACACAATTCAGGAATAATTTTTTTAAGACAAAATATACTAACCTACTTTCAAGGACTTTTCAATTTTTTTTTTGATAATTTGAGAAAAAAACCAATAAAACTAAAAAAAAAGTTCTAAATTTTTGATCCTTAATAAATGACATAAATCCAAACACTTTCGTTAACAATACAGGGGTTTTTTTCCCCAAAACTGTCGTTTTGTTACGTTTTTTAATTTTCTATCGTTTGATGATCTACAAATAGCATTTTTCTTTTCTCCCATGTGCCTTTTTTACAAGGGGAAGTGATACGTTTTGGCTTCATGTTTTCTTCATAGAATCTTTAAAACATTTGTGAAAATTTCAAATCAACTCAAACGTTTCATGTTAAACTTTCCTCATATTTACTTTCTCTATCTTAACTAATATGCATTTTTTCAGCTGGTTTTCAATTGCGATCGTTTTAATTTCCTTCAATAGGGGTCCAAATGGCCATTTTTTTTTTTATTCTGCCTTTCTTTATAAACCATAAGTCTACAACACAGCAATAAAACCACAAAATTATTCATGGTTAAGTGTATGTTCTAAAAAAAAAATTGTGTAAAAAAGTTTTTTTATTATCATTATATGTTTCAGAATACTCATAAAAATCATCTTGGCAAATAATCCTTCAAAATGCTCAAATGTTTATCCATATATCATAAACTCATTCACATGGGAAAAAAAGCAACGAAAGATATTATTTACAACTTTCCTAAAGGAAAAAGACGGCGTGAAACATATACCAGTAAGTTTGATGGTCAAATATATGATAATCAACATAGTATTTTAGGGGTTAAAAAAAAGTAATAAAAATCCTCTCACCGTAGGATTACAGAAAAAACAAACAAAATATCTTTTTTTTTTTGGGTTTTTTAATAAGATTTTTTTTTGATGATCCCCGATGATAAAAAAAAAATTATATCATTAAAAGTGTATTTTTACTATGTCAGAAAACATTTTTTTTTACTTCATTCAAAAAATTTTTTTTAAGCCTGTTTTTTTCAATATCTTGGCCCCCCCCCCCCGGGTTCCGCACCCACCCCGGGGGGGCGCCCCCAATTTGAGAAGCATGTTTGGGTTTAAAAGATTGTTTTTATGAAATTTTGAGCACAAAATCTATTTTATCTGATTTGATAATACATGCACATAAGGGCAACCAAAAAAATTTGAAAATCATTAATTTAAAAATCTTTTGTGTAAACTGTATCATGTCCCCTTAACTATTTAATGCTTCCAGATACATCTTTTTCAGTCATCCTCGTCACAACTTACTTTCTCTGCTTGATTTCGACAGCTAAACATAAAATACTGTTGATATTGTTTAATAATTAAATTTAAGTTGTTTATAAAGTATTTTACTAAGCTTTGATTATGAATTATATATTTTTCGATAATTTTCTATTTTTTTTATTAATCTAGTTCTACGCGTTAGTTATTTGATCAATGAATGCGCCGTTGGCTAAAAATTGGATATAGACTGGAACCAAATGAAGATGAAACCGACTCAGGTGATTGAAAATTAATCTTGCTATACATCAAGAAAAGTAAAATTAGAAAATATTTTGATGAGTATTTATCATTTTGACTCACTTGTATATGCATTAAGATCGGAAGTGATCTTTTGGGTTTAATGTTTTTCCAAATTTTGGCAGTAAATTTGGAGAAAAAAAACCTTCGAAATTCTGCGCACACGATTAAATTTCAATTTCCTCCAACGATTTCGTAGCTGTGTTGATATATCCCCATTTCTATGGGGGGTCTGGGGTTGTTTATCGGTCAATTTAATTTTTGATTTCATTTAATTATTTTTAAAAATAAATTCTTTTTTATGAAAAAGGGTTTTTTAAATATTAAATGATATTTTA
>BMAV01016332.1:0-63666 GCA_019973955.1 Trichonephila inaurata madagascariensis
TTTTTAATAAAAAAAAATAATGCACCAAATCTTTAAAATTAAATATATTTATAAATTATAAAAATTAAATAATATTGCAGGGCAATAATTGCAATAGTAAACAAAATGACAGTACGAAAAATAAAACTTACTATGGCAAGGACGATAGAACTTGTGAAGTCTCCTTCAAACGGATGTTGTTTTGATTTAAAAGGTCAATAGAGATGGAACAAAGATACAGGCTTTCTTCGCATCATTGACATAGTATGGGCTATCCCTGATGGTTTCTAAGATTTGAGTGAACTCAGCAGAAAAAAAAAGAAAAAAAAAAGTGGTATTGATATAGGAACGCCTTTATCATCGACATATCATTTAACTGGATATATATAAACAGACATTTTCTTCCCATTGTATCCACATTTAAACACATCGAAGCAATTATAAGAATTGCACTCAGTATTCCGATTTTCAGCTTGTGTGTGTGTGAGGTACTGAAGACATAATTTCAATTTGAGGAGAATTTTCAACTAAGCGAAGCTGGATTATCTCTTCTATTTCGTTCATTTTCCACGGCCTTCAGAAACACAAAGTTATTGTTATAATTACAACAATCCCCATAATAGAAATAATATTATTGAAGAAAACATGTTTAGTTCGAGTGAACCCCATCGTATTTTTAAATTTGAAAACTACTAGAATGATTAAGCATCAAGAGAGAGAGAGAAATATTTTTTCACATGTGAAGGCCAAATTTATTTGAAGATGGTTTAATGGGATATAGCAACAAAGGCTATTTTACCCAAACAAATTTATTTATTAGTTTTGAATTGTTTTCATTATATCAAACAAGGAATCGATTGAGTTACAGGATTTGATTGCTTGTTTGATTTTAAGGGACGTAGCAACATAGGATATAACTCCTGTTGAAGAAATTTTACAAAATAATATTCATCTTTTGTAAAATAAATAACACTCGAAATATTGATTTATATGTCATTATTTCATCCAAAATATATATAAAAAAAAATTATGGTTCATCGGGGACTAATTTTTAAAATATGCAAGAAATTATTTTGATGACATGTGTTTCTTCTGCAACTTATTAAGATGAATGAATTCTACCATAATGCTGACTATGAGAGCGTTGGAGTATTTAAAACCCTTCTAGCTGTATGCCCTGCGTTGCTTGGGCTTTTTTGAGTAAATAAATTTTACCTATTGAAATTTCCACTTCCATCCTCAGTATCAGCATTTTCAGGAGTGGGTGATATTGATATATTAATATGCCATTAAAACTTTCTTTTTCGAAATTTCTTTGATTTCTTTACCCCTTCGTACGGGTTTCTTTCCCCTTCACTTGGCCCGGCGTTGCAAGGGCTTTTACCGAGTGTATAGCTAAATCCCCATGGGAATTTCCCCTTTCCCTGATGACGCCACGCTTCTGTGTGTGCGTGCGTGCAAGTGGTGTGAATGATTTCTATAATTATCTCATTAAAATTTTCTGTTTCGAAATTTGTTCCACATCTTTACCGTGTCAGACAGGTTTTTTGGGAATACAGATTATGTAGAACTCTGAAGAGATGGTCCTCTTCTATCCACATATAAAATTTTTCCTTACTCTGGTCTCCATACAGAGCGAAGAAAGAAAATTTGAGAAAAAATAGAATTGTGTTTCTTCGAACAAAACTAATAATGCTACATTTTTTTTTTGACAGTAGATGGCAGCACGAGATTTGAGTTTCAGCTGTAGCCAATCGGAGAATTGTACCTATCATCCAATCGATGAGATTAGTATTTTTCTAAAAGCGCGAAATCTATCCAGCTGTTCAATTCTGTCTTTCTGTATAGGTTTTAATTCTACGCGTCTTGCAACGCGCGAACTATAAAAGAAACTTTTAATAAATTGTGTGAGGCGTTTGTGTTCGTCATTATTGAAAAATGGAAGGATCAACTTCTTGCGGATCGCCTGATAATATCAACACCCTTTTAATATGTTCAGTATGCAAAACCATAGTTGTTTCCGATTCGATTATTGGAAGCACTGAAACTGATTATTTGGTGGACAAGGTAACAAATGTTGAATTCGATGATGTGATTAATGAACACGGAAATATTTATATATTTTGCCCAGAATGCTGGGTTCTCATTGGTCATTGTGATGAAAATCGTGAGAATAAGCGATTTTATAAGAACTTGTTGATCAAAGCATTTGTTAATGGCGTTCAGCATCATAAACCTGCTCATAGTTCAACTTCATAAATTTGCACCTGGGATTTGCTTTATTTTCTGATGTTTGCAAGAGGCATGCTTGTTATGAAATCTTTAAAAAAAATCAAGGTATATTGAAGCATTTCAAAATTGGATTTGAATGTCCTAAAATTTTTCAATTTTTACCTGCTGTGATTTCAAATTTATCTTCCATGATTTATTTCACATTTGTATGGAGTATGTAATGCTTGCTACAAAGGACAGAAAATTTTGAGAATTGATTTGTACTATGGTATGTAAATTCTTGATGGGTTCTTTTAATTGTCCAGAAGCTGAACTAATTCATTTACTTTTTTCTTGGACTTATCTGCTGGATAAAGCAGGTAACAAGAAAATTTAAACTGCTGGAAAACTACTATTTTAGTGAAATGTAATACTTTTTTGAATTTTTATGAATTTAACCTCAATTTCGTTTAATTGCTATGATTCTTTGTGTATTTTATTCAAAAAAAATTGTTTCATAATATATATATACTGTGATAATTTATAAAAACTGGTTAATTTTTAAGAAGTAAACAATTGCAAAATATATTTGATGCATCAAATTTGGTCTTTGTTATTTTTTATTATATTTGGTGGTGAGAAATTATTTATATTCTATGTATTTATACTATTCATATTAACTCATATATTATCCATTGTTTTTGTTTTACTGTTCATTTAAGAAGTAAAAATCATCTGCAATTCATACTGCTTTTATTAGAAATTACTAATTCTTTAACTATATATTTTTTGTTTTGTTTCAAATAGTAAAACTGCTTATGTGTTTAAACTTTATTTTTCATGCTAATTGTTTCTATTTTTTTTAAAGAAACTTTAATATCTATTGTGATACTGTGTCTTTGTAAATATTCATTATGCATAATTGACATTCATAAAAATGCTTATTTATTTTTTCATATTTGTGTTACTGGTGCTTTTGAAATTTTCTCTTAGAAAAATTTGTTTCCTAAATTTCTCTCTTGAAGTTGTAATTGTTTAGTTTGTCTTTACCGTATAATATCACATGAACATAATTTAGAGCAATACATATTAAAAAGTATTTTTAACTTTGATTGTATGTTTATACTTTTAAGAAACCATATACGTATCTGTTTTTATATCATCTTTGTGAATATTAATTATGTACAATTTACATTCATAAAACTGTATTTTTTGTTTTGTAATACTTATGCAAAAATAAAATATATTAAAAATATGAAATGTGTCATAGCTACATAATATTTTAATCATTCTTCTATCCGTTCATAAAGTACAGAATATGTTACAATGTTCTATTAAATTCATGTAATGAAATGAAAAATATCTTTTATAGAATACATAAATTTAATTCAAAATATCTTATATTTGAAATTAAATTTAAAACTTGCTTTTAACTTATTGAATTGTAATTGTTTAACTTACAGAATTCCTTTTCAAATTTTAACAGTATAGGATATTCAGAATATATAGGTATATCTTAATTTATTCTATATGAATACAATCATTACTTTGTAAATACCACATTAATTATTCAAAAGTATTCATCTGTATAAAGGAAAATAATATTTATTATTTCCCTTCTGAATTGAAATTGGCATTCAAGGTTGCATGTTGCTATTGTTTCGTTAAACATAATTAATTTTCAAAAGTAATTTAAATGCACATTATTTAAAATAATGTAAAAAGTACTTTATTTAAAGAACATTCACATAATATGAAAGTGCCTACAAGTTTATGAAAAAAAAAATGTTTTAAGGTATTGGAATATATTTATATTCCAAGTTAATAAAATTTATGAGTCAGGTTCTAGTATATCAGTACAGGGATGCGAACCTTTATGGATCAATGTGCCATTTTTTCTAAAGAAATGCTTAATGAGGTATAGACGTGTCGTCAAATAATTTTGACTTGTGATTATTGGGAAAATAGTAAACTAAATACTAACACAACATAAAATTCTTCATTTACTGCAGAAAAATACATTTTGCCATTTTTAAAATTTAATGAGGATAAAGATAACAGATATGTTTTGATTATTTGAACATAATAAACTAAATACTAACACAGTACACATTATTTACTGCAAATACATTTGTAATTTATATAGAAATGTTAGACATGTAATCAAATTATATAATAAATTAGTGTGATTTCTGCGCAGATAGATGACAAATATTGGGTAATTTATTACTTTGCAGAATGTGTCTGAATTGGAGTTATCTGCCAAATGGTTTCTAAGCTAGTGTTTAATGTTATTCATCTCTGAAAATAATGACTGTAAGGTATGGTCAAGGAAAATATGGTTAAAATAGCATGAGCCAGCTTCTTCAAACAGTTAAACATTCTAGTATTGAATTTAATGTTTCCGAAATTTCGTTACTGGCATTTTTACTAAAATTGCTTGTTAATCTTTCTGTTTCAATCAATTCTAACTTTTTCCTTGTTTCAATAAATTTTTGAATCCATATCGAACTTGACTAGAAATCAATCAGTTGCATTTCAAAAAAATTCTTCAATTTCCAACCAATCAAGTTGGGGCAAGTTCAGTTTATCAAATGGTGTCACATCAGGGTACATAATAAACTTGAGCATTTCTAATAATTCTTTGAACTGAGAACATCTCACTGAAAATTCCTTGATTGAAGAATCAATTGCGGTTGATCGTTTAGATCAGTGGCGTGCCCAAAATATTGTGCTGCGTGCCAATGGTTCACCATCCCTGTCATAGTATGATGCAAGGTGGTAGTTAAGAGGCAAAATGAAGTGTTTGAAAAATCTTTGTTTTGATTATGTCTAGTTTTGTCTGTAAAGAAATTGATTTTTTTTAAGAAATGCTTTGATATTACATAGATTTGGGCAAGGAATATGTATAATTTTTTTTCAAACATTAAGAGTATTACTAAATGATATTTGCTTAAAAATTCTATTATCAAATAAAAGTACATTCATTATATCCAAAATAATTCTTAATTTGCTCTTGCTAATTGAATATTTTAATCAAATCTTGTTAACTTCTTTCGTCTTTTGGTTTAAAATTTTTTCTTATGATTTGATTTTTAATGTCTTTCTCCTCTTCTCTGTCTCAGTGGATTTTAAGTGTCACCAGGACTCGAACTCACAAAAATGATACATTCAAAGCAGAATAAATGAAATATTTAGAAAAATAGTGTTTTTTGAATATATATTTATTTGTCAATATATATATATTATATCTACATAGATGGGTGCCATAAAAATTTTTAGAATGTTAATCAGTTTATAAAATTATTTTATCATTTAGTATACAACTTATTTTGAGTGACGAATCATTAATTTGAAAAGGTAATTTTTTTTATAACCTTGTTTCTTTAGAAAGATCTTTACTCTCCTTACTTTTTTCATACTAATGTTATGTCAATAAAAACTTATTTTCTGTTCAAAAATGGCAGTTTAGATTTAATAAACAAATTTTAATTTCTTTTGTGTTATAACATGTTGCATTCTAAAAATGTATGAAGTATCATGTATGTTTTATTTGGAAAGAGTTAACAATCAAAGAATTTCTATACTGACTGTTCTTACATGGAGAAAAAAGAAATACTTGAAAATGTATACATAGACATTAAAATGAGAATGTTTGTATCAGATTTGAATGCATGTCTTTATCGAATGTAAAACATATGTATTCACACACAAATTTTTAAAAAAATTTAATTAACACTTGCAAACACAAATTATGCACATTATGGACTGCAAAAATTCTTTTGATATCCTGGCTATTTATTTTAAAAAATAGGATTCAACAACAAATTTTATTCTCTTAAATCTTTGAAACTGTATTTTGTATCTATCATGCAACATGTAGCAGACCACATGATTATTAAAATGAGTACTATATGATTTAGTGTAGTGAGTATTCTCTGATTTTCCCATTTGATCCTAATGTGGATTATCTTGAAAAAAATTTCAAAGAGTGGAAACTAGAATATTTGCTAAACTTTGAAAGTAAGAACTTTTATGTGTTAGTAAAATTATTACTTACACTCTGTGTGATTGATTATAATGGCCAATTTAATGATATGGTGAATGAGATAATTGTTTACCTTATTTTGACAGAGTATTTAAAAAAGATTGTGCTGTGAATTTAGTGCAATTTATGTAGATAGATAATAAGCCATACTGTTTTGTTCACTCATTCAAAAATAAACTCTAACGCTGCACTTTAAGCAACATGTACACATACAAAAAACACCCTCCATGGGAAAATCACCTAAATGTTGTGACAGCAGGTGATAATATTAACTGGTACAGTAGAACATAATAGATCATAAGAAAAGTGAAAAGGTTCATACATATTGTGACAAATATCTAACTGCGAAAATTACATCATTTAAAATTCTGCACTTAAAGATAGCCAATCAATGACCATAATGTTATATGAATAAAACTATTGCTTTGTAATATATAGAATGTGCTCAATGAATTGTAACATTAACTTTTGTATTTGAATGTGCAATATGATTCTCTCAATTAAATGATCATAGGGTTAAATTTTTATCAATAAGCACACTGTTGTAGGAATTGCCTTGAATGTAGGAATATTCCCATTGCATCCATATCAATACCGAACAGATTATTCAGGATTTATTTAAATATTTGACTGTCTTTCCTAAACAAACAACAAAAATTCATTTATTTCTCCATGAAACATATTTTTACCCTAAGACATTTATTGACAAAAAGTAGTAGGGTAGTTTTTTTCACTAGTTCAAATTATTTTAGTTTTATTTTCAGTTCAACTTTAAAATGGCTCGGGTCTTGAAAATAGGCAATTTTCCCAAAATATATTTTTTTGTTTTAGCAATTTATTAAATCTTTTAAGACAGCAATTTTTGTAGAGTTTTAAAAAAATTTTCTTAGCTTATTAATAAATTTATATTTATATGGAAAATATATCTTAAAAGTTCTCATTAGAAATGATTTAGAAGTTTTTCAATACATTTACGTAACATAATCCTGTTCACTCGCATTTTGAAACAGTAATAAAATATTGGAAGAATAAAATTTACTTAGAAATTACAAAATAAGCTAATTAGTTAAAAAACATGATAATCCATGTCAAGACCGTTTTTTTTTCTATATTTTAAAATTAAGACATTATTAAAAAAAATAAATGTACTTAAAAGAAATAGGTGTTTTGTCTTACTTATGAACTGATCCACATTGTTTAAATAAGATTTATTTTTTACATAGTAATACATAAGGCAGAAAGGCTATACTTTCATATGACCATAATGTTTTACTTCTTGACTGATTTTCAAAAAAAAAAAAATGTTATAGTTTTTTAACATCCAGAGACAAGACCAGTCTAAGTAATTTTTAAATTAATTAACATATTTGAAAATAAAATTATTATTACTAACATACTGATATTACACAATTCACTAACATTGATAATAAAATTTAAATTAGCATAATGTTTTTTTGATGAAAATGGATGTGATGTATTTCAATTCTTTTCTTTGATTTAATTTTTTTTTAAAATTAAAGAAAGGGAGAAAAAATATCAGCCTTGCAAAAACTACGCCAGAGTGGACTTCCCCCAATTAAGGGGCCTGGATGCAAGAAACCTTTAAGGGTCCATAAGACAGAAATTCCAACTCTAAAACGATGAAAGGCGCCCTTCTGGGGGGGGTGGAGCTGTCTAAAGGAACGACGAAGTACTCATGTAGTACTGGTCGGAGATCGAAAGGGAAATAGTTCCTTCATAAAGATCAATTTTTACGCCTTTTCTTAATTTTAATTATTTTCTCGATTTTGAAATAAATTTTTTCATGCTTTTATTCTTCCAGATTTTCGCATACTTCATTCCACTTTCATGATTATGTTCTGACGCGTGCTAAAATGACATCACTGTTAAAATCATCCTCTTCACGTTTAGAATGGGTTTTTGTTCTTCCCAGGGCCGATCCTAGCAGATTTCAACGCACCGCACGAAAGCCAAAACAAGGGGCGGCCGCATAAGTTCTATCAATCAAACCAAATTTGGTTGAATTGTCAATCGTTAATAAATACATTTTAAAGGGGCTCATTTGAGCTGAAATTTATGAAAGATTTTGGATGACAATACAATAATTTATATAATTAATAAAATTAATTGATTAAAATTAATTATTTAAAGAATTACAAATAAGATGTCGAAATTGTAACTATATCTTGAAAGCCTTTTGGCTATTATGGGATAATGCCTCTAATTTTAATCTAAAATGTGAATCAATTGACTCTTCTGAAAGTTTTGAAATTAAATCTCGATTATTACAGAGCGAAATTAGTTCTTCCTCTTCAAACAAAATTATTCAGTTACAGCGTATACGTTATCACAAATGGATTACACATCCAATAGAAATTTTTTTTAAAACCTAAATTTGGGAAATAATTTTAAGCCCAAATTATAATTAAAATTTCTTAAAAATTTGGGTGGCACACAATCGTCCCAAAAAGTTTGTGAATCACTATATTGGGAATTTTGAAATCACAGTAAAGGGGCGAAAATAAAAACAAATCGGCACTCTGCCCCCCTAAAATTCCCATCGTACTAATTTTAAGCATTCGAGCATCGATAGTTTTAAACATTAGGGGCCCCTTTCTACTTGTTTGGGTTTTTGCGGGGCTTTTGGGAAATTCGAACTAACAACTCCGTCGCGGAAACGTTTAAAAAACAGTTCCCCTTATGCGCAATTTTCCCGCAAATAATACAATTAACAACATTGGGGGGAAAAAATTTGTTTTTTTCCAAATCACGTAAACCTATCACAAATCAATAAAAAATGAGGGAACATTTTTAGGAATGGGAAGAACCCACAATAAAAACTCACTTTCCCACTATTATCTTCTTTTTATCTATTAAATATACGGGTAGGATCTGATAAAAAAGATATATTTTTTTTATAAGCGGTCCAGGGGTTAAATAATGCTTTTCGAAGAAACCCCCAAAAAGGTCATTTGGATTGGCCCCCCCTGAGAAAAGTAGTTCAAAGAAAAAAGACTTGATGTATACTTAACAATATTTTTTTCGCTTTAAAATTTTTTAAAAAAATCTGTTCTAAATTTCAAGACACGAAAAGGGAAATCGGGAAAAACTCTGGGTCGTACTAAATTCGACGGTGCGAAAAGGGCTGGGGTTACAACTTGTTGTATAAAATTTTTTAATTGTATTATTTACTATTCTCTTCTTTCAGTAATACTTATCAATAATCATCGCTTTTGGTTAAAATCCATCTCTTCATTCAGTAATACTTATCAATAATCATCGCTCTTTTGGTTAAAATCCATCTCTTCATTCAGTAATTCTTATCAATAATTGTTTTTTTGGTAAACCCATCTCTTCATTCAGTAATACTTATCAATAATCATCGCTTTTGGTAAAAATCCATCTCTTCATTCAGTAATACTTATCAATAATCATCACTTTTGGTTAAAATCCAAACTCTTTGTGTCAAAATTAAATTTTTTATTTACTTTTTAATTATTTATCTCCGAATTTTCCTACATTGAAGATATTTTCTCCACAAGTAGATTCCGATAAAATAAAATTTTTTTCCTCATACAACATACCCTCACACATAATGCGTAGTTAGAGCACTGATCAAAAAAGATACATATAAAAACTGAAATGATTGACTTAGACTTAGGCCCGTGAGGCCTGGGCCTAGGCGGTTTTTTAAAGGGAAAACCCCGACTCCCGTTCGGAACCTTGACTTTAAAAAGCGCATAAAAAAGATTTTTCATGATATTTAGTGTCACGGGGGTTGGGAATACTTAAAAAAAATTGTTTTAAAGGACTTTTTGAAAAAAATTTTTTTTTAAAAATACAATTTTTTTTTAAAAAAGAGTAATTTGAATAAGCTTTTTCAAAATGTTCTCCTTTTAAAAAAAGGTTTCCCTAAAATAAAAATTTTTTTTTTTGTGTGCTTATATAAAGAAAAAGATTTTTCCCAAGAGTCTGAACTTTTTTTTTTAAAAAATTCATTTTTTTCAAAGTTATAACCAATTGAAAAAATTATCGGCTTTTTTTTCTTAAAATTTCCCCAAACTGTTGCGAAACAGGGGGATAAACCTCCTTTCCAAAGTTACATTTTTTAAAAAAATTCTAGTTAAACCTCTGTACAAAAGGTCTGAGCTATAAAACAGGCAAAAATTTTTTATTATAATGAAGCATTTTTTTAAAAAGGGGGAAATTTTTGGAAGGGGAAACATTCTATGTTAATTTTTGTCAAAAAATTGTACTTAAATAATTTTTTACTATAAAATTTTAAAATTCTTAAAACAATTTTATATCATTTTTTTAAAACTAAAAGACATAAATATCAAAACCCAAACAGTTATAAAATTTTTTAAAAATCATTTGGGTCCGAACTTGTCCGGGGTACCCAAAAAATCCCAAAATTTTCGGGGTTAAAAAATTTTAAATCGATTTTTTTATCAACTGTAAGGGGGGAATTTTTTAAAGCTTCTTTTTTTGTACTGTGACAACCTCCCAAAATGTCGGGATTAAAAAGGGGAGGGGAAAATTTTTTTAAAAAAATTAACCGGGGTAAAATAATTAATATAAAAAAATCTAACAAAAAGGCATTTTAAAAGGTGTTCATAAAATTTTGCATTTATCAAGTGACGTTAGATTTTTTCCCTACCTTTCTCTTAAAAATTTTAAGCGTAACTTTTTTTTTCATCATTATAACGAAATGTTAAATTTTCCTATTAAACTATACCTTTGTCCGGTTTTCTCAAAAAATTTTTTCTTTTATTTCCTTTTTACTTTTTTTTAAACTCTTTTTAAAAATTTAAAAGTTTTGCGTAATTTGGGGCGGGTTTTTCCCAAAAATTTTATGATGAATTTAGAAGGGTCGTAACTTGGAAAAAAAATCACAAAAAAATATAAAAAAAAAAAGAAATTTTGAAACTTAAATGAGGGAATTTATTTTTTTAAAGTTATATTCCACTTAATTATTTTTTTCAAATTCATAGAATAAAAAAATATATATTATATAAAAAATAACAACATATTAATTTATATTATTATATATATATTTTTTATATATATATATATATATAAATTTTATATATATATATATATATATATTTTATATATATATCCTTTTATATACTTTATATATATATATATATTATTATATATTACCAACTATTATATTCCCATATATTTATTATTATTTTTTATTTTTAATTATATATCCCTTTATTATATTATTTATATATTTTAATTCCTTATATATACTTTTTAAATATCACTTTGCGTATTTATCCCAAGTATTCCTGCAATAAAAAAATTTTTTGGGGGGAAGATCGTTTTCCGCCCTAAAAAGAGTGAAAAATTATTTACGTGCAGGTAAGAAGCAAGATAGGCTCAATGCATTTGTATTATTAAGCACAATTAGTTCAAGAAATTAAATATAAGGATCTCATTAATAAGTTCTTACGTGGACGAAAGCAAGAAACAAATGTATTACATGATTAATTAGATAGATCCGATGTGGCCGCGGTAGCTGAGTGGTCAAGGTATCGAATCACGAGTTCGAGCCCAGTACCACTAAAGTCCAGCCGTGTAGGAAAGCGATGCATGTTAAATCTGTCGAGAGCTCAAATATCCTCCCGTTGGTGTGTTGTGGTAGTTAGGAGAGGGGGTGCCAGCTCAGGTGTCGTCCTCCTCATTTGACCATGGTTCAAAATTACGTGGTCCGTCGCCAAAAGCCCTCGTGTAGCTGAACAGTGCGACATTAATTTTCACTCATTCAGATAGATCTGTTTTATTTCTTAATTAAAAGCAATTTATTTTAAATTGTATGTTTAGTTGTTATACCAAATGTGTATATATAATTCATGCCTAAATTCGAAACTTAAATTTAATTCGAATTCATTATTACTATTCGTATTATTATTTTTGAAGCCTAGTGTCTGCGTGGTAGTGTATCGTGCTTCCACGTCACAGGTCTCGGGCTGGGCAGTAGCGTAACGGAGATTAGGGGCCCCCCTGGAAACTCAGGTTTTGGGCCCCAAGCCCAAATACATACTTAGCATTAGTCTGGCTTTGGGCCCCTAGAGTCCCTGTCCCCTAAATTAGGGGGTTTCGGGGATGTACGTTACGCCAATAGGGCTGGGCAAGGTCGACTCAGCCTTTTATCCCGCCAGTGGGTCGATAAATGAGTACCAAGCTTAATTGGGAGCAGAACATTGGGGGTTTCGCGTCAGACTAACCTCTTGACCAAAACATCTGCACATGCACCCCAGTGCCTAATGCCACATAAACTGAGATGCTCAGTAGGCACTGAGTTCAATTTAGTATTATTATTATTATTATACATAAGGGAACAAATTAACTTGGGCCTAGGGCACCATCGAACCTAAAACCGTCATTGATGATTGAAATTATCATATTTGATTAAATTTCCTCGATAAATGTGAAAGGTCGAATCAATAACTAAATTAAAATAATTGGGATTGCAGGGTATTTTATATTACATGTTTCATATGGAACTAAATACCAACTGGAACGCTTATTCAAGAATCTTTTTGTAAACTTTTATGTTTTAAATTTGAAGCTACAGAACCAGGACATGTTTCCAGAACTGTGCTTTACCAACAATTTCAGCCGATTATTAATTATTTATGGAAAAAAAATGGTTATTTGATAATTCATTCAAATGAGCCTCCAGTGCTTATAAATTCTTATCACTCAACTCAACGTTATACTTTTGCAACTTAATATCAGTAAATTAATTGGTGGAAATTAAAATGATTGCTAGCTGGAATATTTCCTTGTAATGATATAATTCAAAATATTTCCTTTCCTTACAATTCTCTCTATACTTTTCCATTATTCCCTTAAAGGGACTGTAGCATTGGTGAAGGATACATCATTATGGCAAACCTATGTTTACTTTTTGGAAGAAAAAAAAACTGAAAAACGAAAATGGCAAATATCAACAAACGGGTTTCCCTTTGAAAACGGGGTTTTTAAAATATTTTTCCTTTTTTACCCCCCCGTTGAAAAGTAAAACCTATTTAAAAACCCTTTTTACAGGGGGGGGTTTTTCCCTATCGACTGCTTTTTGTTTACGGTTTTTTTTTAATTGTTTTTTTTTGAATAAATTTTTTTAAATTGGGATATACATAAACAAATACTCAACTTTTAAATGTAATTGTTGGCTAATTAATTAATTAAAAAATATTCAAATTAAAATTAATTATATACACTGTTCCAAAAATAAATCTTTTTTTAAGGTCTTAACATAAAAAAAAAAAAGACCAAATTTTGACATTAACTTTTTTCGGGACAAAATGTAATCCTCGCAATCCGCTGAAAACGCTGTCTGATGAAAAATCAATTTTCTATAAAACTTTCGACTTTCCCCCTAAAATACTCATCCCAGAATCCTACCATATATCTTGGAAGGTAGATTTCAAAAAATTCCTGCTAAATATCGTCAAATTTCGTACAAATGGTTATTCTATAATTTTTTAAATGATGGTACTTTAATTACCGTCGGTCGATAAAGGTTAAGGCCGCTCCCCCGGTGCAAGCCTCCTTTACTGGGGCTTTACTGAAAAAACTGTTGTGTGTCATTCGAGGGGGAGAGTGTCTTTGAAAAAAAAAGGATAAAAATGGCTTATTCTGGATTCGCGCTAGGGATTCGTAGAAATAGTCCATTTGTTTTGTAAAGAATGCATCCGTGTATTTTCCATTGTTGTTGGTGAAAATTATTTGAGCTCTAAAATGTAGGGTTAAATGATTTGTGCTAATACTAAAAATGGATCACGAGATTTTCTGAAGATCTATTCTCCCGATTTTAAGATCTAAAAGGATTCTAATGCACCATAAGTGGCATTAGTAATGATACGAAGAGTTTTTTTTTTTTTTTTTTGGATTTTACTGCTATATTTTAGACTAGTGCTGTCCAACCTTTTTATCGCTACGGACCGGTCTTACTGCGGCCTGCTGAAGGTGGGACTTTGATTGTTTTGATTTAATAATTTGAATTTAATTGTATTTAAACATGCCCTTATGCAGAATAAAATACAGTTACACCACTGGCGTAGCTAGTCCTGAGTAGGCCATGTATCACATTTCCTTGGGGGGAGGGTGTTGGGGCCCCAGCTTTGGGCGTTTTACGATCGTTTTCTGACACATTTTGGGGCCCCTGTAGCTTCGGGGCTCAGTATCATTGATACAGCAGTAGCTACGCCCTGCCTAAGTTAAAGCCATTGAATAGACGTAAGTGTTCACAATTATTTAAAGTCTACTCATATCTACATTACCTCGTTGAGTGCTCTCTATACTTGATAATTGGGTGAATCTCTTAACTGGTTAATTTAATTTGTATTGTTGTTGTTTCATGGAATAAAGTGAGTTATTTTGAATATGGCTAGTCTTCCTTTCGTTTCTCCCATACCTTTAGACGCGTCGGGCACAGACCTTTACAAATACTACCTAATAAATAACTGTAAAATAACTTTTCTGGCTTTCTGAGAACACTGAATGTACTCGTAATTTTCGGGGGTATAAACGTGTCATTCATGCGGAACCTTTTTGATTAGTCTTAAATTTCTAAGAATACGATACTCTATTATGCAAGAGAATATAAGCAGCGTTCCGTACAGCAATTCATAAAATAAAGGGGGAAAAAGTAGCTACCTATTGCATGGAAAAGAATTTTTTTTTTTTATAATGTGAACATTATTACAATCCCTGAAAAAAGAGGAATCTATAGTAATTTATCTCTGTCAAAGATCAATCCAACTTAGTAAACAAACCTGGTTCACTTACATCTTTTTCTCACACGCACTATATAAGAGTTCACACATCAGGAAAAGACGGCATTGCTTACAAAAATTATTTAAGCGTAAACTTGTAATTTCGCAGACGGCTAAATCCATTGGGATGTTTTCTGTTTAATGTGAATGTATGTGCCACGCGACTATAAAGGTCAGCCACCATGACAAGTCAGGTTATTCTTTCTTTGCCACCAGTGGGTTTTTTGCGACTGCTTTCATATTGAGAAATGCGTTGTCTGTCCCGATCCATTAGCTATTTTAACTTTTGATTTTTAAAAATATTTTTGAGAATCTCAAATAAAAGTACTCGTGAGTACATCAGGTTTTTGGATTCGCTTTTAGACAGGGAAACTAGGCATTTTTCCCAACCCGATGAAATTATTGTGCTTCTAGATGTGCATGTATGTATTTCATCGGGAACTATTCATGCATGAATTCCATTCATTAATTTTAAAATTTTGAAACTTCAAAACTCTTCCGATAGGCACCTTAAAAACTCTAACTGTTCTCATAAAATCTAAGCAAAAGAGAAGAACATCAAAAGTAAAACTATTATAACCAAGGAATTTATTAAAAATATTTAATTGAGTCAAAGCAAGAAAATTATGTGTAAATCTGTTTTTAATTAAATTATTATGATAAAAGAAATTTTTTGCAAAATTTTAATTTTATACCTTACTTTGAGCTTTAAAATTTGACTTCAAGCTTTCCTTAATACAAAATTTTAATTCAATCCCTTATAAGTGAAAATATTTCGTAATGGAAAATTGTGCATTTATTAATTTTACTAGGGGGTGGGGGATACAGGACCGATCCTAGAATGTCGGCCGCCCACGAGCAAAGACCTAATGTGCTGCCCTTGAAAAGAACTTTTCATACTTTGACTAATACTTAACACATTGACGCTATAAACTCATCTACCTGTATTAAAGTAAAAAGTAAAATATTAATAAAATGTAAATACAATTTTTAGTGCAAAACCGTTTCTTCTTTTTTGTGGCCAACTAAGAGGTTAAAATAACGAAAAATACTTCAATTAAATAATAAACAAACAAAGAAAATACAACTTTGAAATAAAATTAGGCATTTTTATAATTAGAAATATAAAAATAACTGTATTTACTCGAAAATACAACCCAATACAAAAATAAAAGTACTATAGCATAAATCATAGTAGTAGAAAATATACAAATCAGTCCTTCTACAAAAAGACTACCCCTAATAGTTAACTATAAAATAACTTTTCTGACTTTCCGAAAAGCAAGTTTGTCGATAGTTTCGGTGAAATGCACACATTTTTTCTGAGATTTCAGATTCATCAGAGATGATTACTAAATCTGAAAGCCTTTCTTGTGTGTTATATATAATTTCTTAAGTAATTTTTAATTATTTTTCATTTACTGAAACTTCTTTCCCCCGAAGTTAGAGAAACAGGTAAGGTTACAAAATTCGTATTGTTCGAGAAAAATTTGGAAATCATTCCTGAGTATAATTTCTAATATCTCAATTAGCTGTTTTTACCTGAAAAAATATCTTGGAATGAAGTCATTTTATTAAATAGTTGTATATAAAACGTGTATATCTTTCACAATACTTCCTTCCTCCTGCATTTGTAACATAATATTCGTTCATTTCAGGCTTTCATGAGATCATCATCAGAAATAATGTGAAACTCATACAGAAAGCAAACTATCGAATAACACTTAGATAATAAGGTAAATCGTTTATTAGCTGAAGAGATCGCGAATTGCTGGAAGGAATTTGAAGCTGGTTCATCTTTCTCTCTCTCTCTCCCCTCATAAACAAATAAATAGACCCTTTTCTTGAACATCATGGAAACTCGGGACCAATACCTAAATCTCTAGCAAGTGTTGTTACTGAATCGACAGATACTTTAAAGTTATCATCAGGTCTTTGGGAAACTAAATATTTTTTAAGATTATCTAAGTCTTCAATGCATTCCCCGATGCTTAATTTAGGATTTTGAAACAATTTATTCAGAACATCAACTCTTGATGATAAATCATACCAAATTAAAAATTTAACACAAATTTAAATGTTGAAATTTTTTTCCTGTCTCTGATGGTATCTTCATTTAAGGCATTTAATGCGGTAATAATATTTTTAGGTCTTGTTTAAGAGGTCTAATAGCGTTGATATGGCTTTCACTCCTTGTTTTCCTTAACTATTTTAAAGTTAGTTTTTTCACGTGATTTTTTTTTTGATAAATCCAATCGATATGGGCACGCAGAAAAGTAACTACATACACATCTTGTACCATATAAAGAAAACCAGAAATTTCACCAATGTTACTGGCAGTGTCACTAACGACCTGCACACAACACGTACCTACACGTAAAGTGAGAGTTTTTCTTTTTATGAATGCAACGCGTAGGTATTTAATGTAGTAAAAACTTTATCTCGTGTTAATGACTTTATATTTGCTGGTAAAAAAATGGATTTTAGCTCGTAATATTAAGAGTGCGTATGTGCAATATTTAGATTAAAAATCTTTAATAAAAAAATCTACTTGAAATTCTTACACACACAAAAAATTGTTTTCTTCTCTCCTCTACGTTAATTTAAAGGGATTTTTCATAGTTTGATAAATGTCACTTTATTTTTAATATTCATGTAAAGGTAAAAATAATAAAACCAGGAAAATAATTTTAAATAATTTTTCATTAGCAATTAATTTTTGTTACAAATTATCGTTAAATCTGGAAAGCAAAATTTTATACCTTAATACCAAATAGTATCTGAAATACGTTGAATTGATTAAAGAAAAATAGTTGACTATATAAACAAATTATTCCCTACATTTTTATAGCCAGTTTCTTAACGCGGAAAAAATGTTTTTAAATAGTTTTAAAAAAAATATTTAAACCTGTTGGTTGAATAAATATATCTGAAATTTTTAGAGCAACAAAAATAAAATAAAAGAATGTCTGGCCGTATACCAAAACCGACAATAATAGACAATTTTGATACTTATTTTATAAATGAATGTCCCAAGCTAAATATTGTGAAACAATTCAACACGGCTTCATCAATTCAGTCTTAAACGTGATGTGTACAGGAGATGTTATGAAGAACCATTGGATAGATAAATGCTGCTAATATAAAGAAAATAATAAAAATGGTGTCACGGTAAGGGGCTAAGTGGATTAGATTGCATGAAATTACTCTTCATCTAGTATACATATAAGCGGGGAGATCTATGTACAGTGAAAATCGTTTAACACGAAACTGAAGGGACTTAATATTTTTTCGTGTTAAAGGATGCTGCAATATATATATATATATATATTCAACGAAATTAAACTTTTTGAAGCACAATTTATTTACATAGATATGCATATATGCATGTATTTAATAAATATCAATCAAACAAAAACATGCACAAGAACTTAATGAAATTTAATACAAAATTTTCAAGTTTTTTGAAACACAAAACACTTATTGAGTTTTTAGAAAAATAATCTGATATTTTTCTTTGCATTATCTTTTTTATTATGAAATTGCCCAGAAACTGTTCGATGTCGTCTACATTTTGTTATTCACTTCACCAATGAATTGTACGCCTAAATAACTACTCATATTTTTTTTTCATGATGTTCCTCATTTCGGATCACTTGGGAAAAGGAGCTGCATTATTCATTTCATTTTGACCGTCGGAATCTGTATCAATGATATTTTTTGAACTTTGAAAAACTTCAAAATGTCTTTGTCTGTCATGATCGGGGCTGTACAAACATTATCATCATATACTGCGACGAATTCTTCCGATGATACAGTAGGACAGTCCGATAACACAAAAACTAATGCGAAACCACCTTTCTTTCATTTCACACCCCTTTGAAATTTCTGGTGTTTTCTGTATTTTTTTCATTCTTAGAGGGGAAATCTTTTTGAGTTAATATGAAATTAAAAAAAAGGAAAATACATAGTAGTTTGTCCGGCCCGTTGTATTGTTTTGTGTTTTTCGATATTTCGTCTTAAGCGCTTTCGCGTTAAACGCGTATCGCACTGTGATCATGATGAGTTTTTAATATGTTTTCTTTTATTATGTTTTTAATGCTATCTTGTGAGTCTTTTGATTCTCCTATTTGATTATATGACATCTTGTTCGGGATTTTTTTTTTAAAAAAATGCATGGAACCCGTAATTTTTTTTTAAACATAGTACTAAAATTTAGAACTCTTCGGCAAACTTCGCTAACATTAATAATACTAGGTGAGTATTGAAGTGTTTTTCAAACAGACTTTGAAATGAAAATTATTTAATCAAAATGGACTGCAAGATTTTTTCTCAAAATTAAGATCCTGCACACCTGCTAGGATCGGCCCTGTCTTTGTTGTAAAACTTTATACAGATTTTGGAAAATTTTCTATATAGTTCATGCTATTTTTCTAAGGTTTTTATATCAGCGATTAATTTGAAATCAGAATTAATATTTGGCATAGTTTTAAATTTATCTTCTATTTGTACTATAATAGTAAAATTACAAAATTAAAAAATATCATCTTAATTCTTCTACTGGTTTTCACTAACTTCATCTTTTGCTATTTCGGAATATAATTTTTTTTTTTCCTTCTTCGAATTCTTTTTTCAGGAAAATGTTCTGGAATATTTAAATTACGCGTTAACACTTTTGCATCGTCTAAAAATGTGATATATTTTGGATTTCTATTATTGTTGACTTATGTTGGTAGTTTGGAGAGTTGGTGAAAGCTTAGGCATCATCCTTGTCATTTGACCGAGGTTCACAATTACGAGGTCCGTCGCCAATAGCCCTCGTGTTGCTTTACAGAGTGCAACGCTAATTTATCACTCAATTGTCGTCAAATACTCTGTTTATGTTGCTGTAATGAGGCATTAAGGAAATGAGAAAATAAGGCATAACAGGCTAGAAACTCTTTCGAAATAGCAACTGTTTTCATATTTTAGTGTTCAACCTAGTATATCCACTAAGCAAAACCTGAAGTGATTTCAATCAAACTATCAAGTGAAAACAGAGCTTTATTGATAATAGGAACCCCAGATATAAAGGAAGTGTAATGCTGATTTTCTTTTTACAGCATCAAAGAAGGGTTACTAGTAAATTTCTAGTGTTTTGAAAAACTCCACGTTTATGTTTTGGATTTTTAATGAGCCAAATCCACACTGATTTTAGCTAATGTGAGCTTTTGTTATTAAAGTTAAAGCTGTTGGCGCGTTTCTTGGAGATTAGCTAATTTTTATTATAATTTTGCTTTGCATTATTTCGTATTTAATCCTTGACTTTTATTAAGGATCATATTTCAATTTTCAGCTTTTAAAGGTATCCGAAACTAAAGCGCATGTTGTGCGATTGGATTTTTCACTTTTGGAAAGCCATTTTAATATTGTAAGGTATTTATATCATTTCTTTATTATAATATTAATCTTAAGCATATTCTTTGACTTTATTTCAGCTCTACTTTGACGATTTAAAAAATTCCTCGGATGTCATTTTCCCACTGGTTTGTGTTTATATTTTTTTGTATTGTTAACAAATATGTTCAAGTATTTTTTGCCTTGTACTATTTGTGAACTATACAGGGTGTCCAGCCTTAAACTGACCCAATAGCTAATTCCCGAACCGTTCGGCTTAGACATGCACTTCCAGTTTGTAAAATGTTTTAAAAAAGGTAAAGAATGTTTTTACGTGCTTTTCGAACCAAAAACAACATTTACAAAAAAAATACAGAAATTAAGCTTTTATACGGTCCCCAGGTCCTATCCATTATATTTAGGAAAAGATGCAGTATACAAAAACAAAGTAAACACAAAAAGTTTCATTTTGTTACGATAAAAACTGACCGAGTTATGCCTACATAAAGTTGAAGCATCTGAATTGCTCAGAATAGGGGATCGTATACAAATTAAGTTTAGAGAACAGTAATTCCCTATCTACAGAAAGATCAAAAGAAAAACATCATAGTAATATTAAAACATCGTAGTAAACATCATAGATTGATAATTTGTATTGCTATATGGCAAACAATAAAAGTTAAATTAAAGAAATACAACTTGTACTGAAAAGATTTAAACAGCTTGTTTAAACAAATAGCATCAAAAGAATACATGATTTGCCATTCAAATTATAGCATAATGGGGACTGATGCTCCAATCAGGGGAATCACAAAGGCTTTATTATATCTGAATGACCAAATTAAAATAATGTTCAAAATGACTGCCTTCCGCAGAACTGCAGTACCAAACCCGCGTCAGAAACTCCGCCTGTAGCTTCTGCAACCTCTTGGCCTCCGTAGCCGATTATTCGAGTGTCAATGTCTGCGCCAAAAATGTACATGGCTGCGCAGATTTGTGTGTGGGGGCACCATCATGCTGGTACCACGTGCGTGACAAATCCCGTAAGGAAACTTCATCTTCTAAAAAATCGGCTAACGGTTCAGATAAAATTTCCGTGTATGATTCTGATGTTAAAGGTCCATCGAAATATATTGGGCCAATTAAGGTGCTCTTCCATATTCCGCACCACACATTCATCGACTAACGCACTTGGTGGCGATTCGATCGTATTAGATGTGGGTTTTCGAGGGACCAATAATGCCTATTCTGTGTATTAATAGTGCCTTGCCTCGAGAACTGGCATTCATCCGACCACAAAACTTCATTTAAAAAATCTGGATTTTCATCCAGTGTGTTTAACGCGAAATTGCAAAAATCAAACCGACGATTCCTGGTCTCCGGGCATTAGTTCCTGCGCCAGGACTGGACGATAAGGATATGTACCGTACGTATGTAATATGTTCCACACCGTCGATTTTGAGTAGGAACAAGCCTTGCTAATATCCCGGACACTACTTTCAGGATCAGCCAGGGTATATCCTAGAACATTCTCAGCAGGTATCCGCAGAAGGTGTGGAACGAGATAAGGGTATACGTCTATGACAACTCCCAGTTTTATACAAGCGTTGAACAGTACTGGCAATTGTACAATAAGATGGATTTTCGACAAAAAATTTAAAATGGCATAAAGTTTTCCCGCCTCTCTTTATTTCGATTATACTCCCCTAAAAAAGTACCATTCCCAGTATTTTCATTTTATACATCTCGTTCTCCCGCTAGAATTTAATATTAGAATACGACTGATGAAATTCAAACGACTACAAACAGTTTTTTTAATGTTCGCCATGATCGTACCGCGAAAATCGGTTGAAGCCCACCCAAAAAACCTATTTTTTAACTGCTTTTGAAAGTTTTCTTACCCCAAAATATTTTATTTTGTCTGTTTTAATGTAAAATAATAAATTTTATTTTTTAAAAGGTCCAATTATTGTAATATTAACTTTAAATTTAAAAAATGATTTACATAAGGTGACGGGAAAAGAAAAGTTTCCGGCAAAGTCCAATTAATTTCACTTTGGAGACAACCCCCACTGTTTTTAAAAATTCCTCGAAAATCTTTTAAATATGTGTTTTTCAAGTTCCATAACTCGCCCCGTTTTTACGTAATAAAATAAAACTTTTTGTGTTTATTTGTTTTGTGTCTGCTCTTTTCCTAAATAAAAGGGGTGATAGGACCTGGAAACCGTATAAAAATTTAATTTTTGAAATTTTTTTTCTAAATGGTTTTGGCCCGTAAAGTACAAAAATTTTTTACCTTTTAAAACAATTTTTATTAAAACCACCAAAGTGACCAAAATTAGCTATTGGGCCTTTGGCTATTTTTTATTCAATGTTAAAGTATTTTAGCATATGTTGCTTTTAGTTGCAGAAATATCAAACCTACCCTTACATCTGAAATTTTCTATTGACTTAAGA
Source organism: Trichonephila inaurata madagascariensis (assembly GCA_019973955.1). Classification (NCBI taxonomy): domain Eukaryota; kingdom Metazoa; phylum Arthropoda; class Arachnida; order Araneae; family Nephilidae; genus Trichonephila; species Trichonephila inaurata. The sequence continues at coordinate 22,867 of BMAV01016332.1, forward strand.
AAGCCTATATTTAATATCTAATGCTTTTATTGTTGAAATAATTATTTCAAGTTTTTAATGCCCTTAGTTATTCTGACGGATGGTGAAATTGCTCATTTTCTTGCATACTGAGTTAAAAGGTTTAAATTTTCCTATCATATAGAAATGAAGTAATAATTTATAAAGTGGCTTATTAATTTCATTTCAATAGTTAAGTACTGTGAAACTTGCGTGTCATTGTTTTAGATAACAAAATTATTGCATGAGGACTTTCAAATGTGTACAATTTGGAAGAGTAAGTAGATATTCTCTTTTGTGTTCTACTAACAACCTGTTAATTTTTGGGATTGCTACTAAGATTTAATAGGAAGTTCTGAGTTATACCTTCCCAAAAAAAGGTCCAAAATTTGCAAGGAGCCTTCAATAAAGTTTTTCTCGGGTTTGGGAAATTTTGTTTTTTTCGAAATGTTGATTGTATGCCAAAAAGATAATTTTTTCAAAGAAGTTCATTATTTTAAGTTTTTACTTTTAGTGAAGATTGAAAATATGAAATTAGTTCAGATGATTTAAGACACAAATTACTATTAATTAATACAAAAATTATGATTAAAAACAATTTGACCTTTATACTGAAAGTAACTTCTTTCATGTCTGGGATATTAAAACTGTTTCTATAACATGAAATAATTGGATTCACATGCTCATCAGTTTAAGTTAACAATTTATGGGGAACAAATATTCTTGGATAGTGTATGAAAATTTGAAATTTTAAAATTTAAATAAAATAATGCTGTGGATGGAAATTCAAAAGGGTTAATTTTTTCCCAACCATTTTTGTAAGGTTCCGTGGAATTTTGTTTTGAAATTTAAAAAAAAAGTATCGGTTGCGGTAATATTTTAATTATTAGCTAAATAAGGACTTGTATTGCTTTTTAAGATCCTTAAATTTTAAAAGTGTGGAATATATAGAGTATAAGGAGTTGTGCGTGTGTGATAGATTTGTAGAGAATAAATTTGCGGTGTAAAACATTGATAGCCCCATAAGTTATCCTCCTAAATATACAAGCCAAATATTAAAAATATGATTGATAACATTTCGTATTGTATAAGTTGCTTCAGTGTCTCTTCCTGAAAAGTGCTTGATTTTATTGTTTGCAAAAGTTTATACACTGTTGGCCAGCGTAAATGAAATACCCTGAAGGAACTAAAAACATGAAATTTAAAAACATGCATTGGGGGTGGTATCAAATGATTAGAATTTCAGGCAGATACACATCACCCCCCTGGGGCCACCTCAAAGGCTATTTAAGGTTTGGAGATTTGACGATTTAAAGTTACCATTGTGTTTTGGGGTTTTTTTAAAAAACGATCGTTATGTCTCGTAAAAAAAAAGCGATCAGCTTTTGATCAAACCCGAGTTCGAAGAGGAAGGATAGGGGCCCTCCGAGATTGTGGATTTCTTTCAGGGAAATCCGTAGTCGTGTTGACAAACAAAACAACTGTAATGCGGTTGCGAAGTTGGATGCGGGATGACGAACCGACGTGGTCGACCCATCCCCTCAGTCACCACTTCACGGAGGACAGGCAAATTGTGCGCGGGGAGACGGATCCCAGTCACTTGAGCACATTGAGTCTGTAACGCATCATTCAGTGTCTGCGCGTACCATTCGAAACCATTTACTGCAGGGTCTTCCCCAAAACGTCCATTGTTGGTTACCCTGACGCAGAACCCAACGTCTCCGCCGCCAAGGGGCGATGAAAGAAGGATTGGGGGGGCAGAATGGAATGAAATTGTCTTTACTGACAAATCCCCATCTGTCGGCAACACCACGATGGTCGGATTCGAGTCTGGAGACACCGTGGAGAGATGCTGAACAGCTGCGTTATGCACCCCACACTGGTCCTGCACCGGGTATTTTTTGGTATAGGGTGGTTTTGGGATATCACTCTCGCACTCCTCTAGTACTCATTGCCGGTACTTTAAACAGCCAGCGCTACATCTCCGAGGTGTTGGAGCCAGTTATCCTTCCTTACCTTCAGGGCTTGGCCATAGCCATATTTCAACAGGATAACGCAACCACACGTGGCATACATTGTCCAAAGATTCTTCGTAAATCACCAGATTGAATTGCTTCCCTGGCCAGCTTGCTCCCTGGATCTTTCGCCAATAGAAAACATGTGGTCCATGGTTGCTCAACGATTGACCCAGATTACACTTCCTGCTGCCGCACCAGATCAATTTTGTCAACGTGTGGAAGCTGCTTGGTCTGCTATACCCCAAGAATACATCCAAAGTCTGTTTGAATCAATGCCGAGGCGTGTGGTAGCGGTGATCTCCAACAATGGCGGCTACTCTGGCTACTGATTCTGGCAGGAACCACACTTTACAGAAGTCTATAGATTTACTCATTTGATACTTGGTCAACATGTTATCTACAAAATAAATCTTGTCTTTCTTGGTGTTGCATTTACGGTGGCGAGCAGTGTAATATTTCTTAGACAAAATTAAACTAGAATGCATAAATCAGAAGGCTTGCCAATAAAGGGGAGGAAACAACTTATCGACATATCAACTGATTCGACGTTAAAACTTACATTTAAACAGAAACAGCTTCTAAATTTGAGGCTGCGAAGTTTGCAGAATAATTAGAAGTTTCACACACAGTTATGAACATTTAACTGCCATTTTGAGCAACATATTTACGTTATAAACATTTCTTTCGACGTATGTGGCAACAATAAATAAAATGCAAAAAAAAAATTAACGCAGAATATGAAATGCGACTGTAGATAGCTTCAATGGGCGTAGATTTCCACATTTGTGTAAAAAAACCCCACACACATACCCTTGTTACACTAAATATAATACAAGGATTGAGTGAATGAGTGAATATTAACGTCGCACTGTTCAGCTACACGAGGGCTTTTGGCGACGGACCTCGTAATTTTGAACAATGGTCAAGTGACGAGGACGACACTTAAGCTGGCACCCCCCTTCCTAAGTCCTACACCAACAGGAGGACGTTTGAGCTATTGACAGATTTAACGTGCATCACTCCCCTACACAATACAAGGGTTCAAATGACACCTATTGAGCAAATTAATGCTATAAATGCAGCGTTTCTCAAACTGTGGGTCGCCCCTAGAGGGGCGTAATAACTCTACGAGGGAGGCGCGTGTATATTGAAAAGTCGAAGACAAAAGATTATTTTTTAAAAATATGAATTTACTGAAAGTAAACGAACAAAATACATTCTGACATAATAAAAAAAAATGAAATACACAATTACTCGGGTACAATTAATTTAACAATACTAAGTTAAGAATAAGTGTAACATTTACCAGTGACCCAATGGCTTGTCATATATAAAATGATATACGAAAACAAACTCTTATCTTGATAACTTGTACGGTTTACAATTAATCCTTTAACTGCCGATTAAAAGTTATGCAATTCGCTCCCCCAATGCCGCAGTTTTCCACGTAAACGCGCAAATGTGTGTATTGGGGGGGGGGAGAAAAGGAATAAAAGTAAGCAAATTACCTGAAATAAATAAATCCTTCGCAATCATTGTCAAGGTCCTTTTATTGCATTCCAAAGCCTTTGGAATAATTTTATGGATAGCAGTGCACATTAAAGATCGTATTTTGGAAAGACGTATATGTACGTTCGGGGCAGTTAACGCTTAGGCTGAGGGAGACGTTTATAAACGCCAGTGGCACTTAAGAGGTTTAAGTCGCATTGTAGCTTTAATGTCTAAGTATAGTATAATTGAATTCAATACATTATTATTGGATGGTGGGAAGGGGGACGATGAAAATTATGATTAAATATTGGGTCGAAAATGTTGAGAGTTTGAGGAGCCCTGATCTAAGTGGATTATATTACATGAAATTACTCTTCAACTAAGAGCAGGGGCGTAGCTACCGCCGTATCAGCCGTATCAATGATACGGGGTCCCCAAGCTACAGGGGCCCCAACATGTGTATGCCCAAAACACAGTAAAATGTTGTCATTACTCCCCATTAACAAAACTCCTGTTTTCAAAAAAGGGCCCCCCAAGGAATTTTGATACAAGGTGCCAGTGGTTAAGCTATAACAAATAATAAACTGTAGCATTTTTTTTTTTAATATGGGAAGAATACTTTATTGATATTCATGAAGTAATCAAGCAAGCTGAAAACTATCTATTCCCAAGCTACAAAACTATAGTTATTATTGTTAAGAAGATAACGTTTATATTTTTTTGATATTAAAAAGAGTTTCCCTGAAAACTAAGAACTGTATCACTTAACTCGGTTGTCTAAAAGTTTTCTAATAAAATAAAAAAAATTAAAAAAAAAAATTTTGAAAAAAAAAATTGTAAGAAAAAATTATACGTTGAGATTCCATTTATATTAATATATCATGAATACTAACATAGTTATCATAATGTTATAAATATTTATGAATATCGTAAATCACAAAAGGGTTAATTTTCCTAAAATCGAGGTTTAGGAAACCAAATAATTTTAAAAATAAAATTAATTATAAATTTTAGACTCGTACACAGTTATTTAAAGAATTAAATTTAAATTATATGCATCCTGTGCAAAATTATACATATACCCCACAGCTATTTAAAAATTTTTTTTATATAAGTATTGATTGCTCAATTTTTTTAAAACCATTCAGATTATTTGCAGCTTTTATTTTTTTTATTCTTTTTTTGTTTAAAAAGGGGAAAAAAGTTTTCTTTATTTTAAAGGGTTCTTTCCTATACACATTTTCAAAAATATTAGTGGGTTATTTAAAAATTTATCGTAGAAAAAAATTTTTTCCTTAACTTTAAAAGATCTAAATAGGAAATTATTAAAAGAAGTTATTTCCTTATTATCTGTTAAATAATCTACAAAAATTTAAAACAAAATTTAAAGAAGAATTAAAATTTAAAAAGGGCAATATCAGTTTTTTTTTAACTTTTGAAAATTTTTCTGCCTTCTATGAGAAAATCCCCCAAAAAATTATAAATTTCATAAATTTTGGTTTTTATTATTTTTTTCTATAAGCCCCCCATATATATAAAAAAAAAAAATATTTAAAAATGATAAGAAAAAATACCTAATGTTAAATTAAGCTCATAACTTTTACAATAGTACATTGAAAAATTAAATATTTACAGTGCTTCTTAAAATTTTTTTTTATAAAGTGGAAAGGGCCCAACAATGAACTTTCTTCTTATTTCAACCTTTTTTTTTTTCCCGTCGCATTTTTTTTTTAGCATTAAATTTTTTCCCCGGGGAAATTTTCCCCATGAACTTTTACCAAATGAGACGCCCTTTTTCTCAAAACTTTTTAAAGATCCCTTTTAACCCCCCAAAAAGGGGGAGGACATCATCGCTGAACCTTCCCCTTTGGTTAAAAATAAAATGTCCCTTTAAATTTTGCCGTGTGAAAATTTCTTGGGGGCTAAATTTTTTTTTAATTAACCTTTCATTGCTCCTTCGAGCATACGGTCCCCCAACCATCCAATAAATAAAAGGTCATAAAAAAATAGCCTATGGGTTTTTTCGTTCTCAATTTTACTTTTTTAAACCCCGGAAAAAAATATCTTACTTTTTTTTTTTAAAAAAAATGGGGTTTTGAGGCTTTTTGAATCTCTTAACGATATTTTTTTGGGGTGGGGAAAAAGGGATTTGAATACATTTGGAAATTATCTTTTTTAATAGATGTATCTTTTTGAATAAAATAGGTAATATTCCCCAATAAATTTGTTAGATTTTTTTTGAAATCTACACGCACACGGAATTCTGTTTTAAAAATGATAGATTATTGTGCTACAAAAGGTTTTTTTTAAATATATATGCATCATTTCAAAAAAAATATTAATTTAGCAGAATAAATTTCCCCATTGCCCAAAAATTTCTTTGAAACAGGCAACTAATTTTTCATACAGAAAACATCAGTGTTTACCGAAATTTTGGGAAAACATTCCCAAATTTTTTGTATACTTTTTGAAAATTATTTTGAAACTTTTTTTTTTCCAAGTTATTGCCAATTTGTTAACTGCATGTTTTGTTTATATTGGTTAAAACTGATCGACCCCAATTTTTATCTTTTAAAGGTTTGGGGCCCACAAAAAGTTACCCCGTAAATTTTTTAAATGTTCATCCCCTTTTTGAATCTAGTTTGTGGATGTTTTTTTTATTAAAAGAAATTAATTTTAACCCAAATGTTAGTCCTTGATTTATTTTTTCCAGAAGGATTATTATTGAATAATAGAGTTAACTTTGTTTTTAAAATTTAAAGGTTAAAAATATATTACGTTTTGTCCCACCCAATTACAGTACCATTTTACTTTCTATAAACTCAAACTCGGTAGTGCAATAAAGAAGGCCAGGGCCTACTGTCCCATCCCCGTATACGTGACAACTGGGCGCTGAGGTGCATGAGCAGATTTCCGATCATGTTTTGGGCAGTCTGAAACAAGGCCCCCCGTGTTTAAATCTCCCAAACAAGCTTGGTACTCATTTATCGACCCCTGCAGGGGGATTTTTTGGGGTTTAAAACCGCCCCGCCCGGGGAAAAGAACCTGGGAAATGTTGTGTAGGCATCGCCACCACTCTACCATTGGGCCTTTCTCTTTTTTATACCAAAAGGTTTAAAATCGTTTGGGTAATATAGTTTTTTCTTTTCGTATTAACTGTAAAGGGGCCGATTTTTTATGGTTTGAATACTTCGTGGGAATTGTTTGTCAGAAAAATATTTCTTAATGAACACCTCTTCCCCCTTTGCTATTTTTATTTTTGAAAATGTTGGTTGTTTAAAAAATCCCCAATTCCGGTTATATTTTTAATTTAAAAATTTACACAGTTGGGAAAATAGTCCCCCGGAAAGGGAACTTCATTTCCAGCATTTAAATACTCATTGGTAAGGGAAAACTTTCTCGGTTGGGGTTGATTGTTCACACATTGAATCAACACAAAAAGGGGGATTCTTACGTAGACCCCTAATTTTTTTTTCACGTTTAAATAACGAGGTCGACATCCAGATGCTCTTCCCGAAATTCTGATAAAAAGGGCTGAAAAGGGACTTTGAAACATGGGTTTTTATCAGTGGTCTTCAAACTTTTCAACTCCCGGGAACCCCCAGAACTCGAAGGTTTTTCATGGAACCCCCAGAACTCGAAGGTGTTTTATGGAACCCTAGAACTAGAAAGTTTTTCGGAACCCCATTCCACATACAAAATTTCAAAGAATATATTCAAAAAAATATTTAAAGTAGATCCCTTTTTTGTACCTTTCTTTATGAAAACAATTAAAAGAAACATTGCATTTATTAAAATTCCCCAAATTTTAATTTTTTTGCATAACTTACTCATTAGTAATATTAATTTGTAATCCCAATTTTCACCTACCTATCTTTATACTTAGTAACTGGGGGGTTTTGCTTGCTTTTCTCAAATTTCCCAATTGTCTATTGGGGTATCTGCAGTCTCATTTCATATTCTGCGTTTGATTTTTTTTTTATACTTCGTTTTTGTAGTCACTACGTTGGGAAAAATATTTCATTTAAAAAACAATGATCTGAAGGGAAATTTAAAAAGTTTTTTAGTTATCGAGAAATACGTGTATTTTTTAATTTGCCACATTAAATTTAGGGCTGTTCTTGTTAAATTTTGTTTTAACCGAATATGTTGATAAGTTATTTCCTCCCCTTTATTTTTTGGTTTTTTTTTCCATAATTTTTAAAATGGGCATTTTCCGTTTGAAAATTCTTTTTATTATGCAAGACACTATGTTAATTAACAGTATAAAATTATATCTTTCCCCAAAATAATAAACAATGGGGAAAATTCACAATCTGGTAGAAAAACATATATATAAAAAATAAAACATGTTAATATTCTTTTTTTTATACACTGCTGGACCTTTTTTAAACCCCAATTTTAAAAGAAGGAAAACAAAAAAATTTAATTTTTTGGGGGAAAATGTTTTGACCAAGTATCAAAAAGATTAAATTTGTAGACCCTTTTTGGAAAAGGGGGTTCCGCCAGAATCAGTAGCCAGGTAGCCGCCATTGTTGGGATCACCGCTTACCACACGCCCGGGCATTGATTCAAACAGACTTTGGGTGTATTCTTGTGGCAAAAGGGGCCCGGGGCTTCCACAATTTTCCCAAAATTGGGTCTGGTGGCAGCTGGGGGGGTAATCCGGGTCAAACGTTGGCAACCATGGGCCCCATGTTTTCTTTTCGGCAAAGAATTTTTGGGGGCAAGCCGGCCCCGGGGAAACAAAATTTAATCTGGTGATTGACGAAAAACCCTTTTGGGCAATGCGTGTCTGTATCGCGCATTTTCCCGTTGAAATATGGCTGTGGCCAAGACCTGAAGGTAAGGAAGGACAACTGGCCCCAACACCTCGGAGATGTAGCGTTGGCTGTTTAAAGTACCCGCAATGCGTACTAGAGGAGTGCGAGAGTGATATCCAATACCGCCCGATACCATAATACCCGGTGCATGACCAGTATATCGGTGCATAACGCAGCTGTTCAGCATCCTCTCTCCATGGTGTTTCCAGACTTGAATCCGACCATCGTGGTGTTACAGACAGATGCGCGACTCGTCAGTAAAGACAACTTCATTCCATTCTGCCGCCCACATCCTTTTCTCATCGCACCATTGGCGGCGGAGGCGTCTGTGGTCCTGCGTCAAGGGTAGATCAAGCAATGGACGTCTTGCGGACAGACCACTCTACTGTAAAAGGCGTCGAATGGTACGAGCAGACACTGAATGATGCGTTACAGACTCAATGTGCTGTGCTATGGTTCGTGATGTGACTGAGTGATCCGTCACTGCCATGCACAATTTGCCTGTCCTCACGTGAAGTGGTGCACTGAGGTGGATGCGATCGACCACGTCGGTCCGTCGTACCCTCCTGCATCCAACGGTCACATATCCGCATTACAGTTGTTTGGTTTCGTCCAACACGACTACCGATTTCCCTGAAGATAATCCACAATCTCGGTAGACCACTATCCTTCCTTTGTCGAACTCGGATACTTGATCAAAAGCTGATCGCTGTTTTCTACGAGACATAAATGATAGTTTTTTGAAAAACCACAAGAAAAACACAATGGCCTAACTTGAAATCGTCAAAATCTCCAAGCCTTAAATAGCGCTTTGAGGTGGCGCCACAGGCGCACGTGTTGTGTATCTGCGCTGAAATTCTAATCGTTTGCATATCTCACCTCCTCTAATGTATGTTGTAAATTTCATGTTATTTGCAAGCTTCCTTCAGGGTGTTGCATTTACGGTGGCCAGCAGCGTATTATAAAAAGTGTTGAAAAATAAAGTTTATTATATATAAATAAAATTTTCAATTTTTATGAATAGGAGGAGTTTTAGATACTTGTAATTATACAAACTTCGGCCGTCTGTAGCCTAGTGGTTAAGGCACCGGACTCCGGACCGGGATGCCTGGATTCGATGCCTGTACCGCCAAATATCCTCCGAGTACACACGGAATACGTGCTCATTAAATCAGTGGGTCCGAAAGTCTTGAGGGCTGAATGACTAGTGCAGGGAACTGGAGAAAATTTCACTCCACTTCAGTTCCATGGCTAAATTTTGGAGGTGGAGATAGATGGATGCGCCATCTATCGTAATGTTCTATCGTCCCTTCGGGAATTTCACCGAGATAAATAGTACTGTCACCTGTATGGTGCTCAGGCTAAGGCCAACGAGAGGCGTATATCTAGCCCATTGCCACAATGAATTTCGTGGGCCTCGATCTGACTATGTCAGACAGGTGGCATGAACAACAACACGCAAACTTCAAAGAAATAATAATTTTCGATACATATTTATAAGTTTCTTTTCTATTTTCTTATTGCAACTCGAGGATCCCTTGGGTATGCCTTGTAGAACTCCAGGTACCGTGGAACATAGTTTAAAGATCTATCACTGTCTATATAAACAGTGCACGTGAAGCTGCACATGTTATAACAACAGCATTGGGCCAACTACAGCCTGAAGGGCCAGATGTTGCCAATCTAGAGGTTCTATTTGGCTCAACGTAGATTTTGAAACAATAATAAAAAAAGTTTCAGTTTAAGAAATTAATTTAAAAGTGTGATGCAATGTTTGCTTAGGAGAAAATTTCAATGGAAATTTGAATATTTTATGCATATGCAAAATACTTGTATAGTTTTGACAATTTTAGTAGCATTTGCGAGAGTTTGAGTGTGAAAAACCTTTGCATATACAAAAAGGGATTCCCCCTAATAAATATCCTTAAATTATTAAGATATTATAAGGCGATTATATAAATTTATTATAAGGCGCAGCAAACACTCAAAAAAATGCCATGTTCTGAAAATTATTTAAAACGAGTACAATAAAAAGAAAAAAGAGAAATGCAGTCACTACTTTATTTATTGTACTCGTTTTAAATAATTTTCAGAACATGGCATTTTTTTGAGTGTATGCTGCGCCTTATAATAAATTATACTAGTCCTTCACACACAAAAGTTTTTATTTTCCTCGTCCTCTTGGCCAGCTCCTAAAAAAATTTGTCCATCTCTGGGTCATTACATTCAAGATGAGACGACTCAAATTCCTTTGTCAGTTCTGTTTAGAACGGGATGAGCAAATAGCGGTCCACATGCCACATGCAGCCTAGCAAGACAGTCAGAAAAGGTGGCAGGGTGCATTCGTCTCATTAAAAGGATTCTAAAATTGAACAAGCTTGCTGCTATAGATGATTTGAAATTATCACAATAAATAAGTTGAATAAAACTGCCACTCTATTTTATTTAACTTATACACCCAACTCTTTTTTTTTTACATGGTCTTTTTTTATTTACACAATTTTAAAATAACATGGTATACGAATTTAACAATTTTTTTTTGTTTTTTGCACGAATTTTTTGTTTTAGCACAAATTCTGAAAAATTTGAAAATTCGTGTTCTTTGGATGAGGATGATTTGATCAAATTTATGTGACAGTTTGTGATAATAAAGAAGTCGGTAATGACGAAGTCGAAGTTGAAGTTCAACTATTAACATATTCGACTACGTTCGGAACCGTGATTTTGCAAGAGCGTATAACTGGATAATATTTATAATATTTAGTGTCACTTAGATTAGAAAATGTTTATAAAATTGTTTTAAGACTAGTATTACAATAAAAAATTATTTAAGTACAATATTTTGACAAAAAATGAACATAGAATGTCCCATTTTCAAAATATTCTCCTTTTGTGAAAAATACTTCTATTATAATAATATTATGCCTTTATATAGCTCAGACCTCTGTGAAGAAACTCAACTACAATTTTTGAAATATATAACTTAGAAGTGGGTTTATCCATGTTTTACTAAAACAGAAGGGAGAAATTTTAAGAAAATACGCCGATAATTATTTCAAATGATTGTAACTCTGAAAATAATTTGAATTTTTCAAAAACCATAGTTGAGCCTCTATACAAATGGTCTAAGCTATATACAGGCAAAATATTAATGCAATAGAAGCATTTTTTACAAAAGGAGAACATTTGGAAAAAAGGTTATACTAAGTTAATTTTTTGCCAAAATATTGTACTTGAATAATTTTTTTTGTCATAATGTCCTTAAAACATATTTATACATGTATTCTAATCTAAGTGACACTAAATATCACGAAAATTATCCATTTATGCGCTTTTTTAAAATCATGGTTCCGAACGTAGTTGGATACCTTAACAGCTGATTTAATTTGCGAGGGCATGAAATTGGCTAAAAATGTCGAACATATTCTTACTCATGATCCTGACATAGAGTGTGCATTAAAATTTCAACGTAATCTTAAGTTTTGTATAACAGGATATCAAGAATTATATAGTCAACTTAAAAAGTAAAATAAATAAATATATATATATATATAATTAATAATAAAATAAAAAAATAAATAAAAAACAATCCTAATAACATACTTTATAACAACAAAAAAGTCAACTAAGGCCGTTAATAATAAACAAAATTCTTCATTTGAATCAAAAGCGACATTTGCGCTAGGCATATCTGACACATCGACTGATGATTTGATCCAGTTCGTAATAAACGTGCACGCTTGTTATCAAGTAGTGATGAATAGTTGTTAGTAAAACAATTCCGCATTTCAATTCCAATTTTTATATGTTGTATGTTCTTATAAGACTAAATTTTCACTGTACACTAATTTTTTTTTTCTTTGTAAAAAAAAATAAATTGTTTTTGTCTTATATATTTGTAACACGGTTATTATTACTTTTTTTGTACATGGTTTTTCGAGAAAATAATAAGAGATTTTTCATCTTACACGATTTTTTAAAATTGTGAAATCTATCCCCAAAATTACCATAGCTCGCATGTATTTTTTACACATTTTTTTTTTGCATGGTTTTCTAAGGAATGTATCTACCGCGTAAAAAAGAGTTGGGTGTATTTATTGATGTTTGAAGTACAATTTATACCTTTTCTGAGATGCAAATTTAACAAATTAATGCACTCATTTTAAAAAATGGGCGGTCTTCTGGCATCCTCCACTTCAACAATGTGGCATTCGAGCCAAAACAATGACCCACCCCTAGTTTAGACATGGGTGTAGCTACTGCTGCATTAATGACACGGGGCCTCCAAGCTACAAGGGTCCAACATATGTAGCTACCGTCTCACTAACAGGGCTCTCATATCTAAAAAAGGGCTACGAAGGAATTTTGATACAATACCCACTCAAAACTAGCTACGTCAGTGGATTTAGAACATGGGAGTAGCTACCGCCGTATCAATGACACGGGGGCCCCCAACATGTGTAATTACAATCCCACTAACAGGGCTCTCATATCTAAAAAAGGGCCCCGAAAGAATTTTGATACAGGGCCCCTTCAGAGCTAGCTATGCCAGTGACTAAGAGATGTGGTATACATAAAAGCGGACAGATCTATGTACAGTGAAAATGGCTTAACACGAAACTACGGTACTGAAATATTTTTTCGTGTTAAAGGATATTGCAAAAAAAAATCCCATATATTCAACAAAATTAAGCTTATTAAAGTACATTTGTTTACATAGATATGTATATATGTATATATTTAATTAAAATCAATGAAAGAACAAGTATTATATAAAAAAAAATTAAGTAATTTCCCTACTTAAATCAACATTTTTTTTTATTATTTTAGCTACTTTTTATTAAATAGTTACAATTAATACAAATATGTTGATACATATGACAGAATCACAATATTAAGTGGTAGTTAGTTTTTATTAATTATCATTAAAGTATCGTATTGTCATCCAAAACAATCGTGTATATAAAATTTCAGTTCAACTGAATGCATTAAAACGTGAGAAAAAAACCTTTTCAAGTTTTGACACAAGTCACCAAAAAATGATGCCAATGTGACTGCATTTGTAATTCTTAAAATAATTAATTTTAATCAATTAATTTTTATTAATTATAATTAAATTATTGTATTGTCATCCAAAATAATCATGTACATAAAATTTCAGCTCAAATGAGCGCCTTAAAATGTATTTTATTAACGATTGACAATTCAACCAAATTTGGTTTGATTGATAGAACTATATGCGGCCGCCCCTTGTTTTGGCCGTCTTCGTGCGGTGCACGCGTTGCACATCTGCTAGGAACGGCCCTGGGAAGAAACAGAAAAACCCATCTCTAAACGTGAAGAGGATGATTTTAACAGTGATGTCATTTTCTTTCGTCATGACAGCTGTCAGAACATAATCATCAGAAAGTGGAATGAAGTATGCGAAAATCTGGAAGAATAAAAGCATGAAAAAAAAATGTTTATTTCAAAATCGAGAAAATAATGAAAATTAAGAAAAAAAGGCGTATAATTGATCTTTTATGAAGGAACTATTTACCTTCGATCATTACGACCAGTACTACATGAGTACTTCGTCGTTCCTTTAGACACGCCTCCTACCCCTTCCAGAAGAGGGCGATTTCATCGTTTTAGAGTTGGGATTTCTGTTTAACGGGACCCTTAACGGTTTCTTACACCCAGGCTCCTTAATTGAGAAGTCCAGCTCTGGTTACAGTAGTTCTTGTACAAGAGCTGTATATAATTTTTCTCTGTCCTTCTTTAACATGTAAAATATATTTAAATCAAAGTTTAAAAAAAAGAAAGAATTCGAAATACATATAACATCCATTTTCATCAAAATAAACAAAACATTGTGCTCAATTTAAATGTGTTTTATCAATGTTAGTAAATTGTGTAATATCAGTATGTTAGTAATTAATCAATATGTATAATCAATATGTTAATTAATTAAAACTTACTTAGACTGGTCTTGTCTCCTTTTAATGTTAAGAAAATATCTATAACATTTTTTTTTTAGAAATGTCACAAGTGTCAGTCAAGAAGTAAAACAGTATGGTCATATTAAAGTAAAGCCTTTCTGCCTTATGTATTACTACGTAATAAGATAAATCTTATTTAAACTATGTGGATCAGTTCATAAGTAAGACAAAACACCTATTATGCATTTTTAAGTACATTTATTTTTTATGTATAATGTCTTAAATTTTGTAGAAATTTTAAAATATAGAATAAAAAACGGTCTTGACATGGATTATCATGTTTAGTTTAACTAATTAGCTTATTTTGTAATTTCTGTTTAGTAAATTTTTATTCTTCCAGTATTTTATTACTGTTTCAAAATGCGAGTGAAAGGGATTATGTAACGTAACTGTATTGAAAAGCTTCTAAATCATTTCTTAATGAAAACTTTTAAGATATATTTTCTGTATAAATATGAATTTATTAATAAGCTAAGAAAATTTTTAAATCCATACAAATAATTATTGTCTTAGAAAGATTTAATAAATTGCTAACAGAAAAAAAAATTGTAAACTTGCCTATTTTTAAGACTTACAAGCCATTTTATAAAGTTGTGAACATGAAAATAAAACTAAAATTATTCCAAACTAGTGAAAAAAAAAAAAATACCCTACTACTTTTTGTCAATAAATGTCTTAGGGGCAAAAATATATTTCATGGAAAAATAAATGAATTTTTGTTTGCTTAGGAAAGACAGTCAAATTTAAATAAATCCTGAATCTGTTCGGTATTGATATGGATGCAATGGGAATATTTCTACATTCAAGGCAATTCCTACTAACAGTGTGCTTATTGATAAAAATTCAACCCTATGTTCATTTAATTGAGAGAATCATATTGCATATTCAAATACAAAAGTTAATGTTACAATTCATCGAGCACATTCTATATATAAGCAATAGTTTTATTCATATAACATTATGGTCATTGATTGGCTACCTTAAAGTGCAGAATTTTAAATGATGTGATTTTATCAGTTAGATATTTGTCACGATATGTATGAACCTTTTCACTTTTGTTATGATCTATTACGTTCTACTGTACCAGCTGCTGTCACAACATTTAGGTGATTTTCTCATGGAGGGTATTATTTTGTATGTGTACATATTGTTTCAAGTAGAGCCTTAGAGTTTATTTTTGAATGAATGAATAAAACAGTATGGTTTATTATCTATTTACATAAATTGCACTAAATTCACAACACAATCTCTTTTAAATACTCTGTCAAAATACGGTAATTAATTATCTCATTCACCATATCATTAAATTGGCCATTATAATCAACCACGCAGTGTGTAAATAATTTTACTAACACCTAAAAGCACTTACTTTCAAAGTTTAGCAAATATTCTAGTCTCCACTCTTTGAAATTCTTTTTAAGATAATCCATTATGATCACATGGGAATAAGAGAATCTCACTACACTCTGAATCATAGAGTACTTACTTTATAAATCATGTGGTCTTCCACATGTTGCGTGATAGATACAAAATATAGTTCCAAAGATTTAAGAGAATAAAATTTGTCGTTGAATCCTATTTTTTAAAATAAATAGCCAGGATATCAAAAGAATTTTTGTAGTCTATAATATGCATAATTTGTGTTTGCGAGTGTTAATTTAAATTTTTTTTAAAATTTGAATACACATATAACGTTTTACATTCGATAAAGACATGCATTCAAATCTGAGACAAACATACTCATTTCAATGTCTATGTATATGTCGTAGGGAAACGATGAAATTAGGCCTTTCGTCAAATCCCTAAAGGAGACGATCAATTCACGCAAGATGTTAAAATAACGTCTCTTTGAGGTCTTTTCCCTGTTGTAAGTAAGTGAATTAATTAAATCCCCGAACTGTTTTAGTGAAATAATGAAATGAAGGTGTCAGCATTTGCAGAGGCTATGTTTTCGCTTTTTACCCTCCCTTTACCTCCCCCTCTCGCTCCTTGTCCGCGCCAGGAAGCGCTCTTCTGACGTCACGCGCACACATTAGCGCCCAAACACCAAAGGAGAAAGGTTGCATGCCTTTTTATTATTGTTATCTATCTATCTTTTCTATTTTATATATTAAGTACCTACAGCAGAAAAATTTGTTCAGATATAGAGAAAAATCAAACTCTGACCGAATTTGTTTCTGAAGAACAATTTAATGAAATGATCGGAATGTTTTTGAACAAACGCCGTGATAAAGCAAAACCTTTGTGGACTCGCGAAAGAATAGAAGAAGCTATCACATACATTGAACAATTTAAATTAGAACCTCTACTTAAATTGCAACGGACTCATAAACAATATTACTATGGAAAAAAATATGGTGGCGTGGCTACAGCGGACGTGGTAGGAGCGGACACATAACAGTTCGTGGTTTGAGCGGACACTCCGAAACTCATCGTGGTTTTTCCCCATCTTAGAACAGATAAAGGGTGCAGATAAATAAGGAAATAAATACTTTCAAAAATCACAAATATAATTTAAAATAGTATTTTATGTGGCAAACCTCTTTCACGTATAGAATAACGCTTTCTTTTACCGAAGTTTTCTGTTTTTGCACTCGATTATCGAATTACAAGGATAAATACATTTTTGCAATCAAATTTAATTATTTATATTAAATTGTTAATATATTATAGTATGAATGCATTTTAAACAAAGCGAAATGTAAACAGATAAAAACTTTCCGACAAATATTTAAAAATTTATAGTAAGTAACAGCACAATGAAGGGTATGGACAAATTTCAGGAATTTGTATTTTAGAGTCAAATAAATATTAGAACAGGTGAAATTACCATAAAATTAATTAGTTTCATTAATGTAAGTTAAGATAAATACTAGAAGTATATAAAACAGATAAAGTAAATATAAAAGAAAAATAAATACAAGTAAATAAATACTAACTAACCTTTCTTATAAAGGCATAAATGTCATTTGCCATTGGATTTAGTCTCACCTAGTTACAAAACTTAAAGAATTTAGACATTTTTCTAAATTGCTTGATGTTTTGAATTCGTTTAAGATGTTTTCAATTCTTTCATCCAGTTTTACACATGCCTTTTTCCTTTTTTTTTATTTTTTTATTCCAAGGATCACCTAATTTTCTGGATTTTAAATTAAAAGACTCTTTTTGTGTTTCTTCTTTTAGTATTTTAACTGATACACACAAGAAGACATTAGAGGCTGCTTTCTACCAGTGATTGCATTTAACTTGGAATTTAACCCTTCAACAGAATTTGTCCTATGACGCTGTTCATATACATTCTATACTTTAATGGGCATATTTATATTGTCCATCAACTGCTCGACAAAATAATCAATGCATGGGGTAAGTTTGTCAATACTAAAAGCGTTTTCCCATACAATGCTCCAAACACCATTTATGTGTTCCAATGGCAAGTAAGTGAATACAGAAATCATTCTATACAGACATTTCTAATATCTTCATTCTCTTTATATTCCTTTATTAGACCCTTTTCTTGTATTTTACGTCACTAACATGGATTAAAATGAAAGTTACAACTAGAAACAATCGAACTGGTAAATTCTAACATACAACCCTTATGGCTCAAAGTTTCAAAATCCAATTTTATAATGTCCGGCTTCTCCACTTAGTACCAACGTTTCATTTCCTGAAACTTTGCAATGTACGTTGCTTGTCTCTTATCAGGCAGAATTACAAAAAGCGCTGGATAAAGGTTGGTTTTATTTGCTGTTAAGTCGACGCATGTTGTATATATTTGAAAAAAAATGTTTCGGACAACTTTTAAAAGTTCCATCTAAGAAAAAGGTCTTTCTATTTTCCAAAAGGTACAGAGATTCTTCAACAAATACTAAAATCCTGTTATCTTGGTCATTTTGAAAGTCTAAACCAGTGGTCTTCAAACTATGTTCCACGTAACCCTGGGGTTCCATGAGGCATACCCAAGGGTTCCAAGAGCAAGAGTCCCAATAAAAAATCTAAAAGAAACTTATAAATGTGTATGCAAAGTGGATATATGTTCTGAATGAAGTTTCTATACCCACAATAATTTAAAGCTAATAATTGTCATAAAGAAACTGAAAATTTTCTTTAATACACAACTTTATTTTGCAATACTTTTTAAACATTTATTATAATTTAATAAAAGAATATCAAACGCTTTATCTTTATATGTACTACCTACCGCATTGTAAATATATTTATTGTTTACTATCCGGGTTCCATAAGATAATTTTATAATCATTCGTACAATGCCTTGCAAAACTAAATGCACATTTTTACACTTGTGGGAAAAAACCTACAATAAAGGAGAAGGAACAACTTATTGATATATCAACAGATTCGATGTAAAAAATCTAAATTTAAGCAAGAACTGCTTCTAAATTTTATATTACAAATTCATGTAATTTACACAATATTTCTCACAAAGTTCTAAGCATTTTAATGTCAATCGAGAAGTGGATGGACAATACAAATATGCCCATTAATGTACAATCTATAACAAAAAAAATGACGCACCAAGAAGGAGTTACCCGATTGTAATGAAATTTCGTACGCAAAGACATTTGTACCGAACATGCAAATGATTCAAATTTGGTGTCCAACGAATGAATATCGGGAGCTACAGTGCATCGGAGCTGCGCACTCAGCAGGTATCTATAAGAAGCGATTCTCAATCTGATGGTGAAAATTTCTGTCGCATTGAGATTTAGGATACCTTAGAACAAGTGAAAAAATGCCTCGGCACAGGATTCGAGCTCATTACGAGCAACTGTCAGAGTTTGAAAGAGGTTGTATCATTGGATTGAAAGAGGGAGTTTGGGAAAATCAGAGAATCGCTCGTCATATGGGTCGAAGCGATGCGGCCATTAGAAGAGGCTGGCAAGAATGGGTGGATAGTGGCAGATTTCAACGTCATGATGGTAGTGGTCAACCTAGGGCCACAGCAGATCAGGACAGATTGATTGTCAGATCAGCCGTCACAGCGCTTGATTCATCGTTATCAACTCTCAGACGTACGGTCCGCACACGAGTGTCCACCATGACCATTCACAGACGGCTGAGAAAGCGAAATTTACGCTCGTACCGACCACTACGCCACCTGCCATTCATGCCTGCACACTGTTAAGCTAGATTACAGTGGTGCTTGAATCGACCAGGTTGGAATCTGCTGATTTTGGGACTTTATAGTTTTTTAGCGACGAATCCCGCTTCGATCTGTGTCCTAACGATCAAAGACGTGTCTGGAGACGGCCAGGGCAGCGTGCCGATCCTGCTTTTCCTATTGCACGCCCCACAGGCCCTCAACAAGGAGTTATGGCCTGGGGTGCCATTTCTTTTGAAGCCTGACCCCTTTGATCGTCATTAGAGGCACACTTACAGCATATCGGTACGTCTAAGACATTCTGAGAACTGTTTTGCAACCGTTCCTTTGCAGTACCCTGGCCTTATTTTTCAGTAAGATAATGCCAAACCACATACCAAATGTGTTGCTATGAGCTGTCTTACAGCTTATCAAATACTTCCTTGGCCAGCCAGATCGCCAAATCCCTCTCCAATCGAGCACGTCTGGGATATGATGGGAAGGTAACTGCATCTACCAGGGAATGTTGATGAACTGGCCCGACAATTGAAGCAAATTTAGCAATAAATACCGCAGGAGACCATCAGGGTGCTTTATCACTTTGTGCCACGTCGTGTGCCAGCTTGCATCCAGGCTAGAGGTGGGTCAACTCCTTATTGAGCTAGTTACTTTGTAAGTATGTAACTCTGAAAAAAATCATTCAGTTTTTCTTGAATTTTAATCATTTTTTATTCTGCACGTAATCTTTTTACCCCAATTTTTGTCTCTATTGGACAACTCGTTCTTGGTCCGTCATTTTTTTTTTTTGTTATAGAGTGTATATAGACAGCGTCATAGGACAAATTCTGTTGAAGGTAGGAATTCTAAATTAAATGCAATCACTGGTAGAAACCAGCCTAATGTTAAGGTGATCATGTTTTTACAATGAAAAGGAGGACGAAAAATTCTAGAAAAAATTAGTACTAAAATATATTAAACGTTTTATTAATTGAAACAAAAATACATTAATTACGCTTACATTCTTTTTAATTATTATCTTAAAAGAATTTTCTTCCATTGAATGTTTTTTTTTGTCAACATATCATTTTCTAACATATCGGAAAGTTCTGGCAAAAAATATCCTTCAGACCGAATTTTATGGTAAGTACTGCAGCTAAAATATTAACATTCAATTTTGATTTCTCACTAGTCGCTTCACAAAAATCATTGCCAGCCAAAAAACACTCTTTCAACTGCTGCATTAGTTCCAGGGAATCACAACGTAAATTCACAAGAATATAATTACATTTTCATATGGAATGTGTTCATTTTTGGAATGGTTTTTGTAAGTTCACCCATATTTTACCAATTTCTCAACATGTTGATTTTCCAATTGTTCTAATTTATTAGAATTTAAATATGCATTCAGTCTTCTTCATTCTTCAAACAGACAATTGTCATCGATTTTAATATCAGGCATTTCTTTCGATAGAAACTCAACGTAATTTTCTATATCTGCCCACTTTACTTGAGACCAAGTCAAAAAACACCATTGAAAACTGTTATTTCCTGTAATATTTGTTTCAGACCATTCTTCGACATATTGGAAACATGTTTGGTTCATCTCTGAATACAGAGATTAACAGATCAGTTTTAAAATGATGAAGAGAAGGACAAAAAGGAGGACACTTTTCGAGGAAGGACAGAAACTATAAAAAGGACTGTCCTTCCGAAAGGAGGAAGGTTGGTCACCTTACTAATGACCACTTATTAGTTAAAATACTAAAAGAAGAAACACAAAAAGTGTCTTTTAATTTAAAATCCAGAGAATTAGGGGACCCCTGGTATAAAAAGGAAAAAAGCATGTGTAAAACTGGATTATAGAATTGAAAAAAAAACATTGTATAAGAACTCGAAAAACATCAAGCAATTTAGAAAAATGTCTAAAATCTTTAAGAAAACTTGGTACCCCAAAAATGACCGACCTATCGTTTTTTTTTATTTTTATTTAATCTTATTTTTTGTATTATTATCTTTCGATTGATATATCATTTGTGTAAATCGGAAAGTTAGAGAAGTTGAATAAAACTTCATTTAAAAACAAATTAGCAATTCGGCCAAGCCCCTTTTTAGAAAAAAGCTAAGAAAAGCGTTATGATAAAAAATCTATTTTATAAATAGAAATAATAACTATAAAAAAAGAATGTGTAATATATAAAGCAGAATATTTCCGAGGCAATACAATAATGTAATTTTTCTTCTTTGTGAAATATGTGCATGTAAAATTTTTGAGAGAATTAAGGCATTTTATATTAATAATTTCATAATTTCAGTTCTTATTCCTGATATGTTTTTCATACAAATGTAATACTTCAATATTATGTAAAGAAAAAAACTAAACTTTCTGTCGTGACAGAAAAAAAAAATTTTGTTAACATTTTTCTTGGATTTTCCTGTGCAATTAATATATATATATATATATATATATAATACCTTCTTAAAATTGATCATTTATAAAAATGTATGGGTTGAAAAAATACGAAAATGCAATTATTTTGAAGAAAAATATATAACTAATACCTTAAAGTGGTATTTTAAGTTTATTTAAACTTGTTATAATTTTTTTTTTCAGAATTATAAACTTTAAAGTGGTTTTTCTCAGTTTGTGTTTTCCGAAACATTAGTGCATTCAAAATGCTATTCCTTCCACTATTTACCAACTATTTACCACTTACTTCCCTTTTTTTATGTGTGTTGCCTATAAAGCATGTAACAAAAGTAGGGATCTATTTTGCTGTAAACTGAATACTTTTTTTTAAAAAAAATTAAAATCTAAGAGATATTGGCTTTTTCGTTGATTTTTAGCATGCATATCAAAATTTTATTTTTTTTTCTCAAAAACGAATTAAGTTATTGTAAAATCGATCCCTAAAGTTGTTTATAACATCCATAAAAATATTACAAAAAAAATTTCAGGTCAAAAAATTAATAGTTACATTAGGAATAGGATTTTAAAATTTTCCACATATTTCTTAAAAAATTTTAAAATTGTGTGAACATTATGTTCAAATTTCATCTCGCATCAATTTTTTGACAGAAACATTATATGAAATGCTAAAATATAATTTTTAAATACATAATTTTTAAAATAATTGTTTAAAAGGTACCCTTAAGTACATATTTCTTTTGCTAATTAGCTTAGAATAATTATTTTTGTTTCAATGTCTGTTGTTGTACTACTTGCTCAACATTTAATAAAGCATAATTCACCAGTGGCGCACACAAGGGGGTCCTGGGGTCGGACCCCCAAAGCCCTTGATTTTTTTTCCGATTGATTATATTTCTAAGTATATAGTACGTAAAATTTAATTAAATATTTGTTATTAATGATTAATTTTATTAATTAATGCTAATTATTTATTCAATAATTAGTTTTTTACTGTTTTTTGTTCCCGAAAATCAACAAATTGAAAGGAGCATGATACAAGAATGGTGAACTTTCGACCCCGGAGCCTTGAAAAATTTCTGTGTGCGCTACTGTAATTCACTATATAAATGTTTTTAATGTCTAAATTATTGATATCTAAGTCCTAGCATTAAGAATTTGATTGTATTAAAAATATTCGTATAACTCTCGGTTCTTGATTTAAAAAGGAGAGAACTTCTAAATAATAAATTCTAAAATTAAAGTAGGATTATCTTTTAAGCTCTCATAGATAAATCTCAAAGTAGATTTCCACAAAACCTATTTTTAGTAGATAAAAATAAACGTGCTTGCAAAATTTTAAGTCTAAATAGAGAAGTTTAAAAACGGAATTTTTTTTATCAATTCACCCCAGTAAACATGAAAGAGTCAATTTCCGTAAGATCCGTTCGAAGCGGATTTCAATTCAACAAAAGAAACAAGTATACCAAATTCTATTACTGTAGGTAGTTAACACCAGCAACTCCCCACTCTCTTCCAGGAGTCTATTTTCGTAACATCCGTTCTCAGCGGATCTATATTCAACAAAAGAAACATTCCAATCAAATTTCAAGTCTGTAGTCTAACTCAGTGGTGGCCAACCCAAACGACCTCGCGGGCCACTTCGGAAGAACTTAACAATCCCGCTGGCCACATATAAAAATATATATCTTTATATAAGAATTGGATCCATTACAAACATTTGTTGGAGTGAAAATTTAAAACAGACTGATATATTATTATTGGTTTCATTGTTTTTCATGTATGCAACCATAGATATTATAATAATAATAATGCAATGATCAAATAATGTTTAATTTATTTAATTAGTGAGATATCTGTTTCTCAACTCTTTCACTTAGTTTTTGCAAGTCGATCTCAATAAATGTGTATTTGCGAGTCGTAATTGATGTCGCAGATTTTCGTGCGTTAAGATTGAGCATGATTTATGTTAGATAAATTTCAATTTAAAAAAAGAGATTCGCAGTAACATAAGCAACGTGATAAAATAATAACAGTCATGGGAATTATTTTCTACACAAAAGAAAAAAAATCTTTAAACAAAAAAAATATTGTACAAAATAGTTGAATTTTGTAAAGTTGTAAAGAATCTCGCGGGCCGCAAAATTATTCAAGGTGGGCCGCAGGCTGGACACCCCTGGTCTAACTGATCAAAAACAGGAATTTTCATCTATAGCGCCCCTTAGCCCCTCGCAACCCTCCTTAGATGTTGGATTCGGCAAAATCTGTTCTTAGCGGATGTCTATTCTATAAAAGGTTTATGATGTCTGTACGCCGAATAGTTTCAAAATAGGAATATATTTATCTCCAACTCTTAATCCCTCGCAAACCCCCTTAGGATTAGATTTTTGCAAAACTTTTTCGTAGCGAATCTTTATTTCATGAAAAAAACATGTGTGCCAAATTTCAAGTCTGTAGGATTTATAGTTCAAAAACGGGAGCATTTATCTAGAATACTTCTTAACCCTCACACCCTCCTTAGGGTTAGATTTTCGTAAAATCCTTTTTGTAGCGGATCTTTACAAAATGAAAAGAACTTGAGTACCAGATTTCAAGTCTGTTCGTTTAATATTTCAAAAACGGGAATATTTGTCTATAAAGCCTCTTAACCCCTTTCAACGCCCCAGAGGGTTCGATTTACGTAAAACCCGTTATTGGCGGATCTCTGAAGAGGATATTCCTGCAAATTTCAAGTCTATAGGTCTAATACACTGCTGGCCACCGTAAATGCAACACAATGAAGGAAGCATGCAAATAACATGAAATTTACAACATGCATTAGCGTAGGTGAGATATGCAAATGATTTGAATTTCAGCGCAGACACACATCACGCGCGCCTGTGGCGCCACCTCAAAGCGCTATTTAAGGCTTGGAGATTTCGACGATTTCAAGTTCGGCAATTGTGTTTTTCTTGTGGTTTTTTCAAAAAACGATCAGTTATGTCTCGTAGAAAACAGCGATCAGCTTTTGATCAAGTATAAGAGTTCGACAAAGGAAGGATAGTGGCCTACCGAGATTGTGGATTATCTTTCAGGGAAATCGGTAATCGTGTTGGACGAAATCAGACTCTAATGCGAATATGTGACCGTTGAATGCAGGAGGGTATGACGGACCGACGTGGTCGATCGCATCCACCTCAGTGCACCACTTCATGTGAGGACAGGCAAATTGTGCGCATGGCAGTGATGGATCGCTCAGTCACATCACGAACCATAGCACAGCACATTGAGTCTGTAACGCATCATTCAGTGTCTGCGCGTACCATTCGACGCCGTTTACAGCAGAGTGGTCTGTCCGCAAGACGTCCATTGCTTGATCTACCCTTGACGCAGAACCACAGACGTCTCCACCGCCAATGGTGCGATGGAAGAAGGATGTGGACGGCAGAATGGAATGAAGTTGTTTTTACTGACGAGTCACGCATCTGTCTGCAACACCACGATGGTCGGATTCGAGTCTGGAGACACCGTGGAGAGAGGAAGCTGAACAGCTGCGTTATGCACCGATACACTGGTCATGCACCGGGTATTATGGTATGGGGCGGTATTGGATATCACTCTCGCACTCCTCTAGTACGCATTGCCGGTACTTTAAACAACCAGTGCTACATCTCCGAGGTGTTGGAGCCAGTTGTCCTTCTTTACCTTCAGGGCTTGGCCACAGCCATATTTCAACAGCATAATACGCGACCACACTTGCCACGCATTGTCCAAAGGTTCTTCGTCAATCACCAGATTGAATTGCTTCCCTGGCCGGCTCGCTCTCCGGATCTTTCGCCGATGGAAAACATGTGGTCCATGGTTGCTCGACGATTGACCCGGATTACACCCCCAGCTGTCCACACCAGATCAACTTTGGCAACGTGTGGAAGCTGCTTGGTCTGCTGTACCCCAAGAACACATCCAAAGTCTTTTGAATCAATGCCGAGGCGTGTGGCAGCGGTGATCTCCAACAATGGCAGCTACTCTGGCTACTGATTCTGGCAGGAACCACACTTCACAGAAGTCTATAAATTTAATCATTTGATACTTGGTCAACATGTTATCTACAAAATAAATTTTGTTGCGCTATATCTTGTCTTTCTTGGTGTTGCATTTACGGTGGCCAGCAGTGTAGTTCGAAAACGGGGATAATTGTCTATTACGCCTATTTAACCCCTCGCAATCCCCTTGGGGTTTCAGTTTTCATAAAGTCCATTTTTCTAGCAGATCTCTCTCTCTGAAAGTAATATGCCTACCATATTCCAACTTTGTAACTCTAATTGCTCAAAAAAGGAACTTTATGTTATCTATAACGATCTTTAACCCCTTGGAACCCCCTTCATCTTGGGATTCGATTTTTGCGAAACCCGTTTTTAGTGGGTCCTACTCCACGCAAGGAACATGCTTGCCAAATTTTAAGTCTGTAGGTCTAATAGTTCAAGAACGGGAATATTTACCTATAACGGCACTTAATCCGCAACGCCCCTTGGGGCTTATTTTCGTAAAATCCATTTCTTCGAAAATCTCTACTCCATGCATGAAATCTGCTTGTTAAATTTCAAGACTGTACGTCTAATAGTTTAAAAATGGAAATAATTATCTATAACGCCCTTTAATCCCCCACAACTCTACTTGGGGGACGAATTTCACTAAAACCATTTTGTAGCGGGTATCTACTCTGTAAGAGGAACCTGCTTACCAAATTTCAAGACTGTATGTCTAATAGTTCGAAAACGGGAATAATTAGCTATAACGCCACTTTAACCTCCCTTGAGGATCAGTTTTCATAAAAGCCTCTTTTGTAGCAGATCTCTCTCTATGAAAGAAAAATGTCTGCCAAATTTCAAGTCTGTAGGTCTAATAGTTTAAAAATGGAAATAATTATTTATAACGCCATTTAATCCCCACAACTCTTCTTGGGGAGGCATTCACTAAAACCATTTTGTAGCGGGTATCTGCTCTATAAAATTAATCTGCTTATCAAATTTCAAGACTACGTCTAATAGTTTAAAAATGGAAATAATTATCTATAGCATCCCTTATAATCCCCCGCAACGCTACTTGGGCATCTATCGGAACATAGTTTTACCAACTCAGAAACCTTCGCGGACATGTCTCCAACCACTCCCCAAAGTTTCATCGCAATGGGATGAACAGTTTAAGAAGGCATATGAGACACACATACAAGCATTCATTTTTATTTATAAATGTCGCAGGGAAATGTTTTGAGGAGAGAGATAGGGGAGGCAAAAGGAGTGTGGTAACAAGCAAAAACAAACGTCTGCAAAAATGCTGTCTTGTTCATTTCATTATTTCACTAAAACAGTTAGGAGGTTTAATTAACTCACTTACTTACAACAGGGAAAAGACCTCAAAGAGACGTTATTTTAACATCTTGCGTGAATTGATCATCTCGTTTAGGGATTTGACGAAAGCCTTAATTTCATCGTTTCCCTGCGACATATACATTTTCAAGTATTTCTTTTTTCTCCATATAAGAACAGTCAGTATAGAAATTCTTTGATTG
The DNA here is from genome assembly GCA_019973955.1 of Trichonephila inaurata madagascariensis. NCBI lineage: Eukaryota > Metazoa > Arthropoda > Arachnida > Araneae > Nephilidae > Trichonephila > Trichonephila inaurata. The sequence goes on from BMAV01016332.1 coordinate 50,251, forward strand.
TTAACTCTTTCCAAAGAAAACATACATGATACTTCATACATTTTTAGAATGCAACATGTTATAATATGAAAGAGATTAAAATTTGTTTATTAAATACAAACTGCCATTTTTAAACAGAAAATAAGTTTTCATTGACATAACGTTAATATGAAAACTGTGTGTGTGTGTGTGAGGAGAGTAAAGATCTTTCTAAAGAAACAAATTTATAAAAAAACTATCTGTTAAAATTAATGATTCGTCACTCAAAATAAGTTGTATATTAAATGATGAAATGGTTTTATAAACTGATTAACATTCTGAACATATTTATGGCACTCATCTATGAAGATATAATATATATATATATATATATATATATTATATTAATAATTATTATTATTATATTATATATATATATATATATATATATATATATATTTGATTTTTAATGGCATTATTATTATTAGAGATCATTAATCTAAAATTAGTACCTTTGGACATTATATCTCTAAGAGTATTATCTTTAACTATATTTAAATTACCAGTTACCACATGCTTGTGATGATCATTTACATATTCAGAATAATTTTTACAATTACAAACAATATTATTATTAATTTGCAAATCATTAATATCATTGTAATTAAAAATTGAGCTACCTATTTTTTTATTGTATTTAAAAGCCTTCTTAATGCAAACGTTATTTATAGGCAGGCAATGAACATACTTATTAAATATATTTGAGAAATTAATGTTATAAGATTTATTCATGAACAGTATGGTACAATACTCAGTAGAACTATTTACTAAATCTATGTCTTCAATATTGAATTTATGAATGAGAAAATTAACAATATCCTTAATTATATGTAAGACATGACAGTCTTTAAAATCATACTTTTTGAGGATATCTCTAGTATACCTAATTTCTTTTTTATTTAGACCAAACATGAAAGGCTTGATATGTTTAATGTTAAAAGACTTTTCAAAATTGCTGCAAAAATCTTTAATTTTAGAATCTATCTCCACTGGAAGTCTATGAGTTCTTTCCTATTACCTCTTTTCTCTCTCATACGTTTAACTTTATGTGTAAAGTCACTATTATAAAAATAATTCTTGTAATCAGAATGTTGAATGCTAAGTAAAACATTTTTTCCAAAGTGAATAGTATTCAAACCATATGGATATATAGTGTTATAATAATTTAATAAAGTGGTTTTCCCACCACAATCTTTTTTGAACATGTGGTACTATTCTGAGAATAGAAATATCGATATTATCAAAGCCATGTAAGTGAAAGTACCTAAGTTCAATTTTATTAATATTGTTATTATGCTTGTAATTTTTGGTATTTGATCTATGTATATTAATACGAATATTGATATTATTTCTTGTTTGGCCAATATATTTAAAATTACATAATTTACAATTCAACATATAAATGCAATTGAAGGTTTTACATAAGAAAAATTTGGATGTATTATCATATTGCTCTATATTTAACATTGGACATGTTTTACATCTACTATTATTACATTTATTATAACGAAAAAATGTTTTGTGTTGATATTGCCTAGTAACAGTATAATCATTGTAATAATGGAAATTAATAAGATTATGAGAGTTTAATCTATATTAGAAATATAACGAGGATTATGTTTATTCTGAGAGTTATATTGGTATCATAATTATAATTATATAAATTGTTATGCCTAATAAAATTTGTATTCCAGAAAGTTCTAGTCCTATAGGGGTTTGCCATTTCACCATTAGTATTAACTACTGAAAAATTTGAACCACCAATCTTGTGATTCATTGTAAGACCTTATACAAAATTCAATGTATCTCAAATCAAATACTCAAAACGAAATAACTGTTAGCGAAATTCACAAATGAAATGGAACAAAAATATTCCAATGTATAGAATTGATACAGTATATCAAAACTAAAGAATGCCTAAACCAAGAAAGGGAATCTAAATCAGGAAGTCTATTCAGTACAAGAACTAATATTCAAAGAATATCTAACACATAAAATATGGTAACTTTCTATCGATAATGCACATACCATAATAATGCATCACCGAGCAAAGATCTGCAAAATAGCTTATCTAGTTGCCAGTCACTAAAAATATTTTTAACTACAATCATAATTATTTGAGAATAAGTAATGTGTAAAACATAATTAGAATGACATATAAAACAACAAAATTACTGGAACAATAAGTATTTGAGATACAAATAGTCCACAGAAATATATGTAAATATACACAATGAATAAATACAAAAGACACTAAGCAAAAGAAAATTATTAAAAAAAAATCAAACATGAAAAATAAATTTATAAAAATAAATCTAAAATGAAAAAGAATGTAGTCAACATAAAAATAATGACAATGTAAAAAATCATTAATGAATAATGAAAATTAACATATAGTGGAGGTCTAGAATAAAACAAAATAATATAAAAATATAATGTTAAAAAATATAAATTCTGGGATAGTATTAAAATGTATACAAAAATCATCAAACCAAACACACTTAAAGAAAAAGTATGAAACAAAATACACACACATAAGAATAAGAAAAATTAAAACTTAACTCAATGTAGAGAAAGTATAGAAAAAATAACCATTTGTTGTAATAGTAATTATTACAACAATAGTTATAAGCATTTTGCCAGAAAATAACATACCAACATATAATATCAAAATATTCTAGCATTAATTGGCGCAACGCAGCCAAAATTAATGCCTGAAAATACATAGCAATATAAAATAAAAGTGAAGAAGTACTAGAACCTACAGTGCTAAAGCAGGAAGAAATTGGAATTCACCAGACACAACAAATGTAGATACAAAAAGTCTTTGGACTAAACTGGAGACCTATTATGATTTCTAAAGCTGTCACTGAATTAGGCCAGTGAATTAGGGTTAGCAATGCTTTATGGATCCAACCTTCCCCGTACAGCAGAAACTTTCGACATAATAGGAAAAAAACAAGTTGAAAAGTTAAGCCTAATACAACACGTGGAAGAAAAACCTGATAATATATTAAAATGAAGCTAAGAAAAGAGAACAATAATGAATGTCTCAAGGAGAGGAATAATAATAATAAAATTAAAAAACAACTTACGTGTAAAATAATTACTGGAAATCGAAAATTCAACCTTCCACAATAAGCTCCCAACGCGAAATGACGTAAAAGAATTGAAACGACTATTCGAGAAGGAAAAATCGTGGCGCCACCTGGATATTTATTTTACAATTAAACAAACCACTAAGATTTTTTTAAATAAACAAAATAAAGGAAGTTTTAAAAACGATAATGAACAAAGTTAAAAATAGATAAAATCTAATAGAAATATATTACAAAGTAAATAAACTACAAAAACACCATCTCTTAAAACATTTAGGAGCTGATATATTTTCTATATTTTGAAAATGACTTATTTCACTGATATCTAATAAAGGTTCTGGGGTGTATTAATTATATGATAAGCAATAGGATTTCTTGTTAACATATCAGCTTCAATATTAGTGCTACCTTTTTTATATTTTATATCAAAATCATACATATAGAAACTTTTAAAGACCATCTAAAAAGTCTACCCGTGGGAGTTTTGAAATTTTTAAGCCAAACTAATGCATTATGATCGGTATGAACGGTGAAATGAGATCCATGAAGATAGCAATGGAATTTATCTAAACTATCAATTATAGCTAAGCATTCTAATTCAGTTATTGTATAATTAATTTCATAATTTCTCAGTCCTCTCGAATGGAATGCAATCGGATGTTGATTTTCATTGGGTTTTTGTTGTTTGAGGATACATGAGATCGCATTTTCAATGCATCTACATAAAGATGACAGGGGTAATTTGGATTGAATATAGCTAAAATGGGCTTTGAAATTAAGCTATCTTTAAGTTTTTGAAAATATTGTTAACATTCTGGGGTCCAATTCCAATTTTGATTCTTTTTAAGAAGATTATTTAAGGGAATTCTTAATTTTGCATATTGAGGAATGAATTTATAATAGACATTAATACTACCAAGAAATCTTTGTAAATCTTTTACATTCCTAGGGGTAAAAGTTTTTTAATTATTTCGACATTTGTATTATTTGTAGTGTATGATCCTTGTTTTATTACATAACCTAAGAAATCAATTGTACCTTTACCAAATTTACACTTTGAGAATTTTAATTTAATATTTTCTATTTCACAAATTTTAAAAATTTCCTCTAAATGTTTTGCATGTTCTTCAATTGTTTCCGAAAATACTATTATATCGTCAAAGTAATTTAATGCAAATTTTATTTGGTATTTATTTAAAATCTGTCTAATAGCTCTTTGAAATATAGCTGGGGAATTTTTATATCGAAAAGGCAAATGATTAAATTGAAAAAGATCGTAATTTGATGTAAATGCAAGTTTTTCAGATTCATTATCATCCAATTTAATGTGCCAATAACCACTACAGAGATCGATCATTGAGAAAAATTTCGCATGTGTTAATTTGTTTAAAACTACATCTATTCGGGGAATTGGTTCTGCATCTAATTTTGTGATAGCATTTAGCTTTCTGTAATCGATACATAATCGTCTATGAGCATTATCCTCTTTTTAAAAGCCAATGTTATCGGGACAGCGTAATAACTATAACATGGATTTATTATTCCTGCTTTCAATAATGCATCTAATTGCTTTTTTATTTCCGTATTATCTTTAAAAGATGTCCTATATGGTCGATTTGCAATGGGTAATTCTGAGGTAAGTATTATTTTAGGAGAATTACATTTTATAATTCGCCTATACATAAAACTTATTTTTATATATATAGCAAAGACATGTTTATATTTATCAATAATAACATTAATAATATCATATAATCACTGTTAGCAATTATTTCTAAATTAAACACATTATTAGTTTTCTTAGTGATAATTTTATTATTACTAATTTTAAGAGTTTCATTTTCTTTAATACTTTTCTTAGATTCATAATTTTTTAAAAAATTTTTCCTCTTTGAAAAACTTTATAGTCACTAAAATTAATATTTAATTCAAAAATACTCATAGTTTTATTAGAAATTATTAAATATTTCAGTTCTACATTTACTATGAAGAATTTAATATCTTTAATATAATTTCTCCTATTTTCAATTGTAAAGTAATTGTCTCACTTACCTTAATTTGTCCATTGATGGTGGTAATTTTTGTTTTGATATACTCCACATGGAGTTGTCCCTTGATTTGGGATAGTATTTTTTTTTATATATAATGTTGACATTTGTTCCTGTACCCAAGAGAACCTCAACTTGTTTGAAATTGATTCTTCCCTGGATGATCATGAGTGCTCATGTTCGATGAGGTTGGAATACTGTATTATTTTCTTGGGTTCTTTGACGGGGGTAGAAATTTGGAGCATCCGGTCGCAAAATTGTTGGTCGTTGTGGTAATCGTTGGTTTCTCATATACATGGTCGGCCGCTGAAGAGAAAATGACGGATGATATTGAAAGTATGACGGACGCTGATGAGACACTGTATCTTGAACCGGTTATGGTATCCGGGTGTTGAGATTGATCATTTCTCCAATTCCATCTTCCATACTGTTGTCTATGGGCAAATTGATTCGTATGGTGAGGTATTCTTGTCACTGGATACTTTGGGTATATAACTTCATTCCTATTTGATTTTGATTTTTCTTGGATATCTAAAAGTTTCATTTTTTCCTTCAGTTCCTCTAAATTGCTGCAGCTTTGTAACTGTATTTCTATGGATCTATTTTCCTTTAATCCTTTTATGATGTAGAATTTTTCAGCTTCTTTTTCCATGTTTATCCGGGATGCGATTTCTTTTATTCTGTAGAAATATTCTATGTGGATCTCTTTTGATGTTTTTTCTGTTTTAGCTAATTGAAGATGAATCTCCGCTGGATTGACTTGTGTTCCGAATTAAATTATTTTTCAGTTCGTAAAGCTTATAGGGATCGATTGTGATTTGATGTAAATCTTCACAGCTCCCTCTACTAACTTGGTTATAAATAAGATTTTCTGTTTTTCTGTTATATCAAAGGAATCGCACGTACTTTCAAAATTTCTAAGGAATGTCTGTATTGGCATTTCCAGGTTATATTTTTGGAAAAAAGTCTGTGTAGATCTTCAAATCGAATATCATTTTTTATAATGGTTATAGGTTGTTTTAATTTTCTTCATCTGCATCTATATTCTCTTCTTGCTTAATTTTATTTTCGTTCTTTGCCTCCATTTTTGAAATATAAGTTTCTGAAATTTTGTTAGGAAAAGACGATGATTCTAGTTCCTTGGTGGTAAGAGCGATGTTCTACTGGGGATTAATAGCGCGTTTTCTCCTTCCGTACCATAGAGTTCCTTTTAATTCCGGCAACCCGACGTCTTCAGCAAAGAGGTATAACGCCGTCGGAGCTCCATCAAATTCTCCATAGCATTTATTACGGTCGTTAGCGTTCGTTTTAATTTAAAATTATTTTACTATTGAGAAAAGTTTTACTTTAAGATTCGAAATTTATTCGCAGATAGAATATCCTGTCGACTTTATTTCTGACATGATTTGAAGTCAGAAACAGACTTAGTTTTTAAAAAGGAACTTTATTTGGTCAAAGTTAGACATCATCTGACGCAAAGAGCAGAGAGGAAAAAAGCACGCCACGGAAAATCTTAAGTGGTTAACACTTAAAGCACCGATCGCGGCGTTCATGAGTGCTTTTGAAAGTTAATGCTGGCATATAGGGCTATTAAATATAACGATCTGAAATTAGACATGTTTATTAGCTAGGCCATATGTTCGGAAGAAATAATGGGTGATTAATTTGATACTTGAAGAGGTGAGGAGAAAATATAAAAGTGAGTTGCTACATAGGGAATTTAATTTTTAATCTAATTTAACTATCCTTACATATATATATATATTGACAAATAAATATATATTCAATAAACACAATTTTTCTAAATATTTCATTTTTTCTCCTTTAAATGTATCATTTTTGTGAGTTTGAGTCTTGGTGACACTTAAAATCCACTGAGACAGAGAAGAGGAGAAAGACATTAAAAATCAAATCATAAGAAAAATTTTAAACCAAAAGACGAAAGAAGTTAACAAGACTTGATTAAAATATTCAATTAGCAAGAGCAGATTAAGAATTATTTTGGATATAATGAATGTACTTTTATTTGATAATAGAATTTTTAAGCAAATATCATTTAGTAATATTTTATGTTTGAAAAATAAATAAATGTTCCTTGCCTAAATCTATGTAATATCAAAGCATTTCTTTAAAAAGAATCACAATTTCTCTTTACAGAAAAAACTAGACATAATCAAAACAAAGATTTTTCGAACGCATCATTTTGCCTCTTAACTCCCACCTTGCATCATACTGCGATATACTAGAACCTGACTCATAATTTTTTATTAACTTGGAATATAAATATATTCCATTTAATACCTTAAAACATTTTCTTCCATAAACCTGTAGGCACTTTCATATTACGAATGTTCTTTAAATAAAGTACTTTTTTACATTATTTTAAATAATGTGCATTTTAATTACTTTTGAAAATTGTGTTTAACGAAACAATAGCAACATGTAACCTTCAAAGAGCCAATTTCAGTTCAGAAAGGAAATAATAAATATTATTTCCCTTTGTACAGATGAATACTTTTGAATAATTAATGTGGTAATTACAAAGCAATGATTGTATTCATACAGAATAAATTAAGACATACCTATATATTCTGAATATCCTATACTGTTAAAATTGGAAAAGGAATTCTATAAGTTAAACAAAGTTATAATAGATTATAATTCAACAAGTTAAAAGTAAATTTTAAATTTAACTTCAAATATAAGATATTTTGAATTACAATACATAAATTTAAAAGATATTTTTCGTTTCATTACATGAATTTAATAGAGCATTGTAACATATTCTGTACTTTATGAGCTGATAGAAGAATGATTAAAACATTATGTAGCAATTAAATTCTTTGTTTTTATAAATCAATTAAAATATGACACATTTCATATTTTTAATGTATTTTATTTTTGCAATTTTTGCATAAGTATTACAAAACAAAAAATAAACAGTTTTATGAATGTAAACTGTACATAATTAATATTCACAAATATGATATAAAAATAGATACGTATATGGTTTCTTATAAGTATAAACATATAATCAATGCTAAAAATACTTTTTAATATGCATCGCTCTAAATTACGTGTTCGTCAGGATATATTATACAGTAAAGAGAAACTAAACAATTACAACTTCAAGAGAAAAATTTAGGAAACAAATTTTTCTAAGAGAAAATTTCAAAAGCACCAGTAACACAAATATGAAAAAATAAATAAACATCTTTATGAATGTCAGTTATGCATAATGAATATTTACAGACACTATATATCACAATAGATATATAAAATTCCCTTAAAAAAAATAGAAACTATCAACGTGAAAAATAAAGTTTGGACACATAAGCACAGAGTTTTAATATTTGAAACAAAACGAAAAATATTAGCTTAAAGTATTAGCAATTTTTATTAAAAGCAGTATGAATTGCAGAAGATTTTTACTTCTTAAATGTACAGTAAAACAGAAACAAAATGGATAATATATGGGTTAATATAAATAGTATAAATACGTAGAGTATAAATAATTTCTCACCACCAAAGAAAATATAATAAAAAATAACAAAGACCAAATTTGATGCATCAAATTTATCTTTCTCACAGTGCATTCGCAAGTAAATTTTATGCACATAAAGAAAAAATACATCTTTATGTAAACATATTTTGCAATTGTTTATTTCTTAAAAATTATCTTCAGTTTTTATAAAACTATAACAATAAATATATTATGAAACAATTTTTTTAATACAATACACAAAGAATCAAAGCAATTAAACAAAATTGAGGTTAAATTTACAAAAATTCAAAGAAGTATTAAATTTCACTAAAATAATAGTTTTCCAGCAGTTTAAATTTTCTTGTTACCTGCTATATCCAGCATATAAGTCCAAGAAAAGTAAATGAACTAGTTCAGCTTCTGGACAATTAAAAATAACCATCAAGAATTTACATACCGTAATGCAAACCAATTCTCAAAATTTTCTGTCCTTTGTAGCAAGCATTACATACTCTATACAAATGTGAAATAAATCATGGAAGGTAAAAATTGAAATCACAGCAGGACATTCAAATCAAATTTTGAAATGCTTCAGTATACCTTAAATTTTTTAAAGATTTCATAACAAGCATGACTCTTGCAAACATCAGAAAATAAAGCAAATCCCAAGTGCAAATTTATGAAGTTGAACTATGAGCAGATTTATGATTCTGTGGGTGTGTGAATGCTATTAATAAAAGCCTTGATCAACAATTTCTTATAAAATCGCTTATTCTCATGATTTTTATCACAATAACCAATGATAACCCAGCATGTTGAACAAACTATCTCAATATTTCCTTTTCCATTAATCCCAGCATCGAATTCAACATTTTTTACCTTGTCTACCAAATATTCGTTTTTAGTGCTTGCAATGATCGAATTAGAAACAACTATGGTTTTGCATATTGAACATAATAAGAAGGTGATGACATTATCAGACGATCTGCAAGGAAGTGATCCTGACATTTTTCAAGAATGACGAATATAAACGCCTCACACAATTTATTAAAAATTTCTTTTATAGTTCACGCGTTGCAAGACGTAGAATTAAAACTAATACAGAAAACCAGAATTGAACAGATGGATAGATTTCGCGCTTCTAGATGAATACTAATCTCTCCAATTGGATGATAGGTACAATTCTCCATTTGGCAACAGGTGAAACTCAAATCTCGTGCTGCCATCTACTGTCAAAAAAATGTAGCATTACTTAATTTTGCTCCGAAGAAACACAATTCTATTATTTTTCAAATTTTCTTTCTTCGCTCTGTATAGAGATCAGAGTAAGGAAAAATTTTTCTTCTGCTGTCAATCAAAGAAATCTTTCCACCTGGTTTGCTCTTCACCGTTAAGATATGTGTGCCATTTATAAATCCTGTTCTCCTTCCTTTTTAATTATTTATTACCTTTTTCCGCATAATATACTTAATATTTACGTGTGGATAGTCATGCCCGCTTTATCGCTTAGGCATGCTAGGCACATGGCTAGGGCGCAAAAAAGTGGAGGGAGAAAAAATTAAAATTACAGAGAAAGTACAACCGCCTAGTGTTTATTACAAACCCAATTATTCACTTTCATTTTTATATCTAAATTATCAAATCTTCGTTTCACTATCAGTCAAATTATTATGTAAATTACTTTGCTTTTCTTCCTCAAATCATATTTTGTTTCATACATACTGTTATTAAATTGTTCTCAAAACTCGAAATATTTTTTTTTTCTGCAGCGTTTCTCAAACTGTGAGGTGCATCAGTTAGGTGGGCGTGATAACCCTAATTTAGGGGGGGCGCGAGCATATCGCGAAGAATCGAAAATAAAATATTTAAAATAATTGTCATTTTAATAAAATAATCTGCAATTTAAAATAATTACAAAGTGAAATTCATTCTTATATAGTAGTAAAAAATGAAATACACATTCACACTGATATACACATATATGCCTATATGTTACATTCTTCTGGACAGTTGCTTTGAGCTGGAGGACCCGGGTACATGGAATATAAAAGATAATGTACAAATATACAAAATATTTAAATTAAATTTAACTCAAGAATTAGAAGCATATTTTTCTAATTCTGAGCATTATTATAAAGACATCAAAATTAAGCGCAAACTTTCAACAAAATTATTTTTTGGAGAGCTACCGAATGGAGAGAAGTATAAGAGAGACTCGCTCCTCTATTCAAAATCTAAAGGCCAGGTATTTTGTTTTTATTGCCTTCTTCTTCAGCATGAGGAAAAACGTGGAGTTTTAGCAACTGGCTGTAATGATTGGAAGAATTCTTTCACGCTTGATTCGCAGCATGAGAGGTCAGACAACCATAGGGCAAATGTATTGCTTTTTTGTTAAGAAAAGGGGCCAACACAGTTCAAAGTCAATATGACCAAGAGGTAAAGTATTGGTGAGATCTCCTTTCTACAGTTGTCTCTGTTGTGAAATTTTTGTCAGGTAGAGGCCTTTCATTCAGGAGCGACGACCAGCTACTTGGATCTACAACAAACGGGCTTTTCTTAAGATGCCTTGAACTCATAAGTGAGCCTGATCCGTTTCTTTCTGTACATTTTATCTGTCGTCTGACATTTGTAGTGAGTTCATAGACGTGATGGGCAAAAGAGTCTTGCAAGAAATCTTAAAAGAGATCAAATCGCATGTTACTTTTCCCTCATTATTGACTCTACACCCGACTCTTCATACACCGACCAGTTGGCTGTAGCATTTCAATACGCTTCTGTCAGAAAGACCTGCGCCAATGAACGCCTTGTACGAGTGTTATCAGGCGTCTCTCATCAAAGCTCAAGGTATGGAAGAAGCATCCCTCAACTTGCTTAAAAACTTGAAGAACTTAAACTAGATTAGAAAAATTCTCGGAGTCAAAGTTACGACAATGCTTCAAACATGTCAGGAGTGTACTCGGGTCTTCAGTCGAGAATACAAGAAGAGAATGTCTTTGCTGAGTTCGTATTATGTGAGCCCTTTCCTTAAATTTAGCTGGGTTTTTTTTTTGCTATGGAAAAAGCCTGCACTGAAGCTATTGTTTTCTTTTCTTTTGTACAAGGACTTTACAGTTTTCCTTTCATCATCTATTCATAGATAGAATGTATTAAGATATTATGTGCAAAGAAGCAATGAACAAAACTTGAAAACGGAACATAGATTTCTTATGTTGAAATCGTTGAGGGAAACTAGATGGTCTGCAAGGACAGATGTTCTCAGAGCTCAAGTTACAAGTCGTAACGAAATCAAGAACACTCTTGAAGATTTAATTGAAGACAATACTCAGACACATGACACGCGCGTTACAGCTGAAGGAATCCGCAAAACCCTAGAACGTTTTCAGACTACTTTATTAACGGAGATTTGGGACGAAATCTTACAAAGGGTGGACAAAACCAGTGAGATAGTGCAAAGGGACGAGTTTGATCTCCTTTGTGCTACTACGGAGTTACAGACGTTATCTTGGTTTTTATCTAAAAAAAAGATCCAACTTTGATGATTACGAGGCAAAAGCATTGCAACTAGCTAAGTGCCTGAGCCCAACTATGAAAAATCAAAAAAAGGAAATTTTTTTCAGATGAGAAAAGAGAGACCCAGATTTTGTGTGAGAGTATGTCTCCAAGAGAGAGATTTCGAGCTGGAGTTTTCTTGCCAATTATTAACAATATTGTAGTGCAATTAAACAAAGGAAGGAATTCTACGAAGTTCTCATTACAAAATTCTAGATATTCAGAAATCTTTAGGAAAAGGAGCAAGAAGAAGTCACAAAACAGTAAGGTGACCAACCGTCCTCCTTCAGGGAGGATAGTCCTTCTCTTATAGGCTCTGTCCATCCTCGAAAAGTGTCCTCCTACTTGTCCTCCTTTTCAATATTTTAAAATTGATATGTTAATCTGTATTCAGAGATGAACAAAACATGTTTCCAATATGTCGAAGAATGGTCTGAAACAAATATCACAGGAAATAACAGTTTTCAATGGGTTTTTTTATTTTACTTCATCCCAAGTAAATTGGGCAGATATAAAAATTGTGTTGAGTTTTTATCGAAAGAAATGCCTGATATTAAAATCGATGACAATTGTCTGTTTGCATAAATTAGAAAACTGAATGTATATTTAAATTCTAATAAATTAGAACAATTGGTAAATCAGCATGCTGAAATTGACAAAAGATGGGTGGAAATACTTAACCATTTCAAAAATGAACACTTTTCATATGTGATAATTTAGTTATTTTTGATGAATTTACCTTGTGCTGACCTGGAAGTAATGCAGAAATTAAAAGAATTTTTTCAGCGGTAATAATTTTTGGAGAAGTTGAGAAATCAAGATTGAATGTTGATACTTTAGCTGTAGCACTTACTGTAAAGCTATATATAAAGGATATTTTTTTTGCTCCGAAATTTTCGATGTATTAGAAAATGATATATTGACAAAAAAGAAATTCAGAGGGAAAATACTTGCTTAAGTAAATAATTAAAATGAATGCAAGCGTAATTAACATATTTTTATTTGAGTTAATAAAGTGTTTCATATAATTACGTTGTAACTTTTTCTTAAATGTTTCGCGCACGTACTCCTTTTCATTGTAAAAAAACTGGTCACCTTACAAAACAGGCGCAATGCTTGGTTCAGAGCTACCCCAAAGACATCGATGAAGAACAATTTGTATGCAAGAGTGTCAGTATTTCAAAATATACGTGGAAGTAGAAAAAATAACAGCCACAAG